>REGM01000180.1:540714-597036 GCA_004194415.1 Aurelia aurita
AGTCGTAAGTAAAGGATATACAAGAAATTACAATCCAGTTTGGGATAATGAGAAACATGTAATAAAATCTATTATTCAAATACTCTTTTCAAATTTTCAGCCCAGAATCTTTTCAAGTCTTCAAATCTCTTTTCGAATTTTCAACCCTAGATTTCTTTATCGTTCCCTGACATTCGGATTTCTCCGGTAGTCTCTTTTGTTGCCTAGCTACCGCAGCGAAAGCAACATCTGCAAACCCTGCTCTAAACCAATCATCGTCAAGAATCTCATCAACAGTCGGCCTCTCTTTCGCGTCATTTACAAGAATTTTGCAAAGGAGGCTTCTAAGAATCTTCGTAACATCTTGTTTGTAGTTCCTGAAACTCAGTCCCATTCTCATCCTGGCCATTTGTTTGTTGTCGTTAAAAGGCATATAGCCTATCGTCATTGAGTAGAGTATCACACCAAGGCTCCAAATGTCCACTTTGAAGGGGTCATAAGATGTACCTGAAGAATCAAAGAAGTTGATTGAGAGATCAATCTTAGACCAATTTTACACTGTACCGGTACAGTTTTGACCCGGTACAAAGTTGTTACGGTTCAAGAGTGTTTACACTGCCCCCAAACAAGATGTTTCTACAGACAGGAGGGACAAAAGTGTTACGGATTAGCAGGAACAGTGTAAACAGGAGGCTGATCCGTTACACTTTGTTACGGATCCAAAGCTTTACCGGTACAGTGTAAACGGCTAAACGGGGGTCTTAGTTTTCAATAGGTCTCGAAGGGGTAACATAGCAGCTTTAGTTGCTGTGTTGGTCTTTTCGAAAATAGGTAAGCTAGGAGAAAAATTGGTTAAGGCATTCAGAATTGAAAAACTCTTTGTCTCATGTTTCCTTCAGCTTGGTTCACATTAGGTTTCCTTCAAGGCCCTTATTCAACCAGCAGCCTTTGTGCGTACATTCCAATTGTGGCAGCCATTTTCGTAGACCACAAAAATCTTCATTTTCTTTTGCATGGCCCGCAAAGGACTGTGGCTGGATAAGAGCCTCAGCCTAGTCCACAATAGGTTTTCCTTTGGCCGCCTGGCTGGTCCACACACAATAACTTGTTGAATTCGCTGGAGTCGTTTGAACAAAAGACCTAAAGGACCCAAAAAAGCTGCATGTGAACGGCGAAAATAAATACCTCGACGACTCGGACAACTCTAATGACCAGGAGCATTGCAAAGCATAGCCAAAGGCAGCAGGAAGCAGCTGCAGATTGGGGGCTTTTCTTCTTAGAACAATAGATAACAATACATCTAATTTATGCTTGTGACGTAGCACCTTTGTTTTCAAGATTGTTAGGGGGCTCAAGCCTCCCAGCCCCCATTTCCTGCGGGCCTGCAAAGACGTTGCTGGGATAGAACAATTGAGTCTCTGGGATAGAAACCTGGGATAGAGCCAGGTTCTATCCCAATGACCCAAACGACCCACTGTTATTTTTGCCATTCAGGGTCAGTCATTTGGATCGTTGTGAAAGATTCGCAAATTGCCTTAGCTATAACACCCTACAACCATCATCACAAAGGTACTAACGTACATTTTTCCAGAGATCGATGGGCAAAGCATATATCCTAGATTTGTAGAAATATTGATTTGTCACAGCATTGTTCAAATCATAATAGTTGACCTTACCTGACAATATTTCCAGGGGAGCATAAGCAGCACTTCCACAGAATGTCGAGCTTAATTTCTCCATCTCTGCTCGTCTTGCAAATCCAAAATCCGAAAGTTTCGGGTTGAAGTTCCTGTCCAATAGGATGTTTTCTAACTTCAAATCACGGTGTACGATTTTCATATCATGAAGATACTTGACTGCTGATACTATTGCTTTCATCATTCCTTTTGCTTTTTCTTCCACGATAAAATTTTGTTTCATAACATATCTTAGCAAATCCCCATTATCGACAAGTTCAAATGCCATATAGATCTTATTTCTTGCTTTCAATACTTCATAACATCGCACTATATTCTCATGTTGCAAGGCGATTGCGATTTTCACTTCACGCGGCAAAAACTTCCGTCTCACCTCTGACGGTGTTTTCTCGCGGTCAACGATCTTTATAGCCACAGGCAGGCTTGTTTTGTTCGAAAGTCCCCGCTTTACTTTGGCGTATGCTCCACGCCCTATTGTTTCGTACAGTTCGTAACCAAAGTGTCGCATTATCGCTTTGTCATCGTAATGCCGAACTTTGTTGTTCCGTGAGCCGAACCATCCACTTGGCTTCTTAACCGAAGCTTCGCTCATGTCACTAATTTTCCTTTCTTGTTCAGTGTTCTGGCGTCTGCTTACATTCATTCCCATTATAGAATGATACATAGATTGAAACGTTTTCGACATATACAGAAGATACATTTGTTACGTCAGATTGTATTCATCTATGCGTCTGATCAGTAGTTGCGCAGTTAACGCACTCTCCGCAGAGATGCATCCTACTGATAGACCAATTGCAATCTTTGTAGGTTGCTCTAGACTCAATAAATGTCGTAGTTTCACTCTTTTGACAGAACTGATACCGCTACAGCTACTACTCATTTCCATTTCCTACGCTTCCAGAAACGGATTAGCCTCGTACTGATTCAACATGGCCTAAATCAAAACCTGATGAAGACTTAAGAGTTCGAAACGTTGTTACTATTCTTAGTCTTCGTACATAGTCGTATTTTTAAAGAAATTATTGTTTTAATGGCCTAAATCACCTGCTGTTTTTTTCTCAAAACCACGGAGCTTAAAACACCACATTAAGCAGCTTTTCCTGAACCGCTGTACCATAAAACAAGCTATCAGTACTTAGATGGATGTAATTGCAGTGCATAGCTAGTCAAAACGGCAGACCAACATTTTTATGTCGTTAGGTGGTTGTCAGGGAGCTTTTTACCAGCATGCTTTGTGCGGCCGCCATCTTTAGCGTTATTGTCTATTATGTAACTTCAGGTGTGACACAAATATACATGAATGATATATACAAATATACAAATATATATGCAGATATGTATGAAATTTGGTTTCAAGAATTCCACATTTTTGAATTAAATTGAAGAAAGGTTAAAATCTAATTCTATCTCCTTCTATGCACAAGTTACAATCTAATTCATGATAAAGACCCTACTTTGGATACCGACACCTGTCAGCCGTTTAGACCTGTATAGCAAGCATTGTTGTTAGTAAACAGGTTGACACATTTGTAAACAAAACAACACTCGTAAGTAAACAAAGTTACACCTGGTTCAGCTTGCAAAGAGATCAAGGACCAGCAAACCTCATGGTTTCTGAAACAAACGGCTAGAATCTCAACCAGACGAAGCTGACTCTTCCTCGTTGTCGTTTAAATAAAGAAAGTAGCTGGTTTGGCCCAGCTCCCTGCCTCCTACTATAACAGGGTCGTCTAACTTTCACACTGACACAGTTAAACTAGCTTTTTCTAAACCAGGTTAAATTTCAACCAATCAAATGCATTCGATTTGTTGCATTGACCAATTAGAATGCAACATTTGATAACCTGGTTTTGTTTAAGCTGGTTTAAAGGGAATAACCTGAGTTAAAAGATGAGATCTCGTAGGTTTATAAATAACCTATTGTATTTGATAATCCAGCAAGTGGGCAAAGAAAGCAAAGCCAAAGAAATCAATGGAGTGTTTTGGTTTTTCTTTATCCTATTCATAGACGGGCGCCTTGTAGCTCAGGTCATTCACTTTAACTTTCAAGTGTGAATGGGGTATACTGTAGTAAATTTGAATTACTTGAGAATTGTGAGCGAAAACCAATAAACTTACCACTTGATTATCATAAATAAACATAATTAGTGACTACATACAATTGAGACGTAAATAAGTAATTAGTGATTAACATAAATTAGCATATAAACAGTAGTTTCCAGTCCTACTACACTACGCCTATGGTCGTCTGAAGTTTGAAGTTTGCAATGGATTTTCAAGCAAGCTGTCCCGTAATCAGTAGCCTTCTTCTTGTAACGTGTTTCATGATTATTTTTTTCTCTATTTTTTCGGACCAATAATAATGCCAGAGCAACGACGGCACCATCCAAAACCCTTCTGCAAGTATAGCCTTCTTCAGCTGCCATGCCTGTATTAGGTAGTGCATTTTGCTAATGATGATGATGATGATGATGATGATGATAAAACCCTTCTTTCTCTATTCTTTCCTTTTTTACATTTCACTTTGGAGTATTGCAATCCCTAAAATGAACACAATATTCGCCTCACGGTGTATCTTTTTGGGGTGAATTTTTCTCAGAGTGGCTTTCTCGAAAGAACAATTGAATTATGGAACAATTGAACAATGGAAAGGGTTGAAATTTCATTGTTGTCTTTCTTTTCTTTCCTGTACTTTCCATCTATTTTCTCTTCTATTTTTTTTAATAAATAAATTAATAAATTAATTTTGAATTTTAATAAATTTGAAACACAAATCAATTTTATCAGCACATTATCAGCAGACCATGTAACCATTGACCGCCTATTCCGGCCAAAGGTCACTTCTAATTGTCTAACAAAAGTCATGTCTTTATTGTACAACAAAGGACTGGTAATTATTGAATTGTTTTCTTTGAACTGCGTGACGTCACATGTGTTGATCACATGGCGAAGAAACAGTTTGTTTTCGATCAGATCACTTCCCTTGGGCATGCGATAAGTGTTTCATGGGTGTCTGAAGATCATTCGATTTTGTGGTTTTTGCATGAAAGTGAGCTGCATAAATCTGGCTGTTTCAAGAGGTCAAGATGTTGTAAAAGTACAAGGAGAAATTTCAAGAATCAAGGCAGAGAAAACCTAATGTGATCTACTGGCAGTGCCTATACTATAGAAGATCAAAAAGTAGAAGGCCTAGAGGGTAGGTGGCTGGTTTACGAAAAGGCAAGATACTGCATAGCTCCACAAGGGATTTGATGCATCTTTTTAAGGTAAGCCTTGTTCGTATAACTTTTAGGTTACGGTTTATTCATCATTTAAAGTTGATTTTCTGTTGGATTTTGCACTATATTAAAGTGTACTATTTTGGACTTGATATTGTTTATAGACAGTCTGTAATCATAGATATTGCAGGAGTATATGTTCAAATGCAGCATAAAGATCTAGTAAAGATCTTGGAAGTAAAATTATTGAAAACAATCGAAACGGCCTGTTACAAAATATTTTGAAGGGCAGAAAAGAAAACAGTGGAATTATGGTGGAATTGCATTGCATTGCAGTCAGTCTAAGAAACAAACGAATTCATAGCACATGCGTAATACACCCGTTATACACTGCAGAGCTCACTGCAGCTGCAGCCATTGAAACTTAGTGAAATATTCCATATCGTGGACGATAAAAGATATGATCATATATATGGACATAATGAATTAAGATTATGTGACAAATTCCAAGATAGATGGGACAAATAATTTATTGATAGCTTGACTTTCAAAATGCTCAAAGCCTTGGTGACGGTGCTCAGAAAGAAATCATAGTGAAATCGTATGCGGAACTCCTCATACCTGAGGTCCTTTTGTGTTTTACTTTCCAAACCTCAGCCAAACCTCAGCTATCGTGCCATTTGTTTTGATTCCAAGAATGCCTTGTTGCATTTTCTTTTGCATTTTCTATTTGTAGAAAATTTACCTTCTTGATCATACTTTGTTTACAAACGAACGCAGTGGATTTTGCAAGAAACTTGCAAATTGCATACCAATCTTTTTAGGTAAGATATTCGCAAGAAAATGTCTTCCTCCATTGATTGATACTTTCAGGTGCGCCAAAAAGAACATCACACGTTTGAAATTCGTTATGCGGAGAATACTTGATAAATTGGAATGAATCTAAGTTTAACTGATAGCTGAAAGGCTAAAGTATTTTTGTGATTTTTCTTCTATTTTTTGGGCATTGGAAATACAAGTAAAGTTGAATTGACGAAAATTACTTTACTGCGCAAATGCGTGAAGAAGGATCTAGAACCCATGATTCTCCTTTGTCCTTACTCAGAGCAATATGCAATTATATTTTATTCCCCCAAGAGTAAAAATTCATCTTTACAACAGTATTACATCATAAAAATTATTGCTTCATAAAGATTTGATTCTTAACTCTTGAGGGAGATCAAATGTGTTTGAGTGAGGAGATTCTTTATAATATGATATCGCCCTTTTCACGCATGTCGAAGTAAAGGATTTTTCGTAAATTCAATTTCACCTAGTACATTTCCCATTCTCAGAAAAATGAAATAAAAATCGCAAAAAATACTTTCGCCTTTGGGCTATCAATAATTTTGATTCATTCCAATTTATCAAGTATTCTCCGGATAACGAATTTTCAAACATGTGGAGTTCTTTCGTGCTCAGCAGAGTTCAGAGTTTGTAGGCCAAAAGTCGCCAGAAAAGGCCTTTTCAGAAATTACTTCGTTTGCTTGGAAAAACTGATATTTTTCCAGGTATATCATTGTAAGTCCAAAAGCAGGTGACCCACGAGTCACAACTAACTGTACGTTTTTTCAAAACGCTTCTTAGAAACTCATCTAATATTACAATCGAAACCAAACTGAATTTTATGTAGTATTCAAAATATACGATCTGTAATAATGTGACAAAAGAGAAGAGAAAAGCACATGGCCAACGACTCTCTGTATATATGTCCACCAACACGTCCAGAAAAAAATGCATTTTCAAATATGCTTTAGATCGAAACCAAAAATGAACGTTACGATTCAGAATTTACGATCTGTAAAGAAGAGAATAGAGCACATGACTGAAAAATTAGAAAGAGGACAAAGGGCACATGGTCTATGACTATCTGTGTCCACAAAGGCGTCCAGAACATACTCATGATCGAATATGGTTTAGATCGAAACCAAAATTGAGCCATACAATTCAGAATTTACGACATGCTGATCCGAATAAAGTGATCCGAATAAAGAGGAGTTTTAGAGGCAAATCGGGCAAAGCATCCTTCGATCAACATAACATCGCATTATATGATATTCACCATTACCAAATGAAAGTCAATTGTGGCAGCATTAAAAATACTCCCAATCCAATCTAGCAGATGTCATTGCCTTGAACGAGTAAATTGAAAATATTGAGTTCCTCACACCATCAATTAAATATGTTTATTTGATTAGTCTAATCCATAATTAAAAACCAAAATATGATATCTTTTATTTAGTTCAAAGCAGCAATATAGAACCTGTTCACAAAATGAAAAATAATGGAACTGAGTAATTGATATGATAATCGTACTTCATAAATTGAAAATTGTTTCCTAACCTGAATAAAAGTTATTTTCTTCTTATGAAAACATCGATTCCCTAACAATAACGTATATGAAAGAAGTCCTCAAAGCTGCCCAAATTGAAAAATTGCTTTGTTACGGTGTTTTTTAATTAGGGCTGCCTGCAGAAATGATTCAGCCTGCCTCGCCAAATTATAGGCCTAAGCCTAACCATGGATTCTTTTGGGCCAAATTTTCATAATTTCGTGCATTGAAGTTCAGAAAAGAAACCATAAAGTTATCTTGGAATGAAAGCTTTCAGAATGAAAAGCAAATTTGCTTATTTAGCTTTCTGCTTGGACGAAGCTTACTGGTTGTCCATTCATTCCTAAATTCTCTTTTCGACTCCAGTATTGAACGAGATATGAAACCAGATTTTTGAGTGGGTTGGAATTTGACTCGTACAATATACCACACAAACTGTTTTTGTTGACAAACCATAAACGAATTTGCTGAGCTATTTCTTCTATTTTTATTGATTACATTCGAAAACGACACCCCGCCACCAAATTGATTTTCATGCCATTNGATTGCGAAAAGTCATTGACCAAGAATACTATGCTGCTTCGCAGCAACAATTGAGACGTAAATAAGTAATTAGTGATTAACATAAATTAGCATATAAACAGTAGTTTCCAGTCGTACTACACTAAGCCTATGGTCGTCTGAAGTTTGAAGTTTGCGATGGATTTTCAACATAATTAGTGACTATATACAATTGAGACGTAAATGAGTAATTAGTGATTAACATAAATTAGCATATAAACAGTAGTTTCCAGTCCTACTACACTACGCCTATGGTCGTCTGAAGTTTGAAGTTTGCAATGGATTTTCAAGCAAGCTGTCCCGTAATCAGTAACCTTCTTCTTGTAACGTGTTTCATGATTATTGTTTTCTCTATTTTTTTTTTGGACCAATAATGATGCCAGAGCAACGACGGCACCATCCAAAACCCTTCTGCAAGTATAAAACCCTTCTTTCCATATCCTTTCCTTTTTTACATTTCACTTTGGAGTATTGCAATCCCTAAAATGAACGCAATATTCGCCTCACGGTGTATCTTTTTGGGGTGAATTTTTCTCAGAATGGCTTTCTCGAAAGAACAATTGAATAGGGGGAAAGAGTTGAAATTTCATTGTTTTCATTGTCTTTCTTTTCTTTCCTGTACTTTCTATATATTTTTTCTTCTATTTCTTTTTTAATAAATAAATTAATAAATTAATAATTAATAAATTAATTTTGAATTTTAATAAATTTGAAATTACTATCTTCATTCAAAACAAATCAATTTTATCAGCACATGGTATCAGCAGACCATGTAACGATTGACCGCCTATTCCGGCCAAAGGTCACTTCTAATTGTCTAACAAAAGTCATGTCTTTATTGTACAACAAAGGACTGGTAATTATTGAATTGCTTTCTTTGAACTGCTTGACGTCACATGTGTTGATCACATGGCAAAGAAACAGTTTGTTTTCGATCAGACCACTTCCCTTGGGCATGCGATCAGCGTTTCATGGGTGTCTGAAGAACATTCGATTTTGTGGTTTTTGCATGAAAGTGAGCTGCATAAATCTGGCTGTTTCAAGAGGTCAAGCTGTTGTAAAAGTACAAGGAGAAATTTCAAGAATCAAGGCAGAGAAAACCTAATGTGATCTACTGGCAGTGCCTATACTATAGAAGATCAAAAAGTAGAAGGCCTAGAGGGTAGGTGGCTGGTTTACGAAAAGGCAAGATACTGCATAGCTCCACAAGGAAGGGATTTGATGCATCTTTTTAAGGTAAGCCTTGTTCGTATAACTTTTAGGTTACGGTTTATTCATCATTTAAAGTTGATTTTCTGTTGGATTTTGCACTATATTAAAGTGTACTATTTTGGACTTAATAAATATTGTTTATAGGCATAATCTGTAATCATAGATATTGCAGGAGAGGAGTATATATTCAAATGCAGCATAAAGATCTAGTAAATATCTTGGAAGTAAAATTATTGAAAACAATCGAAACGGTCTGTTACAAAATATTTTGAAGAGCAGAAAAGAAAACAGTGGAATTATGGTGGAATTGCATTGCATTGCAGTCAGTCTAAGAAACAAACGAATTCATAGCACATGCGTAATACACCCGTTATACACTGCAGAGCTCACTGCAGCTGCAGCCATTGAAACCTAGTGAAATATTCCATATCGTGGACGATAAAAGATATGATCATATATATGGACATAATGAATTAAGATTATGTGACAAATTCCAAGATAGATGGAACAAATAATTTATTGATAGCTTGACTTTCAAAATGCTCAAAGCGTTGGTGACGGTGCTCAGAAAGAAATCGAAGTGAAATCGTATGCGGAACTCCTCATACCTGAGGTCCTTTTGTGTTTTACTTTCCAAACCTCAGCCAAACCTCAGCTATCGTGCCATTTGTTTTGATTCCAAGAATGCCTTGTTGCATTTTCTTTTGCATTTTCTATTTGTAGAAAATTTACCTTCTTGGTCATACTTTTTGTTTACAAACGAACGCAGTGGATTTTGCAAGAAACTTGCAAATTGCATACCAATCTTTTTAGGTAAGATATTCGCAAGAAAATGTCTTCCTCTATTGATTGGTACTTTCAGGTGCCCCAAAAAGAAGAACATCACACATTTGAAATTCGTTATGCGGAGAATACTTGATAAATTGGAATGAATCTAAGTTTAACTGATAGCTGAAAGGCTAAAGTATTTTTTGTGACTTTTGTTCTATTTTCTGGGCATTGGAAATATAAGTAAAGTTGAATTTACGAAAATTACTTTACTGCGCAAGTGCGTGAAGAAGGATCTGGAACCCTTGATCAAATTATGATTCTCCTTTGTCCTTACTCAAATCGATATGCAATTATATTTTATTCCCCCAAGAGTTAAAAATTTATCTTTACAACAGTATTACATCATAGAAATTATTGCTTTATAAAGATTTGATTCTCAACTCTTGAGGGAGATCAAATGTGTTTGAGTGAGGAGATTCTTTATGATATCACCTAGTACATTTCCCAATATCAGAAAAATGAAATGAAAGTCACAAGAAAAACTTTAGCCTTTGGGCTATCAACAAAATGTTGATTCATTCCAATTTATGAATTATTCTCCGTATGACGAATTTTCAAATGTGTGAAGTTCTTTTTGGCAAACCCGGTACTCCAAAGAGTACACGCAGCCAAAGAAGCAGGTGCTCAGTAGAGTTCAGAGTTTGTAGGCCAAAAGTCGCTAGAAAGGCCTTTTCAGAAATTTCTTCATTTGCTTGGAAAAATTGATATTTTTCCATTGTAAGTCCAAAAGCACGTGACGTGACCCACGAGTCACAACTAACTGTACGTTTGTTCAAAACTCTTCCTAGACACTCGTCTATTATTAAAATCGAAACCAAAACTGAATTTTATGTATGCAAAATATACGATCTGTAATAAAATGACCAAAGAGGAAAGAAAGGCACATGGCCATCGATTCTCTTCATATATGTCCACGAACACGTCCAGAAAAACGCATTTTCAAATATGCTTTAGATCGAAACCAAAAATGAACGTTACGATTCAGAATTTACGATCTGTAAAGAAGAGAATAGAGCACATGACTGAAAAATTAGAAAGAGGACAAAGAGCACATGGTCTATGACTATCTGTGTCCACAAACGCCTCCAGAACATACTCATGATCGAATATGGTTTAGATCGAAACCAAAATTGAACCATATAATTCAGAATTTACGACATGCTGATCCGAATAAAGTGATCCGAATAAAGAGAGGAGTTTTAGAGGCAAATCGGGCAAAGCATCCTTCGATCAACATAACATCGCATTATATGATATTCACCATTACCAAATGAAAGTCAATTGTGGCAGCATTAAAAATACTTCCAATCCAATCTAGCAGATGTCATTGCCTTGAACGAGTAAATTGAAAATATTGAGTTCCTCACACCATCAATTAAATATGTTTATTTGATTAGTCTAATCCATAATTAAAAACCAAAATATGATATCTTTTATTTAGTTCAAAGCAGCAATATAGAACCTGTTCACGAAATGAAAAATAATGGAAATGAGTAATTGATATGATAATCGTACTTCAGAAATTGAAAATTGTTGCCTAACTTGAATAAAAGTTATTTTCTTCTTATGACAACATCGATTCCCTAACAATAACGTATATGAAAGAAGTTCTCAAAGCTGCCCAAATTGAAAAATTGCTTTATTACGGTGTTTTTTAATTAGGGCTGCCTGCAGAAATGATTCAGCCTGCCTCGCCAAATTATAGGCCTAAGCCTAACCATGGATTCTTTTGGGCCAAATTTTCATAATTTCGTGCATTGAAGTTCAGAAAAGAAACCATAAAGTTATCTTGGAATGAAAGCTTTCAGAATGAANAATGGAAATGAGTAATTGATATGATAATCGTACTTCAGAAATTGAAAATTGTTGCCTAACTTGAATAAAAGTTATTTTCTTCTTATGACAACATCGATTCCCTAACAATAACGTATATGAAAGAAGTTCTCAAAGCTGCCCAAATTGAAAAATTGCTTTATTACGGTGTTTTTTAATTAGGGCTGCCTGCAGAAATGATTCAGCCTGCCTCGCCAAATTATAGGCCTAAGCCTAACCATGGATTCTTTTGGGCCAAATTTTCATAATTTCGTGCATTGAAGTTCAGAAAAGAAACCATAAAGTTATCTTGGAATGAAAGCTTTCAGAATGAAATGCAAATTTGCTTATTTAGCTTTCTGCTTGGACGAAGCTTACTGGTTGTCCATTCATTCCTAAATTCTCTTTTCGACTCCAGTATTGAACGAGATATGAAACCAGATTTTTGAGTGGGTTGGAATTTGACTCGTACAATATACCACACAAAATGTTTTTGTTGACAAACCATAAACGAATTTGCTGAGCTATTTCTTCTATTTTTATTGATTACATTCGAAAACGACACCCCGCCACCAAATTGATTTTCATGCCATTTATGGCGGCATTTATGGCCATCTATTGTTCCCATTAATTTCAATATGCAAATTGTCAGATCGAGGGTCCACCTAACCAGGAATTCGAGAGTAGAGCTATTATCGTGGGTTTTAGAAGAGTTCTAATATCACTGACTGTGAAGTAAACCTGGGAGCACAGAATTTATCGACAAAATTTGAAGTAGAAAACATTCCAATAAATGCTCAATGCTGAAGGTAATTTGTGTTTATTTTTGAAATTTGAAGCAAGCCAAGTTTTAGCCTGAAATTAGGCTCGAAAACTTATGAACAAGTTTGTTTATTTTTCATTTCCAATTTTTGGCCTTATTTCCGACCTTTTTACGGGCTAGTTAAATTTATTCATGAGTTCATTCTGATCTTTGTTTATTCTAGAATATTTTGGATGCTCTCGCCACGGCTTTGGACATACATTTCTCAAAGTCTGCAG
Source organism: Aurelia aurita (assembly GCA_004194415.1). Lineage (NCBI taxonomy): Eukaryota > Metazoa > Cnidaria > Scyphozoa > Semaeostomeae > Ulmaridae > Aurelia > Aurelia aurita. The sequence continues at coordinate 553,437 of REGM01000180.1, forward strand.
CTATTGAGAGCTTTACGTTTTTGTTATTGTTTATGTCCGAGTCTTATTTCTCTTAATCTCAAATTGTTATTAGTATTGAAAAGTTCTGATACCTAGCAATCCCTAAATGCGATATATATGATCCTTTTAGAGTGGGATGAGCAGTTAATACTCATGCGATAAACCTATCAAAATTACTGATTCCTCCTAATGAGCAATTTACGAGCTTAATTCGATACATCGATACTTTTGTCACGAAAGCAATTTGTTTATGTTTTGTACATACAATGAAGTATACACAAACGCAACACCTATTGTAAGGCCTAAAGTGAAACAAATCTTATATAATGCAAGTTTTTTGTTAAAGAAATTAGGACCCCCTCTCTGAGCATTATAGATATTATAAGTTTTGTATTTTTGAGAGAATCTACCCTTTTTTATTTGTTTTTTAATTTTTTGTGCAAACATTGTACTGTAGTATGATGCAGTTTCTATGATTGCGACAGATTGTACGAAAAGTAGCCACATTTTTCACAAATTGAATTTACGAGATTCCCTAGCCATATTCAAAACAATTTTTTAGGGTTTGTTTATCCGAAACCTCTTTTCAAATTACACGCATTTTTTCAAGATCTGTCTTTATTCTGAATCACGTTGTTTGTGTGAAAAGATTAAATACTGAAATCCAATTACTTCGAGTTGACTGTTGAAGAAGACTGTTTATCTCGGCGCATATGTGATGTCGTCATTTGTTTTTATCGTTGCACCATGCAATCGGAAGGACCTCACCTGATATGCAGACAAGTAATTTCCCGCTTCGAGATTACACCCTTTCCCCTCTCGATTTCTCATTAAATGTCATGATTTGAAGAGATGCCTCTGGATTTGATAGAGGAATTCGTAAAGGAGCATCCTGAAAAACATGACATTTATGAAGGTGCACCTTACAGTTCTACATCCGTCTATTGATGATCACATGATCATTGCTTAGCTCTGATTGGTTAGTTACTTTGTGTTCTGTAATCTGATTGGTTCTTTGCGATCTTCCCAGAATAACAAACGAAGCTTCGACGTGAACTTCACAAAATCAAGAAAGCTGAAAAGCAGCGGCGGTGAACAAGAATTGTTATGGGGTAAAAATCTCAATATTACACAGCAACTAAAGCCAAGAAGCCATCAAAAAGCCGTGCAATCATCACTTCAAAAGCTCACTCAAACACCAGACATGACTATGGCTGCCAGCGCCGTCGTATTATCGCCCTATACTCTGGAGAAGGTTGCTAAGGCGAAGGCCATCATAGAGAATTATTACACAAATCTTATAAACCAGCACAGAGAAAGAAGAGAGAGGTATTATACGCTTATTTATTTTTATATGAAAAGTAAATAAACAAATCAATAATCTAGTTTAATTTCTGGACACTCTTTCTATCCAAAAACAATATCGACTTCCCGGATGAGCGAAAACATGCTTCTCAAGTTGTTGGTATCTAAAGGCCTAACTTAGGCCATTTTTTGGCTGGCTAGATAAACTGCTGGGTGGTATGGACTCAACATCTCCTGACAGTAGTTAGCTTCGAGAAGTTAGTTTGTGGTGCTAGTGTAGTACTTATTTATCATCATGATACTGCACGATTTCAGTCAAATCCATCTGCTACATCATTTTCAAAACCACCACCATTTTTGTGTAAACAGTTTACATAATATATTTTTTTGAATTGGTCTACCAGGTGTTAACAAGTTATTATCACTTTTTAAATAAATTTTTTATTAACTCTAGCAGTTTAGTAGTTTTAAGATAACAAAAGTACCAAGCATATAATCCCAACTGCAGGGCTCATTAGAAATAGTCTGTGCCTGCAATCAAAGTACTAAGAAGTCATCAACAAAAGATTGTTGTCCCTGTTAACGGATTTTGTCTGTTAAGATCTGAACCCCCTCCCCCCTTCTTAACGGACAAACTGTATGTCTTTTCAGGATTTTTGTCCCAAAATAACAGTCTTAACGGATTCAGGTGAGACCCTCCCCCTAATGGACAAAATCCGTTAACTGGTACGAAAATCTTTTGTTGATGACCCCTAAGAGCAATAAAGGTGCCAGCAACTAATGTGTGATGATATTTTTTGCTGCGAGTGCACATTAATGAGACCGGCCTGACTGTATCTTCTTGAAATACCAATTTTCAAAAGTCTCTGGTGTGGGCTTTTCATAGATTCCACCAGGGTGTCATACCAACGATCTTTGCTACTATGAGAGCTTGGAAATTTCTGGTGTATGTTGGTCTTGTTCTTGTCCAATTTCTTTTGTTTAAACAACAATTATTTGTAATTTTCTGGCATGGAGTTAAAAACTTGTAAAATCTTGGTTAACTCTATGGCATGCAGAAAACAAACTTTGCAGTATGGTTTATTGTTTTCATAATTTATTCTTCAATAAGCATTCTTTCCACTTGAAGATTGAATTCTAAATGTGAGAAAAATTCTTTAATCAGTTTTGTTTGAAGTATTTACCAAGTAACATCAGGATTAGAATTAAGCACAACCAAAATACCAAGCAGACTGGATGGATAGGTTCAAATTTGAGTGCTGCATGGATAGGTTCAGAAGCCCAGACAAGATTTTAGCAGCTAATATTGGTAGGAAAATGATTGCACATTTATTGAAATGAGAAGTTGAGTGATCTTGATAAAAATCACACTGCTTGTTTATACAGGGGATTTATTTCAAACAAATTCTGTCAAGTAAGGATTAAAGGTCTGATTAAGGCAAATCGATTTTGGAATCAAAAGAATAGATTTCACACCTACAGTGCATCAATCTATAAAGTTTAGCTCTCTCTTGTTATTTTGATTTGATCGGTGTTCTCAGAGGTGTGAACTCTATTCTTCGGAACTGTGAACCCTTTGTTTAAAAAAATTCGCTCTTGCTTGTGTGATGCATTTTGCAATCTGGAAAACAATTGAAAACTATCACTCTCAGTGAATTGGCTGTACAAAAGAATTTTAGAAGCAGTCTGGTATTTAAATATTGAGTTATATTGTGATGGTGAGAAGATCTGATTGCAAAATTAGGAAATGAAAACATCTGCCCAGCTGTTAGCTTGCAAGTTTTTGTAAAATGTGTCAGAAGACTCAGATTTTTGTTTCTTGACATAATTGGTAAGATCAAGAAGCTAACAAAAAACAAATGCTAGATTGAAATCCAAGTAAACCTTAAAAAGTTATGTGTATACAGTACATGCCCTAGGTACATTAACACAATGTTTTCTTGCCTTTTTAAGTGTTAGGAAATTCTCAAGAATTCTTATCTGCATTTAGAGAATCTTCAGAATTCCTTGAGAACTCCTTGATGTTAATGTACACAAAGCCCCTACTGTATATACATTAGAGTTTTAGCCAGGAGCATCTGAATTATGCAATGCTAGTTGATGGTCTGCCACATACTGCTATCAGCTAAGATTTAACCATGTTGTGGTGTACCTATTGGAAATATCTAGCTGTGTCTATGGACCAGATGTTCCACTAATCTGTATGAGTAGTAGATGTTGATGTCCTGTAGATAGCTGGATAGTGAGACCACATATATGTAGAAAAACAAACCACATATACATATAGTAACGACATAAAGATTGTTAACCTACCAAGTGACTCTTATTCAAGAACAGGACAATATGTAACGAGAAAAGAAAAAGCTTTGCTCTTATAAGAACTAAGCATTAACTTGATATGATATATGTGACTGTTTCACAAACAATTTACTGTAGCATGTGTTGCATGTGTTGGAGGATGAGTCAAATCAAACACTTAAAAGTGAGGTGCTCTGCTGTTGTAACAATAAAATGAAAGCCTGCAGATGTGTGCAAACAGAAACCTTGCACTCTTTACATAATGATTAGACAACTTGCTAAAAAGACATCCTTANCAGCTCTATAATTATATAACGATTTTTCAACCACGCCAAAGTAAAGTTTCATGACTTTTTGCTATAATTATATCACGCTGTATCCTTTCAAACGGTCAAAACGGTTTTGTCTGACTACTAGAAGTAGCTGCTTGAATTGAAATAATTAGATGTATGTATACAAGGATTCGTCCAAGTGTAGGGTATGTTTGATTGTTAATTCCAAACCTACCAAATTCTGAAAACAGTAGACTTCGCAGAGATGGAAATATATATTTCCCAATCTAACACAAAAATCTTTAAAACAGCAGGTTTCGGATTCACCATTGCAAATATGAAAATTTGCCATTGAAAGCGAGAATCTCTCCGAAGTCTGCCAAACCTTCTGCCTTTTGTAGCAGAATGTCCAGAAGGCCTTCCAAACCTACCGTTTTGAGAATTTCTGAGTCAATCAAAGACAAAGTCAGAGTCTACCAAGTCTACCGTTTTCAGAATTAGTACCAATCAAACATACCCATAGATTGATGAAAATGGCTGTTTTTTGCTTCTTGTCTGTTTTCTTTAAATAGTAGTGCCCTCTTGAACAGTACATTATGCAAGGATTCATCCAAATATAGGTTGATAAAAATGCCTGTTTCGTTTATCATAAAGTAATCTCTCATTTTTTTGTTTTCGTTGAAGTTTCTTGATTGTTTTCAAGGTTGCACACGTAAGAGCAGAACGAGATGTCCTTGCGGAATCTGATAATCCTTGGATCGTCAAAATGTATTATTCGTTTCAAGATGCACAATGTCTTTTCTTGGTTATGGAGTTCCTTCCCGGAGGTAAGTATCATTTTCCTAACTTGAATCAAAGGCCGTGGGAAGATAGAAATGTAGGCCTAAAGCCCATTAATCAACATACCTTCAGTCCCTTGTTGGCTTTAAAGTATTCTTTATATCAAACTAATGTTAAAACCACGGTTTTCATTCTTTTGCGGTGGCCTGTTCTCGAATCCTGGTCGAAATTGCCAGCTTCGCTACAACCAGTTCTTCCAACCGCCATAAAAACTGGTTGTAGCGAAGCTAGCAATTTCGACCAGGATTCGAGAATAGGTCACCGCAAAAGAATGAAAACCGTGGTTTTAACATTAGTTTGATATAAAGAATACTTTAAAGCCAACAAGGGACTGAAGGCATGTTGATTAATGGGCTGTAGGCCTACATTTCAATCTTCCCACTGCCCTAGCATAGGTTTCAAATCTTCAAAAAGGGCGGTGTGCAATTCTGTGACCTATTTCTTTGAATGGAATGGCTTGAAAGAAACTTTAGCTACTTTGTAATAACTCTGCCGTTGGAATTTTCAGAAATCTTCAATATTTTCAGAATTAAGAGTGCTTTTCTTCTTTTTTAAGAATTCAAGAAAATTTTTGACAAAAACTTAAAACCATCACGATTTCTAAACTTTTTGAGGAAACATCAAATAATTGTCCAGAAAAACATAGTTTATGAACGTCTACCATATGGTATCAAGCAAAACTCTTTCACTCTTCTGGTTTGCGATTTAGAAATTTGATGACATCACATCCTCAAATGAGTTGAAATATGAAATACGATGTAATTTCGAAAATACTCAAGGTTTCTGAAAAGTCCAACGATAGAGTTATAGCAAATTAGCTAAAGTTTCTTTCAAGCCATTCGATTCAAAGAAATATGTCACTGAATTTTACACCGACCTTTTTACGCTAATTTAAAGATTTGGAACCTATGCTCACTGCCCTTGCTTGAATAGACAATAACGCTAAAGATGGCGGCTCCAAGGACTCTGCTGTGTTTTTCTGCAAGGCATGTTTGTAAAAGGCTCCATGACGACCACCTAACGGTGTAAACATTTCAGTCTGCTGTTTCGACTAGCTAGCTTGAATTCAAAGCGACCTTAAATTCGAATGCAACATGGTTCAAAAGGAAATCTTTTCAAAGCAGAAAAAGTAAAGTTTTGATTCGAATTGAATTACAAAATTTTCCTATTTGTTTACATTGATTACTTGTTCCGAACTTTACCACAGCTAGCTATTCGAACCGGCAGACGAAGAGTTTTACGTCGTTCTGTGGTCGTCAGGGAGTTTTTTGCCAGCATGCTTTGCGCGGCCGCCATCTTTAGTGCTATTGTCTATTGATATTGCATGAGTTAAACCGATGAGTCATAATCCCTACGTTAAAAAAAGCTGGATGAGATCATGTGAATGAAATCTTGGAATAATAGAGGAAAGAACTTGACACGAGGAAAGTAGAACAATAAAGAACAAGACTAAATGGAAAGCAAAAGGTTGTCATTACGCAACTCACAATAAACCACACATTATTTCTCCTGTTTGGCTGCTTATTAGTGTGTTTTTTTTATTTCAAATTCGAAAGAAGTACTCGTAAATCTACTAATATGATGCAAAACATGCCTTTAAGTCGGAAATAGTTCTAGAATCGTAAATTTGCGAAATATTAGGGAAAACATACAAGAAACTTTATCTATTGATATGTCTTCAGACTACACCCATACCACACCTTCATTTTGATAGTGGTTTTCAGCTTATCACTGTTTTATAAGCATTGATGTATAAGCATATAAGCAGTTGCTCTGAAGATGCCCTAGTGGGCGAAACTAGTCAGCACTGAAAGAAAATAAAAAAGCGCAAAAGACCAAACTGATGCCTGTTTTCTTCGAGTAGTTAGACCCTCTTCAACGGTACACTGTACAAGCATATAAGCATATTTATTATAAGCACAGTTTTTAAACATGCTTATAAACCAGCGATAAGCTAAAAACCACTATCAATACGAAGGTGTGGTATGGGTGTAGTCTGAAGACATATCAATAGATAAAGCTTCTTGTCCTAATCTCGTCATTCAAATGGGACAAATAAGTTTAGAAAGTAACTGTAGTCTGTCATGCAAAACTGTCTGATTCTAGGAATCGAGTCCTACGGAATACTGAAACAGATCTTAGGATCCCACTATGTAAACATCTAATGGGCAACGTAGCTTTTCATATCGCGGAGTAACTGTTTGGAATCAATTGAGCTCCGAAATCAAAACCGCCCCATCGCTGGCGATTTTCAAAAACAGGCTAAAACGTTTTTGAAAAGTCATAGAGATATTCCAAAATGATGTCACACATCAAAGTCAAGTCAAAATTTGTTCATACTCGTAAGAATTCCAACCTAATACAGGGAATATTATGCGACTCAGGAAAAGCAAATGCTTATCTAGCCTGGGCCGCTTGAAAACAGAACGAAGTACAGCATAGTATATAAGGGATACAAAACTAAGATACAAGGAAATAAGCAATGGAAAATATTAAAATACAGATAGGCTTTGCGATTTTATAATTTTAGATGTGATAAATTGTTAATATTTGGAAAGGATATTTATTTTTAGTTTTTTTGACAAAATGTTTTTGAGAAGAAGTTGTCTTGAGTAGATGTGTTTTGTTTCTCCGAAAACAATTACAAGGTACGAAGCATTTTGCGCTTTGACCATTCGGGCGGGTTATATGGTCTTTAGCTTTCCTCTTTTGAGTTCTCATGAAACATATTTCTCCTATCTTAAATACAGGTGACTTAATGACGATGCTAATGCGAAAAGACACATTCACTGAACAACAAACACAATACTACGTTGCTGAATCCATACTTGCAATTGACTCAATACATCAATTAGGGTTTATTCACAGGTGCGTTTCATAATTTATGTTTTTATCACTTTACTCGGACATGAATTAGATTAAGCTTTCGAAATCTCTTGAAATTTTTTCGACCGTGGTTATTAATTAATGCACATTTTAACTCCTTAAAGTTAGTTGAAAGAATGCATTTATGTTTCTTATCACTTTGTTCAAATATGAATAAGAATTAGCTTTCAAAATCTGTGAAATCTGTCGACCGTGGTTATTAATTCATGCACATCTCAACTCTTTAAATGGCCATCCAAATTTTGTTCAAAATCCTGAAATTTGCATTTATTTTTCTAACCTCTTTACACTCAGATATGAATTAGATTAATATTTCATAATCAGCCGAAATTTTTTCGACCGTTGTTATTAATTGCATATTTAAAAGGCCATGTAAATTATTTTCAAAATCCTGAAATTTGAAAGAATGCATTTATTTTTCTTCCTCTTTATATGCAGATATGAAATTAGATTAATATTTCAAAATCAGCCGAAATTTTTTCGACCGTTGTTATTAATTCATGCACATTTTAACTTAAAAGGCTATCCACATTTTCTCTAAAAACATGAAAAATTTATTTATAATTAGAATTAATCTGTTGAGAATTAATCAGAATTAGAATTAATCTGTTGAAATAAGTCAAAATGAATTAGTTTATTTACCTACTTCTACTATATGAGTCTTTAACTCTTCAAAAGTTACGATAACATGGAATTTAAATTTTAAAACCAAGATACGGAGGAGGGCCACTACATTAATCCGAGGAGGGGCGAAGTATTTGTAGTGGAAATTTTTTATAATATTAAGGATCGCATTGCTTGTATCACTTTCTGAAACTAATCTAATCTTATTTCTTTTGGCAGAGATATAAAGCCAGACAACCTTCTGCTAGATGCAAGGGTAAGGGAAATTTATTTTTCATCCTTTTTTGTTGATAGATTGAATTACTGATTCTTGAGGGCTTCGTCTTCTCATATTCCATAGTGGTGATCTTTGTAAATGAGAAACTAAACAGAATGCTACAACCTCGTTCCCAGGGTGTTCTTACGTCATACGCTAGTCACGAAGCCGAGTGAACACCCTGGTACACATAGTCCCAATCAGCCCAAAATAAGGGCGGATTAGCAGCCTATGGATTTGCGGTGGGCAGTGTAACGCTCATTATGCGACCTCGATTCCAAACAACAAAGTAACATTGTAGTGGTTGTTGCTCAGTGACTAGATTATATTGTTGTTATTCGAATAATTAGTAAGTTTTCGAGAAACAGTTTGCGCAATCTATTGTTTTCGAACAGCCAATCAAATTGCAGAACGGCCACTTGTATCCCAGAGTAGAGGTAGAGCAACGAACTCACTCTGGGGACGAGATTGAGAATGCTACTGAATTTTCTCGTAAAATAGTTTCCTATTTCTTGACTTTNATCAGCCCAAAATAAGGGCGGATTAGCAGCCTATGGATTTGCGGTGGGCAGTGTAACGCTCATTATGCGACCTCGATTCCAAACAACAAAGTAACATTGTAGTGGTTGTTGCTCAGTGACTAGATTATATTGTTGTTATTCGAATAATTAGTAAGTTTTCGAGAAACAGTTTGCGCAATCTATTGTTTTCGAACAGCCAATCAAATTGCAGAACGGCCACTTGTATCCCAGAGTAGAGGTAGAGCAACGAACTCACTCTGGGGACGAGATTGAGAATGCTACTGAATTTTCTCGTAAAATAGTTTCCTATTTCTTGACTTTAAAACTGCTTTCTTTTAATTTTACAGGGGCACATAAAGCTATCCGATTTTGGATTATGCACGGGTTTGAAAAAAGCACACAGAACAGACTTCTATCGAAATATTACTCCAGCGAACGTTGACGCACTATGTAAGTCTTCTTGTGTTTTATTTTCGTTAAATAACCTATTTCCATAAGAGTGTGCAGGCTAGGAACGAAGTGGATGACTGTTGGTGCATTGAGAAGGTTATTTTATATCTCCGGGTTGAAAATACGTCACTGACAACAAAAGGACAGCATCTATATATACTTGGACTGCATCACAAAATTTCCTTTTGAAATATGCTTGCAAAATCTTTTAAGATATTGTTTATTGTGCTATAAGTTTTCCTCATTTCATCATTTGTCAAGTCAGTTGATTTTTACAATTTGTTTGAAATTATAGGTGATCCTGTTGGTACAAAACAAAAAGCATTAACTTGGAAAAAGAACAGGAGGGCAATGGTAATAATTTTTTCAATTTTTTCGAAACCTGTCCATGATTAAATTGAATCCTACATTTCGTCGTTCGACATATTTTGAAAAAAGAGTGGTCGACACTTACACCAGTTTCTCAAAAATCTTTTAATTTGGATTTGATGAGGTCAATGGTTATATTAGCAAATTATGATATAAAATGAAGCAAATGAAATATAAATTTCAGTTCGTCCAAAATACAACATACATTTTCAGCATAAATGCCAAGAAATTGATCTCTTTTCTTCTGGAAAAACAACCAGCTACTAGATGGATACAAACAGTGGATGTCAAGTTTTAAAAATTTAAAACTACCAAATGACTCAGGCAGAAATTAACTTTCAACATTCCTTTTTGTGTGTGTTTGTTTCTGTTTTTTTTTTTATATCTTGTTAAAGTTGTATTGTGAGTGCCAACTATGATGGGGACCAGATAACCAAGTGTCCTTCCCAGCTGTGGTTTGCACATAGTAATGTATTTATTTTGTAATTGTTTTAATTTTTAGATGAATATAAAGAATAAACTTTCAACATGATTGAATCTTGGCTGCCACATGTGCCAAGTCTTTAAAATGCTTGCTGGCATATTTTCCTCCTGCCAGCTGGCATTTTGTTAATGATAATAGATAGCGTTTCTGCTGCTGTTTTTGCTGCTGTTTACACTCTTGTGCGAGACATAGTTCAGGGGTATTAATTTGTAGCTTCATTTTCATTCTACAGGCATATTCAACAGTCGGCACGCCAGATTATATTGCACCGGAAGTATTTCATCAAACAGGATACGAGCGAACATGTGATTGGTGGTCACTAGGTGTCATTATGTACGAGATGTTGATTGGATATCCACCGTTCTGTTCAGAAACACCACAAGGTAAATATAATATGAATTAAGGATGACGTTCTTTCAGAAACAATAATGCAACTGATGAATGTTGGGTTCGTAACTGCAGATTACAATTGTTTCTTGCTGATATCTCCTCATCAGTGGTGGACACTTTGCTAAATGTTAGAGGGGGCGAAAATATTGTTTCAGTTGAAATCCATTGTTTATCCCAATTGTTTTCGTACGAAAGATCATTGTTTTCCCCAATCATTGGAGGTGACTGCGCCCCTTCACCCCTCCCCTAGTGTCCGCCACCGCCCCTCATTGACTCAAATTGTTGTCGTTGGTTTGATGACTACTTAAATACAACATGAAGTTAGTAGATTTTTTTTGAAAGGGTCTGGAACGAGACAACTTTTCTGGTAAAAGGTGGATTTTCCTATTTGAATGCTAAAGGAGTTGGAACGATCGTTCCTTAGAATCTTTCTAAGGGGTTTTTCATTCACTATTTCCGAATAGCTTAGTAGGCAGAATTCTCACTAACTTATTCGTATTTTGTCATAATGCACTCAACTACCTCCCAAAATACATGCCAGGCGAAAGCCCACAAATAGAAGCAATCTTATTCAAGCTTTGCATAAGTAATTTCACTTTGTCGTAAAGCTCACCTGACATCAGTTTTTATGCGGACGTTAATCTTCCTGAGAAAGGTGAAAATAGGTCACTGAAAATTCTTTGATCGGACGTAAATGAGTGTGGATGATTCCAGTGATCTTAGAAACATCAACCCTTCTGCATCATCATCACCATCATCATCATTTTATTTAAAGTTGGCAACTTACACAGCTGAAAAAAAGCTAAGCCAGGCCGACAAATTAATTACAAAGTTACAGAAGAATATGCGCAAGTAAAATCAATCAATAACGTTTCAAAAATCATCCAAAATCTCAATTAGAAACAAGACGTGTAAAACTATAAAAAGCCGAGCTGAGGAATGTACTGTCTGCAAGTCTGCAGTTACAGTCTTCATTTTTTCAAAATTTGATTTTATTCTTGAAGTGGTGTACAGAATTTAAAGGTTTGATTTCTTGTGGAGGAGATTGCAAAATAGGCTGACCTCTATACCGGATTGTTTCAGTACCATCATTAACAGTAATCATTCGACAGTAATCCGCGAATTGTTTATCTAATTGATAATTGATTGATTTTTAATTTTTATTTGTAGAAACGTACAAGAAAGTGATGAACTGGAAAGAGACTTTAGTGTTCCCATTAGAAATACCAATAACAAATACTGCGAAAAATATGATTTTGAGGTTCTGCACAAATTCTGAAAATCGAATTGGAAAAAATGGAGTCGAAGAAATAAAAGCACATCCTTTCTTTAAAGGAGTTGATTGGATCAGCATCAGGTAAATATTTGTTTATGTTTCTTTTAAAACGAACATTATTTTTAGTCATGGCAGCAAATTTTTACGTAAATATTTTCTAGGCCCTGTGCCCACTGCTTCGTTTCCTTTTCCTTTTTATCCATTTTTCTTCACCGAAAACATTCTCTGTTCCCATGGGAGAAAAAATAACGATATAAGAACCACAGGTTCTTCGATTGATACGTTTTTCAAAATTCAAAATGGCAGAAATTGGTTGTACCATTGTCAGCGTCTTTGAAAGCTCTATTTTTCATGCATTTTTAATAATTGCAGTAGATACAATCAATAAAAAATGAAACAGATGTATTTTGAAGACAAACAGGGCACTGGAGAAAAAATGGAACCCATTTAGTTTAGGAAGTTAACGACAGCAACATTTTGTTTGCTGCTCTTATCCCCCCCCCCCCCTTTCATATGACATAGATCTTCCTGGATCTATATCTGCTGAAAAGCCAGCCACAGAAACATAGGGGTTGGAAAGAATTATGCAAATTTGTTCTATTTTTCTCCATGATAAACATTTCCAGAACAATTTTGGCGAGTATGACAAATAGTATTAATTTTTTTCAACAGAGATCGACCAGCTGCCATACCAGTTGAAGTCAAATCGATAGATGATACATCAAATTTTGATGATTTCCCTGAAGTGGATCTAACTTGGAGTAAGTTTTGCTTTGGTTTCTTAGTCTTATTGTTGTTGTTGTTGTTGTTAGTCTTATTGTGGTTGTGCACAGAGTTTCCTAAAATCAAATTAGAGATTTAGTACGGGGGAATAGCGCGAAACATCCAAAACAAGTAGAAAAAAGGTCGGAGAAGGAAATATTAGACAGATGCAGAAGGATTCGAAACGGGCAAGGGGAGAAGAGGAATTTTGATTAAGCCGAATTTTTTGGCTGTTTTTTAAGCTGTGTTTCTGCACTGAATTGTCCATCGTGCACTTCTCGTAACTGTAGCCATGTATAAAAGCAAGGAATGTACCGAAGACTAGATTTACGAAAGGGTTAACAGTTGTAGAGGTATTTGATTCGACAGTCAATAGATTACACCATTTGAACTGTCTGCCAATCTGGCCTCTCACTAAAACCGACTGTGACTTTGGCTCGACTACATCAGACTCAAGAAAATCAATTAATAGCAAATTTCATCGACAATAGACCTTTTAGCTATTCTACAAAAGAGTCTAAATCGAACGATGTTTTGATAAATTTTGTAGAATTTTCGAATGTGAACAACAGTGATTGAAGCTCTAACGCCACTCAATCGAACCTTTCGTATAAAAATGGATAACAATATCGCTAGATCCAGACTCTTTTGTAGAATAGCTATAAGGTCTATTGTTGTACCAGTTTGAACCAAAACATCGCCACGTTTCTAACAATAAAAGGAGCAGGATATTTGTAAATTGCATTACTGTCTGTAGCAATCCTAATTCAAGTTTTTCTTTCTTTTCCAGCTGAAACGATAAAAGAGAAAGCAGAGCCGAATGCAAAAGACTGGGTTTTCCTGAACTACACTTTTAAAAGGTTTGAAGGTCTTACCCAAAGGGGAATTCGACCTTTTCAATTCTAAAATGACCACAGTTTGATTTACGCACGGACGAAATATTATTCTTGTGAAAAGAAAGATAACAAATTTGCCAAGAGAAGACATTAGCTAAGGACTAGTGAAATGAAGAAATCTGGAAACGATAGACTGTTTAGGGACGTTTTGAAAGTCGCATAAATCTCAAGATATTTAAGTAAGATTGCAAACATTTGCGACCGGATTATTTATCTGACGTAATAAGGAAATAGAGCTATCGATAATTAATCACCGCACAGAACTGTTTGATTTTGTTTTATTATCTCGTATAGTTTGCATGAGTGCACATTGTTGGAAGGCATAGTGATTTCCTGTACACAGTAAGTAACACCCGCATATAAGCCGCACCCACATATAACCCGCATCCTCACAAAGGCCATACCTGTCCTAGACTAAATTGAGAAGTTTCTGAACTAATTTTGTACAGTTTTTAATTTTCTTTTGGTGAATGTAAGAGTTTGTTATAAAAATACTTTTACAGTTTGTTCACTCAACTGATGGACGATTCTCCGTTCACTGTCTGATTAACCATCATCTACTGTATGCCTTTTTCATTCATACTTAGATAATGTGATTTCTTTAAAAACGTATTTTAAAATTTGGAACTCAAAATATGGGTGCGGCCTATCTGTGGATGCTTCTCTTATGCCGAGTTCTTGGTTGCCGTCTTATCTTGAAATGTCTCATGAACCGTACAATGCAAATAGAAGCCTTGTACTCCTTGAGGTAATCTTTGCTTAATATCCGAGTCTGTCGCGTTTTCGTTTCAATTCATGTTGGTTTAGAACTCGTATCCGTGGAGGAGTTACGTTGTATTTTCATTTGATTAATAGACCATCTTCTTAACAATTTCAACAACAGAAAGCTATTCTTTTCCAATTGAGTCTGGTGAACTGGCTAATTACCCCTACAAAATTACCCCCTCCCCCTATATATTGTCTACTTAGAAAATGTATGAAGCGTCATGAAGGGCTGCGTCTTTGGAAAAATTTCAAGGGTAAGCTTAGTAACGGACACCCAGCAGGTCTGGGTCGGCTAAGCTGGCTGCTGCCCTTGTAAAGCATTCCTAAATGCAAAGCTACGGATTCTTTTGTCGGTTCTAAAATGGTTGCAATTAGCATTGAATCAGTCAATCAATCAATCAATCAATCAATCAATCAATCAATCAATTCATCAAATAGTCAGTCAGTAAATCAAGTGAACTATCTATTGATCGACCATCTTGAAAGTGCTTTCGATTTATGTAACTGCAGTTCCCTTTTTCGTTTTATTTGAGTAATTCGCGAGGTATTTTAATTAGTTCAAAGGTATTTTAATTAGTTCGTTTAAAATCATCACCTACAGAATTTAATCCAGCCTTGTGTAGCAACTTGGTATTACCATTGAATGACATTGTTTTCTGGTGAGATGTCAGTTTTTTCTATTCTAAATATTTGGTCAATGTTGTGACCTTGAAGATTTTGAACTACCGCGGCAGTACTCTGCGTTTTCTTACATTCTGTGACGATGATTAGAAAGCTAGGGAGACAATTGATAACAGATGAAATTTTGAAAACTGATTCAATAATCTATTAAAAAGCAGTGCCACTTTAATATTGCCAATATTTATGTCAAAGGGATTCTTGAGACTCCGGCAAAGAATGCGTCATTTTTTCTTAGTGCTAGCACGTTTGATAGGAGGCAAACGGCAAAAAGAAAGATCAAACTTTTCTTCAGCCAAATGTATCGATTTTCGTTCGACATGCTTGGTTTGTGCAATTTATTTCAAGAAACGTTATTGATCCATCCAACTGATGATATGAAGGTACATCTACAGTTAAGCCCAAAATTATTTATACCCATTCCAGATTTGGAGTTTGAGGGGCTACCATGGGTAAAAAAGATAAAATGAAATGAAATAAGTGTTGCCTTATTTCGGGATCTGTTGCAGGAAACTAGGGGGGAGGGGGAGGCTCAAATTTATGACTTTTCACGCATGCATGCCCAGTTTCCACTCTGTTATATGTGTTTCAAAATTTCATCTTATGTAAAGTTTATAATTTTTCAGGTGCGACTTGCCCAGAAAAGGGACACAGGTCATGTTTATGCAATGAAGATTCTTCGGAAAGCTGACATGCTCGAAAAAGAACAGGTAGACATTTATATCCTCCACATGATTCTGTAAGCAGAGCAATGGACGAAAGATTCTTATCAAAGTCCAAAATATATCAAATTCAACTTTTCTTCCGTGAAAGACCACATCAAAAGGACTGGTCATGCCGGTTCCCTCGATGATTTCAGCATCATAGCTAGGGCCTCTAGGAAGTTTGACTTACTAATTTTTGAGAGTTTACTAATAGCACGAGATCGGCCATCATTGAATTCCCAACAGTCGTCAATTCCACTCTGTCTTTTTTAGTTTTCCCCAGGTACATTTCTGCGAGGTGTTTTTCTCCTTTGATAATTAAATTACATAAGTTAAAGTGTTTTGCATCTATCTTGATAATACTTGTAGATTATAAATAGCTTGTTTACTCTTAGTTTCATGGGTTGATAATGAATCATGGTTAATTCGAAACGTTCCGGAAAATTCTAGAACAATAATGATTTGAGTCGGATATTTTAGGCCTTTGGCCTACCTTATTTAAAACTGGACATGTCGAATACAAATTATAACTGATAAAACACAAACATGATTGTCGTCTTTATTCTCGTCCTACGATTTATATCAATTTGAAATGAAACTTGAAAAAACCATAAAATCAGAAATGCGACAAAAATGTTGCTTAATTTATTTGATCAACCTTTCTGGTTTAAAATTTGACGCAACAGAATTTAATCAGTTGGTAAACTGAATTTATATTTAGGCACATTAGGAAAATTTCAGCACTATAATTATATAACGATTTTTCAACCACGCCAAAGTAAAGTTTCATGACTTTTTGCTATAATTATATCACGCTGTATCCTTTCAAACGGTCAAAACGGTTTTGTCTGACTACTAGAAGTAGCTGCTTGAATTGAAATAATTAGATGTATGTATGCAAGGATTCGTCCAAGTATAGGGTATGTTTGATTGGCAATTCCAAACCTACCAAATTCTGAAAACAGTAGACTTCGCAGAGATGGAAGTATATATTTCCCAATCTAACACAAAAATCTTTAAAACAGCAGGTTTCGGATTCACCATTGCAAATATGAAAATCCGCCATTGAAAGCGAGAATCTCTCCGAAGTCTGCCAAACCTTCTGCCTTTTGTAGCAGAATGTCCAGAAGGCCTTCCAAACCTACCGTTTTGAGATTTTCTGAGTCAATCAAAGACAAAGTCAGAGTCTACCAAGTCTACCGTTTTCAGAATTAGTACCAATCAAACATACCCTTAGATTGATGAAAATGGCTGTTTTTTGCTTCTTGTCTGTTTTCTTTAAATAGTAGTGCCCTCTTGAACAGTACATTATGCAAGGATTCATCCAAATATAGGTTGATAAAAATGCCTGTTTCGTTTATCATAAAGTAATCTCTCATTTTTTTGTTTTCGTTGAAGTTTCTTGATTGTTTTCAAGGTTGCACACGTAAGAGCAGAACGAGATGTCCTTGCGGAATCTGATAATCCTTGGATCGTCAAAATGTATTATTCGTTTCAAGATGCACAATGTCTTTTCTTGGTTATGGAGTTCCTTCCCGGAGGTAAGTAGCATTTTCCTAACTTGAATCAAAGGCCGTGGGAAGATAGAAATGTAGACATAAAGCCCATTAATCAACATACCTTCAGTCCCTTGTTGGCTTTAAAGTATTCTTTATATCAAACTAATGTTAAAACCACGGTTTTCATTCTTTTGCGGTGGCCTGTTCTCGAATCCTGGTCGAAATTGCCAGCTTCGCTACAACCAGTTCTTCCAACCGCCATAAGAACTGGTTGTAGCGAAGCTAGCAATTTCGACCAGGATTCGAGAACAGGTCGCCGCAAAAGAATGAAAACCGTGGTTTTAACATTAGTTTGATATAAAGAATACTTTAAAGCCAACAAGGGACTGAAGGTATGTTGATTAATGGGCTTTAGGCCTACATTTCTATCTTCCCACTGCCCTTGATTGAATAGACAATAACGCTAAAGATGGCGGCTCCAAGGACTCTGCTGTGTTTTTCTGCAAAGCATGTTTGTAAAAGGCTCTCATACGACCACCTAACGGTGTAAACATTTCAGTCTGCTGTTTCGACTAGCTAGCTTGAATTCAAATCGACCTTGAATTCGAATGCAACATGGTTCGAAAGGAAATCTTTTCAAAGCAGAAAAAGTAAAGTTTTGATTCGAATTGAATTACAAAATTTTCCTATTTGTTTACATTGATTACTTGTTCCGAACTTTACCACAGCTAGCTATTCGAACCGGCAGACCAAAAGTTTTACGTCGTTCTGTGGTCGTCAGGGAGTTTTTTGCCAGCATGCTTTGCGCGGCCGCCATCTTTAGTGCTATTGTCTATTGATATTGCATGAGTTAAACCGATGAGTCATAATCCCTACTTTAAAAAAAGCTGGATGAGATCATGTGAATGAAATCTTGGAATAATAGAGGAAAGAACATGACACGAGGAAAGTAGAACAATAAAGAACAAGACTAAATGGAAAGCAAAAGGTTGTCATTACGCAACTCACAATAAACCACACATTATTTCTCCTGTTTGGCTGCTTATTAGTGTTTTTTTTTTATTTCAAATTCGAAAGAAGTACTCGTAAATCTGCCAATATGATGCAAAACATGCCTTTAAGTCGGAAATAGTTCTAGAATCGTAAATTTGCGAAATATTAGGGAAAACATACAAGAAACTTTATCTATTGATATGTCTTCAGACTACACCCATACCACACCTTCATTTTGATAGTGGTTTTCAGCTTATCACTGTTTTATAAGCATTGATATATAAGCATATAAGCAGTTGCTCTGAAGATGCCCTAGTGGGCGAAACTAGTCAGCACTGAAAGAAAATAAAAAAGCGCAAAAGACCAAACTGATGCCTGTTTTCTTCGAGTAGTTAGACCCTCTTCAACGGTACACTGTACAAGCATATAAGCATATTTATTATAAGCACAATTTTTAAACATGCTTATAAACCAGCGCGATAAGCTGAAAACCACTATCAATACGAAGGTGTGGTATGGGTGTAGTCTGAAGACATATCAATAGATAAAGCTTTTTGCCCTAATCTTGTCATTAAAATGGGACAGATAAGTTTAGAAAGTGACTGTAGTCTGTCGTGCGGAAAAGCTATAAGCATAGTAAAATCATGGGTAGTTAGACACCGCAGTTGTACTTCGTAGTTGTGATTCTGTTTCCTATCCTTGTGTCAGCCACCATTTTGAAAGTTCTGTTGTTAAGGAGGTTCTGTTGTTAAGGAGGTATCTTTCGCTACCTCATCCACAGAACTATATAGATAATTTTCCCCCGCAGAAGCATATTAGTTGCGGCGCTCCTCCATAAAAGCACACATGCAGTGTCTAACCAGCCATGGTAAAATGAGATAAATCAAGCTGAAAACCATGCTCAAAGATCTGGAAGTAACTTCCTGGAGTTAAAACCTCGTAGATATTCTACAATAGCAACTGCTCTAAAGATGGCGTCAGGGACATTTTTGCCATGATCTTTTGCGTCTGAAAGAATTTGGATTTATTTGATAGGTCGATTTACCATGGATCGCAAAGGATCATGGGGAAAATTCCTTGACGCCATCTTTAGCTCAGTCGTCTATTCTTTTAAACTAAGACTACTAGACTGATTACAGTGAGTCCCATTGTTATCGCTCACCAAAACGAGACTACCACCTGCCAAACCGAGACCGCTCAAACTGGGACTCATAACCAAACTGCAAAAAAAGTGGCCTGCTCGCACCCAGCTTCGGGGCGCGCCAATCAGCGTGCAGGAAGCGAAATGAAGCGAAATGCGCAGATATGATTGGTTTATCCTTGCATATATGTTATAGTTGTAGCGGGGTATATCAGTTCGGCGGAGGAGCGAAACTACGACATGTAATCAGTCTATAAGACTACGTTCACATGATACCGGCACATTTCGAAGACGGCGAAAAATGTGGCGGATAGGCCTCCCATTCACACGAAAACAGCACATTTTTTGCCGGCAGATTTTGAAAATGGTAGATTTTGAAAACGGAACTCTAACCGGCACATTTTGAAAACGGCATCGTGTGAACACTCGAAAACGATGAAAACGAAACATTTTTCGACGCTTTCAAAGCGAGGCTGATCGATTCTTAAGGTGTGGGTGCATTTCTTTGGCATCAAATTCTTGGGGAGATTGCAACGAGTTTGTTACCGTCACATTTTTCACCGTTTTCAAAATGTGCCGGCATCGTGTGAACGTAGTCGAAGAAAGAGACTGTTTTACAGCTCATCCATTGTGAAGATTTCATTTGCGTAGGCAATTAAAGATATGTTTTTGTTTCTCTGAAAACAAATACAAGTTACGAAGCATTTTGCTCTTTGACTATTCACGTTATATGTGGTCTGTAGCTCTCATTTGATTTCTCGTTAAACATATTTCTCCTATCTTAAATACAGGTGACTTAATGACGATGCTAATGCGAAAAGACACATTCACTGAACAACAAACACAATACTACGTTGCTGAATCCATACTTGCAATTGACTCAATACATCAATTAGGGTTTATTCACAGGTGCGTTTCATAATTTATGTTTTTATCACTTTACTCGGACATGCATTTAGATAAAGTTTTCAAAATCTCTTGAAATTTTTTCGACCATGGTTATTAATTAATGCACATTTTAACTCCATAAAGATTGACAGAATTGAAATAGAATTGAATTGAAAACTATCAATTGAAAGAAAGCATTTATGTTTCTTATCACTTTGTTCAAATATGAATTAGATCAAGCTTTCAAACTCTGCCAAAATCTTTTCGACCGTTGTTATTAATTCATGTACATTTAAAAGGCCATGTAAATTATTTTCAAAATCCTGAAATTTGAAAGAATGCATTTATGTTTCTTCCTCTTTATACGCAGATATGAAATTAGATTAATATTTCAAAATCAGCCGAAATTTTTTCGACCGTTGTTATTAATTCATGCACATTTTAACTTAAAAGGCTATCCACATTTTCTCTAAAAACATGAAAAATTTATTTATAATTAGAATTAATCTGTTGAGAATTAATCAGAATTAGAATTAATCTGTTGAAATAAGTCAAAATGAATTAGTTTATTTACCTACTTCTGCTATATGAGTCTTTAACTCTTCAAAAGTTACGATAACATGGAATTTAAATTTTAAAACCAAGATACGGAGGAGGGCCACTACATTAATCCGAGGAGGGGCGAAGTATTTGTTGTGGAATGTTTTTATAATATTAAGGATCGCATTGCTTGTATCACTTTCTCAAACTAATCTTATTTCTTATGCAGAGATATAAAGCCAGACAACCTTCTGCTAGATGCAAGGGTAAGGACAATTTATTTTTCATCCTCCTTTTTTGTTGATAGATTGAATTACTGATTCTGGAGGGCTTCGTCTTCTCATATTCCATAGTGGTGATCTTTGTAGAATGAGAAACTAAACAGAGTGCTACAACCTCGTTCCCAGGGTGTTCTTACGTCATACGCTAGTCACGAAGCCGAGTGAACACCCTGGTACACATAGTCCCAATCCGCCCAAAATAAGGGCGGATTAGCAGCCATTATGGATTTGCGGTGGGCAGGGTAACGCTCTTATGCGACCTCGATTCCAAACAACAAAGTAACATTGTAGTGGTTGTTGCTCAGTGACTAGATTATATTGTTGTTATTCGAATAATTAGTAAGTTTTCGAGAAACAGTTTGCGCAATCTATTGTTTTCGAACAGCCAATCAAATTGCAGAACGGCCACTTGTATCCCAGAGTAGAGGTAGAGCAACGAACTCACTCTGGGGACGAGATTGAGAATGCTACTGAATTTTCTCGTAAAATAGTTTCCTATTTCTTGACTTTGAAACTGTTTTCTTTTAATTTTACAGGGGCACATAAAGCTATCCGATTTTGGATTATGCACGGGTTTGAAAAAAGCACACAGAACAGACTTCTATCGAAATATTACTCCAGCTAACGTTGACGCATTATGTAAGTCTTCTTGCGTTCTTTCTCTTTTGTTAAATACCTATTTCCATAGAGTGCAGTGGCGGCTGGTAGTGTTATTCGTGTTAATAAACTAGTAACAACTTTTTTTCAAGGAAAGAGCACCTTGCTCCAAAAAAACCATGCGAAAATTTGAAAAGAACTTGCTTTATTTTCTGACAACAAGCGAGGTCCATAGAGCCCTTTAGAAGCACGAACGACGTCATTTGCAAGGGCTGCATGCCCTCTGCATGCAAGACACGATGCAGACAGTGCAATATTGCTAATTTCATCATTGATATAATAGTGATATTGTTGGCCAATGTGTATTCGCCTTGTACTTCTTAATCCCCTTTCATTCGCTTGCCTGTGCTGTTTGCATTAATACAATCAATTAATTATCGGTCACGATGTCCTGAAAGGGCAACGTTTATTTCATTAGTGTGTTACTAGTTTTCGAATTTTAGTAACATGGAGGGCTCTTCTTTTGTCTGCACACGGCTGCCTTACGTCAGCTCTATTCAATTCTGTACTAAAAAACAATGCCATGTGGCCCTCCTTTCCAGGTGTGTTACTAGTTTTGCATTTTTATTAACTCGCTAATGAGTGACTATAAAAGTAGGGCTGCGCGCATAATCCTTTAGTACCGTCACTGCGCTGCAGCAGAAATCATATCGCGATGAATCAAGTTGCTGAAACAGGATACCGCTGGGGTATTTCCAAAATTTTTTCACTGCTTTCCACTCAACCTCGTTTAACGCACGAGCAACGCCTCCGCTTGAAAAAGGATGGTCGACCTTGTCCAACAATTCTGATAAAAAGTCGAGTATCTGACACTTACTATAGAAAGTATTCTTGGATCTGTGGTGATGATGAGAAAAACACCTACTACTGCTGGCCGTGCCTTGTCATGGGTGATCATTCCAACAAGGTGAGTTTAAAGTTCCCCTCCTACAAATATTTTTGGAAGTTTCTGCCACTTAACTTCTATTCTGAGTTGCTAAATACGGAACTATTCCATTGAACCATCATGCTGTTGAACTGTCTTTATTTTGTGCACCTTTCATCAACATGTTTTTGTATGAAAGACCGTATTGGAACGAGAGCTAGAGCGAGAGCTTTAACAACAACTGTTTTAACTGGCAAACAGATTGGCAACTGGAGCGGCTGTTCTGGCGTGTTACTAGAATCCTGTTTTTAGTAATACGTCGGCTACATAGAAAGAGTACGGAGCCGCGAAGAAAGTAGATCTAATGCTCAATAAAGCTCGGCTCGAGGCTCAAGCCCCGAGCATTCAGCCATCTTGCTGTTTGACACAGAAACAGCCTTCCCGGCGTGTTACTAAAATCAAGATTTTAGTAACATGGTGGCTACATAGAAGGAGTAGGAGCCGCTAAAAATGAAAGAACGGAATTAATCATACACATTCGAAAATGCTCGGATAGAGCCCCGAGCCCCTGAGTCCCAGCTCTTTCGTTCAATATTTTATGGCGCTAACACACGCTATACACTTTAATTTGATCTGAATTTGAGCTTTTAATTTATTCGTAAATGTATTAAAATTTTTTCCTCACTTTACAGATGAAAGGAGGATCCTTTGTGAAACCTGGGGGTTACCAGTCGGCTCCATCAAACCTTTCGAACGTAGCTGACAGTCACCAAGCGACAAGGACCCATATAGCTAACCATACAGCTTACAATCTCTTGGGCAATGTTGATGTTGCATGTGCTCTTGATGAGGCTAGAAAAAGAGAGATTGCCCGGCACAATCACAACGCAAGCCGATATACGAAGATGTTTCAACATCATATTGATGCTACTGTGTTTTTGGCTGCACAAGGACTTGCCTTTCGAGGGCACGATGAATAAAAATCTTCGTCAAACAGAGGGAATTTCATGGAGCTGATGGATCTTATAGGAGAGTACAGTAGTGAACTCAGGGCCTTTCTCGACAAAGAGAGAATCACATATACGCCACACGATCCTCAGAATGATCTAATAGAATGTGTTTACTGTTCTGTTAATTTAGAATAGATTGTATGGAATAAATAAACTGTGATTTTGTGGTATCATAGCGCTGAAGTGATTGCATTTGATTTGATCTGTATCTATCTATATATATCTATGGAAAAGCTGTCCTCCAGTTTTTGCCTCCATTACTGTTCATATATGTCACCCCTTTATGTCTATGCTGATTTTCATTGCTCATTTTCAACAAATTTTTATCATTTGCGGCGTTCTAAGCCAATCTGAAGGGCATGGCCACAAAAATTTTTCCGGGGGAGTACCCCCGGACCCCCTTTTTTTTCGGCTCGCTTCGCTCGCCGATTAACAACTAATTTTTGCTTCCAGCCGCCACTGATAGAGTGTGCAGGCTAGGAACGAAGTGGAAGACTGCTAGTGCATTGAGAAGGTTATTTTATATATCCGGGTTGAAAATACGTCACTGACAACAAAAGGATAGCAGCTATATATGCTTGGACTCCATCACAAAATTTCCTTTTTGAAATATGCTTACGATATCGCTTACAATATCTTTTAAGATATTGTTTATTGTGCTATAAGCTTTCCTCATTTCATCATTTGTCAAGTCAGTTAATTTTTACAATTTGTTTGAAATTATAGGTGATCCTGTTGGTACAAAACAAAAAGCATTAACTTGGAAAAAGAACAGGAGGGCAATGGTAATAATTTTGTCATTTTTTCGAAACCTGTCCATGATCAAATTGAATTCTATATTTCGTCATATTTATAAAAAGAGTGGTCGATGCTTACACCAGTTTCTCAACAATCGTTTAATTTAGAACTGATAACGTCAGTAGTTATATTAGCAAATTGTGATATAAAATGAAGCAAATCAAATATAAATGTCAATTTCTCTCCAAAATACAACATAAATTTTCAGCATAAATGCCAAGAGATTGATCTCTTTTCTTCTGGAAAAACAACTAGCTACCAGACGGATACAAACAGTGGATGTCAAGTTTTAAAAATTGAAAACTACCAAATGACTCAGGCAAAAATTAACTTTCAACATTTCTTTTTGTGTGTGTTTGTTTCTGTTTTTTTTTATATCTTGTTAAAGTTGAATTGTGAGTGCCAACTATGATGGGGACCAGATAACCAAGTGTCCTTCCCTGCTGTGGTTTGCACATAGTAATGTATTTATTTTGTAATTGTTTTAATTTTTAGGTCAATAAAAAAAACTTTCAACATGATTCAATTTTGGCTGCCACAAGTGCCAAGTCTTTAAAATGCTTGCTGGCATATTTTCCTCCTGCCAGCTAGCATTTTGTTAATGATAATAGATAGCGTTTCTGCTGCTGTTTTTGCTGCTGTTTACACTCTTGTGCGAGACATAGTTCAGGGGTATTAATTTGGAGCTTCATTTTCATTCTACAGGCATATTCAACAGTCGGCACGCCAGATTATATTGCACCGGAAGTATTTCATCAAACAGGATACGAGCGAACATGTGATTGGTGGTCATTAGGTGTCATTATGTACGAGATGTTGATTGGATATCCACCCTTCTGTTCAGAAACACCACAAGGTAAATATAGTTCAAATGCTATGAATTTTTTTAGAAACAATCACGCAGCTTGCTGATGAATTTAGGGCTCCTAACTGCAGATTACAATCGCTTCTTGCTGATATCTCCTCATCGGCTCGAGTTGTTGACATTGGTTTGGCGACTTCTTCAATGCATATATATTTTTATGTTCATATTGTCACATTTTAAAGGCTGATTTACATTGGGCCCTCCGCATAAAACCTTACAATACAGTAAATCTCCGCATTTAAGAACCTACAAAAATAAGAACCTACAGGCTGTTTTTCCTAAATTATGCACCTCGTAGTTAAGAACCTGTTTCTGTTTGATGAAAAAATATGTTCTTATTACAAGGGTAATAAATTTGATTTTTTGATCATCCTTGTTAAGTTTATTTTTGTCCCAGTTGGCTTCTAGAATCAAAACCTCCTCCCCTGCTATTTGTAAGCTTAGCATTAGTTATTAGGTCTTTAATAACATTGGCAAAACAAATAATATGGTTGAAAATCTTTGATAATAACTCCTAAAAGGTTTACACAAGGGACCCTTCGAATAAGAACCTTTATACCCTGAAATTGATCTAAGTACCCTTGAAATAAGAACCTAATTCAGCCTGTCTCTCAAAAATGTAGGTTCTTATATGCGGGGATTTACTGTATATACAGTTTTAAAAATCGAATAGATAATTACAATGATAAAAGAAAGTTATGATAAAAACTAAATTGTTAAAAACCAATTACAGAAGAAACTGTAACAAAAGAAACTTAAATGGAATCGTCACTGATGAGACAAACTAGTTAAAAACTGCAATTGATAAATATACTGAAAATTCTATCTGATTGGAACCCCATCTTAAAAACTCCAGCCTACTTGTCCTTCACTGTAGACTTAATACAAGAATTTGGTAGATTTAATTTGTGAAAGGGTCTGAAAGGAGACAAGTTTTCTGGCAAAAGGCGGATTTTCCTATTTAGATGATAAAAGAGATGAAACGATCTTTCCTTAGAATCTTTCTAAGGAGTTTTTCATTCACTATTTCCGAATAGCTTCGTAGCCATAATTTTCATTAATTCATTTGTATTTGGTTATGATGCACTGAAATACCTCCTAAAATACAGTCAGTCAGTTATTTGTTTTAAGTGGGCTGTCGGGATTTTCTAGCCACTTAAAGCTAATTTAGGCCCACTGTGCATGCCGCATCCAGGCATGGGACCCTTAGTTTAACGTCCCTTCCGAAGGACGGCGAAGTGAGTTGCGAGGTCAGTCTCGGGGTCAGGCTTCCGAGGTCACCCATCCGGAGTTTGACCTCACTCGACCGAGCTTAACTTCAGTCACCTGATGAAAACTGTATAAGCCACTCGGCCACTCACCCCGACTTGAATCAAATACATGCCAGGCGAAGACCACAAGTAGAAGCAATCTAATCCAAGCTTTGAATATGTGATTTCAGTTTGTCGTAAATCTCACCTGACATCAGTTTTGAGGCGGACTAGGTCACTGGAGATTTTTGATCGATCGTAAATGACTGTGGTTAATTCCAAATAATCTTAGATACAATAACTTTTGGACAACGCTCACGTCCTCTAATATTTTACCTACTTTGATAATTGATTGATTTTATTTTTATTTTGTAGAAACTTACAAGAAAGTGATGAACTGGAAAGAGACTTTAGTGTTCCCATTAGAAATACCAATAACAAATACTGCGAAAAATATGATTTTGAGGTTCTGCACAAATTCTGAAAATCGAATTGGTAAAAATGGAGTCGAAGAAATAAAAGCACATCCTTTCTTTAAAGGAGTTGATTGGATTAGCATCAGGTAAATATTTTTTGTGTTTCTTTAAAAAAAAATTATTTTTAGTCATGGCAGCAAATTTTTACGTAGCTATGTACTCCTTTTCATTTCCCTTTTTATCCATTTTTCTTCACCGAAAACATTTTCTGTTTCCATTGGAGAAAAAAAAGCTGTAAGGCAGTTCTAATTAAAAATATTGTGTGCCTGCGAGCGCAGAACCGAGTACAAAATGTGCCTGCAAGTAAAAATAGGATGCAACTGATAGTAAGTACCGATAAATCGCAGGTCTGCCTGTTCACTGAGTTACTGTTTATGCTGAGTACTGTAGGCACTGTAAAACGGTAAGAGCCATAGGTTCTTCGATTGATACGTTATTCAAAATTCAAAATGGCAGAAATTGGTTGTACCATTGTCAGTGTCTTTGAAAGCTCTATTTTGCAGGCATTTTTAATAATTGCAGTAGATACAATCAACAAAAATGAAACAGAGGTATTTGAAGAACAAACAGAGCACTGGAGAAAATTGTACACATTTACTTCAGGAAGTTAATGACAGCAACATTTGTTTGCCGCTCTTATCCCCCCCCCCCCCGTATGATATAGATCTTCCTGGATATCCCTTTAAGAATTATGTAAATTTTTCTATTTTTCTCCATGATAAACATTTCCAGAACAATTTTGACGAGTATGACAAATAGTATTTAATTTTTTTCAACAGAGATCGACCAGCTGCCATACCAGTTGAAGTCAAATCGATAGATGACACATCAAATTTTGATGATTTCCCTGAAGTGGATCTAACTTGGAGTAAGTTTTGCTTTGTTTTCTTAGTCTTGTTGTTGTTGTTGTTGTTGTTGTTGTTGTTGTTGTTGTTGTTGTTGTTGTTGTTGTTGTTGTTGTTGTTGTTGTTGTCGTTAGTCTTATTGTTGTTGTGCACAGAATTTCCTAAAATTAAATTCGAAATTTAGTACGGGGGAATAGCGCGAAACATCCAAAACAAGTAGAAAAAAGGTCGAAGAAGGAAATATTAGACAAATGCAAAAGGATTCGAAACAGGCAAGGGGAGAAGAAGAAGTTTGATTAAGTCGAATTTTTTAGCTGTTTTTTAAGCTGTGTTTCTGCACTGAATTGTCCATCGTGCACTTCTCGTGACTGTAGCCATGTATAGAAGCAAGGAATGTACCAAAGACTAGATTTACGAAAGGGTTAACAGTTGTAGAGGTATTTGATTCGACAGTCAATAGATTACACCATTTGAACTGTCTGCCAATCTGGCCTCTCACTAAAACCGACTGTGACTTTGGCTCGTCTACATCAGACTCAAGAAAGTCAATGAATGGCAAATTTCATCGACAATAGACCTTTTAGCTATTCTATAAATCGAACGATATTTTGATGAATTTTGTAGAATTTTCGAATATGAACATGAGTGATTGAAGCTCTAACGCCACTCAATCGAACCTTTCATATAAAAATGTATAAAAATATCGCAAGATCCAGACTCTTTTGTAGAATAGCTATAAGGTCTATTGTTGTACCAGTTTGAACCAAAACATCGCCACGTTTCTAACAATAAAAGGAGCAGGATATTTGTAAATTGCAGTACTGTCTGTAGCAATCCTAATTCAAGTTTTTTTTTCTATATTGCTACCTAGCATCCGAAGGTAGTTTTTAGGACACTGAGAAGCTAAGCTTATCGAGCAATGTCCTGGTCCTTCCCCTCGATGTGACCACCCCTCGCGATTCCTTTGGCCTGGAATTACAGAGAGTTGGCGACTCTCCTCACTCTACGTAGCAGGTTCGGCAGGGCAGGGACTCGAACCACCAACCCTCAGGTTGGTAGTCAAGCGCGCTACCGTTGAGCCATCCCCGCTTATGTTTTTCTTTCTTTTCCAGCTGAAACGATAAAAGAGAAAGCAGAGCCGAATGCAAAAGACTGGGTTTTCCTGAACTACACTTTTAAAAGGTTTGAAGGTCTCACCCAAAGGGGAATTCGACCTTTTCAATTCTAAAATGACCACAGTTTCATTTACGCACGGACGAAATATTATTCTTGTGAAAAGAAAGATAACAAATTTGCCAAGAGAAGACATTAGCTAAGGACTAGTGAAATGAAGAAATCTGGAAACGATAGACTGTTTAGGGACGTTTTGAAAGTCGCATAAATTTCAAGATATTTAAGTAAGATTGCAAACATTTGCGACCGGATTATTTATCTGACGTAATAAGGAAATAGAGCTATCGATAATTAATCACCGCACAGAACTGTTTGATTTTGTTTTATTATCTCGTATAGTTTGCATGAGTGCACCTTGTTGGAAGGCATAGCGATTTCCTGTACACAGTAAGCAACACCCGCATATAAGCCGCACCCACATATAAGCCGCACCCTCACAAAGGCCATACCTGTCCTATACTAAGTTGAAAAGTTTCTGAGCTAATTTTGTACAGTTTTTAAGTTTCTTTTGGTGAATGTAAGAGTTTGTTATAAAAATAATTGTACGGTCTGTTAAATCAACTGATGGACAATTCTCAGTTCACTGTCTGATTAACCATCATTTAACGTGCAAAAAAGGTGCTACTGTATGCCTTTTTATACTTAGATAAAAGAAGTTTTTAGGAAAGTTCTGCACACAATGCTCTTTTGTGATCTCAAAGACAGCTCGAAGAGGGTATCACAAGAACAGTGTCCGGTGGGACTCCTCCGACATGAAACACGTGGAACTAATTGGTGCTTTGGTTAATGGACCAATTTTCTAAATTTGTCCATGAGTTGAGTGAACAGACTGCATGTGATTTCTTTAAAAACGTAAAATTTGGAACTCAAAATATGGGTGCGGCCTATCTGTGGATGCTTATCTTATGCAGAGTTTTTGGTTGCCATCTTATCTTGAAGAGTCTCATGAACCGTACAATGCAAATAGAAACCTTGTACTCCTTTAGGTAAGCTTTGCTGAATATCTGAGTCTGTCGCGTTTTTGTTTCAATTCATGTTGGTTTAGAACTCATATCCGTGGAGGAGTTACGTTGTATTTTGATTTGATTAATAGACCATCTTTCTTAACAATTTCAACAACAAAAGAAAGCTATTCCTTCCCAATTGAGTCTGGTGAACTGGCTAATTACCCCTACAAAATTACCCCCTCCCCCTATATATTGTCTACTTAGAACATTTATGAAGCGTCATGAAGGGCTGCGTCTTCGGAAAAGTTTCAAGGGTAAGCTTAGTAACGGACACCCAGCAGGTCTGGGTCGGCTAAGCTGGCTGCTGCCCTTGTAAAGCATTCCTAAATGCAAAGCTACGGATTCTTTTGTCGGTTCTAAAATGGTTGCAATTAGCATTGAATCAGTCAATCAATCAATCAATCAATCAATCAATCAATCAATCAATCAATCAATTCATCAAATAGTCAGTCAGTAAATCAAGTGAACTATATTGATCGACCATCTTGAAAGTGCTTTCGATTTATGTAACTGCAGTTCCCTTTTTTCGTTTTATTTGAGTAATTCGCGAGGTATTTTAATTAGTTCAAAGGTATTTTAATTAGTTCGTTTAAAATCATCACCTGCAGAATTTAATCCAGCCTTGTGTAGCAACTTGGTATTACCATTGAATGACATTGTTTTCTGGTGAGATGTCAGTTTTTTCTATTCTAAATATTTGGTCAATGTTGTGACCTTGAAGATTTTGAACTACCGCGGCAGTACTCTGCGTTTTCTTACATTCTGTGACGATGATTAGAAAGCTAGGGAGACAATTGATAACAGATGGAATTTTGAAAACTGATTCAATAATCTATTAAAAAGCAGTGCCACTTTAATATTGCCAATATTTATGTCAAAGGGATTCTTGAGACTCCGGCAAAGAATGCGTCATTTTTTCTTAGTGCTAGCACGTTTGATAGGAGGCAAACGGCAAAAAGAAAGATCAAACTTTACTTCAGCCAAATGTATCGATTTTCGTTCGACATGCTTGGTTTGTGCAATTTATTTCAAGAAACGTTATTGATCCATCCAACTGATGATATGAAGGTACATCTACAGTTAAGCCCAAAATTNATTTGACAAAATGTCCACCACTGGAAATGCCATATTTCCTATCTGGGAAGATGCATCTCTTTTTTGATAGAAAGAGCAGAACAAATAATACTGTACGGTCAATATGTTTGTTTGCACCCAACTGGCAAATGAGAGCTGGACACATTAAACATTATAA
Source organism: Aurelia aurita (assembly GCA_004194415.1). NCBI lineage: Eukaryota > Metazoa > Cnidaria > Scyphozoa > Semaeostomeae > Ulmaridae > Aurelia > Aurelia aurita. The sequence continues at coordinate 584,753 of REGM01000180.1, forward strand.
TTAAATTCATTTTTATACATCTGGAATAATCTTTCTTTGATTGTAGGTGTATCAGCACAGTCCTTTATACATTCATTTACGCTGACACATTCTGCTTTCAATGTTTACATCGTAACCCCTGAGGTTCGTATTTACTAAATTTAGTTTTGAATTTGTAACAAAAAAGCAACAGTGAACTCATTTAAAACTTGCGCAAAAGGGAAAGAATTCCACATATCCTTGTGTGTGTAGCATTACCACTTTGACCAGACATATTTGCCCCTTTGTTAGATTGTTACAGCTTCATAGACCCATATTTACTCAAATTGACCGTCTCATTTGAACAGTTTTTCTCTTTGATTTTTAGGGAAAACCCATTGAATTTACAAAGATTGATGACAATAGTAGAAGGTGGTTAAATGAATTCAGAGCAAAACCATTTAGTGTACCAGGAAAATTAGAGGATGTTGAATGTGAGTATTGAAGTCTTTCAGAAATACCGCAGAGTTATTATTTTTTTATACATTACAATAAAAGGTTTACAATATATATATTACTAACTATGCTACTTACAAATTACTATACGATACTACTAAAACGATATCACGAGGAGCAAAAGGCAATATCTACCCCACGCCATTACATAGAAGTAAACAACAGCATAGTACACCACTTTAACGAACATCTGCCACTAAGGACGTTTGCTTAGGCTCCAGACCCGGGAACAACTCTTTTGGCTCCAGACCCGGGGGTCCTCCAGACGCAAAGTTGTGTCATACTTTACGAATTGTTTTCATTTGTTATGAGATATGAAATAAGAAGTACTTGAAATTGTGATGTGAATTATTTTTAGGTGCAAATTTATTCATTGACTACATATATGAGAATAACTTTGGTTGATGTCTTATTTTCTTATTTAGCAATTCGTTATTCTGCTTTGCTGATTCCAAGTGGACTGGGTTCCAGTTATGATTTAGCAAAACACAAAGACCTTGGAAAAATACTGAATGAATTTATTGAAGATAAAAGTAAGAATTTATTGGACTAAACTTCTTAGTTGTCATTTTTATCTACATATTTTTTGCTTAAATATTACTACTTAAAAATGGTGATTTGATACTCAAACCAAAATCCAAATTTAATGTCAATAAATCTCAGTTATATCAGCTAGATTTTTTATTTCCAGTAGTAGGATTTATCCATATGAACATGGATTAATATAACATCTAAAGTCCAACAATGCTCTTTCCTGGGCCCACTGCTGTTCAGAATTTTGCTTAGCGTTTTGTAACTCTTTTCAATACAGCTATAATAAAGTAAAAACAGTTTGTTAACAAAAGGAATTTGTTACAGTTTTAACTTACGCTTGGTTAGTTAGTTTTGTCAAATTTTAGAAAATTAGGCAACCTCTTATTCTGTTTGTGTTTGTAAACCACCTTATATGTACAGTATCTTTTGCTGCCCAGTTTTTTTAAATAAGTCGATAATATCTCTGTTTTATATTTTCTGCGTAGAGCCTGTTTGTGCAGTTGGCCATGGCACAAATGGGTTGTTTTCAGCATTTTTAAATGGAGATAAAGACTGGACTTTCAATGATTATTCTCTGACTGCAGTAAGTAACAAATTATTTACTTTTCGTTTCTCAACAAAAACAAACCTTTCTGTTAACTGACAGTTACCATTTAGATATCTTCTCCCTGATAAAATCTTTCCAAAAATTTCGGGAAATACAGTAAAAACCGGCACAGAAGAACCTAACTTTTTGAACTCAGCCTGTTTAGGTTCTTATGTAATGAGCTTATGTAATGTAATGACATTGCTTTTTCAGACCTGTTCTTTAAAGTAAATTCATATACATATAGTACAGGGTTTCTGCTGGGGTAAAATGGATAGGCTGTGGGTACAATGGGTAGTGTTGATTACTGGATAATGGTAGACCATGAATTTATCAGTTAAAATTCACACTTTCAAACAGGGTAATTCAAACAGTTGCAGCTAGAGGAAATCTGTGAATAAATTTATTTACATTCTTGGCCCTACCCATTTTACCCCAAGCTTACCCAGTTTACCCTTGCAAGCCCTGCCTATCAATTTATTTCCTCCAAAAAGCATTCTCTTCTGGCTCCTTTCGTACTTAATATAAGAGAAAATTTCTTCTTGATATCGGATATATTCAAACTATTGTTCGAACACTCTAGTTATGTTTTCCTTTATACTTGCAGCCATCGTTATTTGAAGTTTGTCAGCTTGCAGAGTTTCCAGACTTGCCCTTTGTACCAGAAGATTTTATCAAAGAAAATGGTGCAACGTTCAGTAGTAAGTCTCTTGTGATTATTTTGATTCAAACGAGGCTGACACATGTGCAGTAGCTTAGTTCGTTGAACCAGCTTGAAAAAACAGAAGGCTGCTCCAACAACGATGCTTGTCGATATTTTACAAGGCTGCATCGAACTTGTTAACTTTAATTCAAATGTAAAATAAACATTGTTCACATTCCATAAAAAAATGTACAAGACAAACTATTTTACTATAAACAACAAGCTACTTTACAAAGCTACAAGGACAATTCTAGGGGGAGCAAAGGACTATGACTACTAGGACTATGATTACATAGGAAAGAACACGGGACTTTCCAAAAAGAAACTTACTAAAATGGGAATGGTGGTCGACTGTTGTATAACTAGAACAAATCGACCAGTTTTTGGATGTACTACAGAGTCAGCTCGAGTATATTTCTAGTGAGGTCATTGGGAAGGTCTTCATCACCATATGATAAAATTTGTGTCAGAACATTATGCACCTATCATTTTATTGCCCCGACCCCCCCACCCCGGGATAGGCGGGGCTAATGCGGGGTCATTCACGTTTTTCGTGAGTGAAAGTGAGCGATGTCCCCGCCTATCGGGGTACTAGTCTTCTGTGAATGGGAGGCGATAGCTCTCGTTTGACCCCGCTTAAAGCCCCGGCATGTTATGCGGGGGATAGATGGAATTCCTAGCATTTGTTGTGTATTTCATCAGGTTATTTAAACAGCGACGGTAAAAGAATATAAAGCTACTTCAATGTGACTGTTTAGAAGAGCAAGGACAGATTTGTGAAACAGAAGATTCTGCGAGCTTTCGGGAGAAGCGAATCGCCCCGGGTATCCCCGCTCCCCGGGGCAAAATTTTCAGTGAACAGGAGGCGAATGGCCCCGCATCAGCCCCGCCTATCCCGGGGTGGGGGGGTCGGGGCAATAAAGTGATAGGTGCATTATTTGAAAGATTACTGTATCCAAATGGTCGAAGTAATGTAAAAACTCCAGCGGGACTTTACGAAAATGGACTTGGTGGTCGACTGTGGTATAACTAGAATGAAATAGTCTCAAACGAATCGACAAGTTTTGTGGATGTACTGCAGAGTCAGCTCGATTATATTTCTATTGAGGTCATTGGGGAGGTCTTCATCACCATATAATAAAAGTTGTGTCAGAACATCATTTGAAAGATTACTGTATCCAAATGGTCGAAGTAATTTAAAAATTCCAGCGAGAAGAATATATGTTATCATTAATTTAACCGTACTCGTTTTTGTTGTTGTTTTTGCTGTCATGCGTGGTGATCAAATCTTCCCATTTGTTTTTCAGGCAGCCGGAATGATTGTGTTCATGTTGTCATAGATCGAAATGTGATCACTGGACAAAATGACAACTCGACTTTATCAGCTGTACAGAATCTAATTCTTCTTTGTAATGCAAGGTAAGTCTCATCTTTCGAATGAAATTTGTCCACTTCTTCCGTGTATCTTCATGCTTTGGGAACTTGTACATCGAAACTCCATGCGTATAACTTGTGTTCTGACAACTTNAGTTGTGTCAGAACATCATTTGAAAGATTACTGTATCCAAATGGTCGAAGTAATTTAAAAATTCCAGCGAGAAGAATATATGTTATCATTAATTTAACCGTACTCGTTTTTGTTGTTGTTTTTGCTGTCATGCGTGGTGATCAAATCTTCCCATTTGTTTTTCAGGCAGCCGGAATGATTGTGTTCATGTTGTCATAGATCGAAATGTGATCACTGGACAAAATGACAACTCGACTTTATCAGCTGTACAGAATCTAATTCTTCTTTGTAATGCAAGGTAAGTCTCATCTTTCGAATGAAATTTGTCCACTTCTTCCGTGTATCTTCATGCTTTGGGAACTTGTACATCGAAACTCCATGCGTATAACTTGTGTTCTGACAACTTTTATCTTCCGTTACACCAGTTACGCAATATTTCCCTCCTTTTTAACAGCAGTCCCGATAGCGACCTCCATCATGCTGAGTATACCACAAATCACACGCCGACTCTAGCTTCAGCGTGTGCAAACTCCGTGACGTCACGGATAACACGCGCTTTGCCACAGTGGAAAACTTGAAATTAGTTTTAACCCAAATGTCTAACCTTATATTCAACCTAAATTTTCAGGCGGTTCCACCAGTATAATTGTCTCTAAACTTTTGAAATTTCATGTCAGGCAAGCCGCAGGTGGTTTTTTTATTCGGAGCCGCATCTGTATATAAAAAGACGTCGAAAAACGTATCCCGTTGTTATTTCGCTCAGAAATACACAAGACGCATCTTTTAATAGGCTCCCAATAGATCTTCCAGGTTGAAGTAGTTGTATAGCTCTGCTCAACAATGCTAGCCCTGTGATTCAAGTATATTTTGATTCAGCTTCTAGAACGGCATGGCAGATTTTAACCGCTGATAAATTCCCATGACTGAAATTGTCTTTTCGCAGTCTTTCAGAGATTTGAAGGATCTCGGCAAAGTTCAAAGATGTTTTTCTCGTCTAGATGCTCACTGAGGAATTGAGACACCGAAAGTTATTTTAATATTATCCATGAATCATTTTAGACGTTAGATGCCATGCTTTAACTTTTATCAAAAATAAGCCCCGTTCACACTGCTCCGTTTTTGTACAAAAAAACGGAGAGAAAAACATCCGTTTTTGTGAAAGTGTTCACACTGATCCGCACAAAAAACAGCACAAAAACGGAGGTTTTCTAAAACGCTGTCGAAAGTGGATATCCACAAAAACGGAGGTTTTTGAAAACGCTGCAATATTCAACAACGAGGTTCACAAAAACGGAGCAATGTGAACGCACAAAAACGGATGTTTTTCGCTCCGTTATTTAATGCGGTAAAAGCTGCCACAGTTTATTTCCAAGGGAAGTAATGGACTCAACTCCAAAGGACGTGGTTCGTACCTTCGGGAGTTGAGCGTCATTGCCATGCCTTACATTGTAGCTAATATTTCGCTGCATAAATGTGTCCTTCATGAATGGTGGATTCAAATCGCATTTTGTTTTATAAATTTCAATCATTAGCAACTGTAGGTTTAACGACGATACATCATTTTGGGACACCCGATATAACCTGGAATACTGCCCATGAGTGATAAGGTAATGGATATAAAATAAACTCACGAGAACTTAAAAGAAATAAAGATTTCATCGTTATTTTCAAATCTTGCAGGCAAGGAAGACCAAAAGCTGGAAATCAATAGATGTCATGTTTCTGGCGATATTATCATTGCATTAGAGGACCGTTCCTCGAAGAGAGGTGCAATTAATTGGGAGCTGTAAATATTGTTAATTTTCTAGTTATGTCCGTAAATGTGAGTTTGTTCAGTTGTATGTGTATAAAATAAATTTAGGGCAGAAATCCGACTAGCCGGTAGATGGTGCAGAAAGATTAGGGTAGCGGCACGGAATGAAGGGCGACACAAACTNAAACAACGCCTAAGTATTAAATCCTATTAAAAACATCATTTGTCATCATTGGTAACAATTTGTTTGAAGACCGATTGTGTATTTTCCTTGTTAGCCCAACAGATACGATATTAAGAAGCTTTTGGTTAAGTGTCGGGACAGCGACAGGTGGAGCATCCTGCTTGGGCTGTTAATCAGAGGAGACTTACAGTCATGCAAAATCTGTTTCATTTTTAACTCTGAGCAAGGGTGTCAGGACACCTATAATGTGATTAATAAATACTTATTTACCTTGTTTTGATCGTTGTTGTCTTCTTTGTTTCGTCTCTCCCTGCCTTGGTTTTTGAGCAACATTTCAACCGATCTTGGCCGCCTAACTGGGCCTAATCGCTTTTTCGAATCTAACTCCCTTGTATTCCTGTGTGTAAGTGCGCCTTCGCAGAAGAAAAGGTTTTAAACCGCAAGCCAGAAAAGAAAACTTGTCTAGGCTAAGGTCAGTTGAAATTTTCCTCATAAACCAAGGCAGGGAGAGACAAAACAAATAAACAAAAATCAAAACAAGGTAAATAAACATTTATTTATCACGTTATAGGTGTCCTGACACCCTTGCTCTGAGAAACAGTGGTCATGCGAGGGCTACTTTACTCTAAGTCCGACAAGATGGGAAACATCCAACCTGCTTAAAATTATCGAAAACCCATCTTTTTGAGAGCTTATTTTAGCATTTTAATAAATTCACCTCATGCGGGTAATCTTGTATGTTTCCTACCTAAGGGCATCATCTCAAGTGCTTCTGGGCCTAAATGCATTTTCACAATATGTGTTTTGCAACTTTTACAGAAGAAAGGGTCTTGATTTTGCTCTTATAACATGCTGCATCTAAAATAGGCCATACTTACTAAAATATCAATTAAATGATAAATGATTCTATTAATGTATCCAAACTGCATATCATTGGAAAGAAGAAAGATTGTGCTTTCAAATGGTATACATTATATCAAATCTTATCATTTTAAAAACAATTTCAATATTTTTTGTTTTTTATATTCCAATTTCATTTCAATTCAATGTCAATATTAGTTGGGTTGCATTTTTTCTGAAACACCCTGTAGAGTGACATAAGAAAATATCGGTAATTTGATTACATTATTGATCCAGAATCTTCTTTTATTGCATTGGATTCAGTTCAACCAAATTGTTTCCAGAGATACTCTGGAAACAATTTGGTTGAGTGGCCGAGCGGCTTATACAGTTTTCATCAGGTGACTGAAGTTAAGCTTGGTCGAGTGAGGTCAAACTCCGGATGGGTGACCTCGGTGGCCTGACCCGGGGACTGACCTCGCAACTCACTTTGCCGTCCTTCGGAAGGGACGTTAAACTAGGGGTCCCATCACGGGCTTTAGGAAACTCTGAATTAAAAATTAGATTTTCTAATGATACAACGAGTTTTCTTGTTTGAGTTTTCTTCTTTTTCATTTCATAATTAAAAATTAGATTTACTAATGATACATCGAGTTTTCTTGTTTGAGTTTTCTTCTTTTTCATTTCATTCGTGAATGGTTCTAGGTCACGTCACTCTGCCGCGCGCTTCGCGCTCGATGTATCACGAATGAAATGAAAATTAGGAAAAATACTCGATGTATCATTGGAAAATCTAATTTTTAATTCAGAGTTTCCTAAAGCCCGTGGTCCCATGCCTGGATGCGGCATGCATAGTGGGCCTAAATTAGCTTTAAGTAGCTAGAAAATCCTGAAAGCCCACTTAAAACAAATAACTGACTGACTGATACTGCTTACTCTGGCTACTTTCAGCTATTTTAAAACATACTAATCTCACGAGATAATTTTCAAATTAATGTTCTTCTTTTACCATTCTTTTGACCAAGTGTAATTGTTGAAGTTCTGTTATCACATAGGATCTAACTCCTTTCATATGAAATCCCAAAATATACAGTTTAGTCCGTCTCACATTAGATGTCAGGTAAGATTTGCGGTAACGCATAATTACTCATGCAAAACATCTTTATTGTTTTTATTCGCGAATGCTTTCGCGTGACATCTGTTTTGAGACAGACTTTAAATTGATCCTTGACAAGTCCCGAAAGTTATACAACGATGAACAACGTATCAAAACTTAATGATTGTTCAGTTTTTTCGTTACTCCTTACAGTACACTAGTGGAGTTACAGTTTTTTTAGATCACTCATTAGACTCAAGTGAATTTAAAAAAATTTAAGGAAAGAAAATTCCGCACGTTTTTTAACGAAACGACCAAGAAACAATCAATACAGCCAGCTTTGTGTCAAATTTCCACACGAAGATTTGTCACAAATAAACACAAAAGTCATTAGCTAACGTTTGTCTTGAATTAAATTTTGCGCCTAAATTACAAGGAAACTATAGTAGCAAACAAATGACGGCCTAAGCGCTCTTGTAACCCTATAGTCAGGCCCTCTACACAACAATGATCGACATCTATAAACTGTGTGGTTTTTTACAGAGCTTTTTAACTACGAAAATGAAAACAATTTTAATATGAAACAATTCGCATAAATCTAAACGCGTGAATGAAACTATACGTGATGAATTCTATTCTACGTGAGATGTTAGCTTGCCAGAACGACCTTGAAATTTTAAAGGCTAATGATACTGGGTGTCCAAAAAAGGCCTCCATGTTTGATCGATACTAGTAAAATTGTAAAAAGCGGTATAATTTTGTAAATATTGATTCCAACAATTTAATTCGTTTAATTTGGATAGTAACACTTTTCTATTACTTTAGGTTGAGAACTCCGAAAGGCAATTCAAAAAATTAAAGATACTTACGAAAGTTTGTTCTTTTCAAGGGTAAAACGAAAACGTTCCAGGATCAGGTCCAACATTTTGTCGTTTCGGACAAAGGGACAAGGCGTCATTATCTAAGTTTGACTCTGGGAAATGGGAATTTAAATCTCAATGTTTTTTTCTATTTTTACCTTCTCTGCACTTCAAGGCTCTTATTCAACCAGCAGCCTTTGCGCGGACGTTCCTATTGAGGCAGCCATTTTCGTAGACCACAAAAATCTTCATTTTCATAAAACAGGGCACGCAAAGGACCATGGTTGGAGAAGAGCCTTCCACTGTTATCTGACTTATATCGACTGTGATATCAGACAGTTTGCATAGACATAGCATGTTGCTTTGCGCTTTGCCTTTCCTATCAACTAGTAATATCCTCAGTCTCAGTAGCTATCTTGGTTATCAATCAAAAAGTTGGCTCCGTACTACTTCTGCTTTCAAATTAAAACGGTGTAAGACTATTAACCTTCGCAAGAAGTCTACAAAATTCGGTTAGCCACACGACTGAGCTGACATTATGAAAGATTTGGTCGCCAAAATACAGGCGAATTTGCTTAGGATGCTACTACGAGTGTTGTTATTGGTGAAAAGTAACTACAGTCAGCTGCGGGCGCTTGGCGTCTACACTACTATGCTAAGCTAATTGCTTGCAGTTAGCCCAGAGATTTATAGCGGATGTTAGGGTTGAAACTAGCCTGCGTCGCAGACCGAATTCTGACTTTTCTTCTCGGAATTCGGTCTGCGACGCAGGGAACCTAACGCTAAGGAAATTTCCTGCAGTCAGGCCACAGGTTTGACGCGGATCTTAGCGTCAAAACGTGGATATTCTTCCTTCTTTAAATATTTAAATCCTCACAGACATCTAAGCATACATAAACGCTTTGAAAGATCTTGGGATAAGCAGATGCCATCTTGGGATAAGCAGATGCCATCAGCATGTTAATACAACTTGTTGTCGATGTTTCAGTTATTACAGCGGATTAAACGTCTGTAATAATGGGTTTATATTCGTCGCAGACGAAGATCAGAAATTAAACAGACTGCTTATTTACGTTTTTTCTTCATCCCTACTGTCTGCTTTATTTAGATATTTAGAAAGTTTACATTGCACCAACCGCCCCATCGACGTTAAATTCTAAAGCTATACAGGGTCGTACACAGAATAGGGGCAGCAGGGGCAGTTGCCTCCCTAAAAATCCCATATGAACAATGAAATTTGCTGTAATTTTGACCAGAGTTGAGTAAATGTAAGCATATGAAAGTGGCTCAAGTCATTTGCGGTCAAATTCTAGCCTATCAGATGTCAGTATTTCCTGTTGACATAGACCATCTACCCAAATATGGTTCGGCACGTGTCACAGTCCATTGTCTTTGCACGGCTATTTTTATCAAAGGCTTATATATGCTTAGATTCCCTTTAATTACAACTGAGCAACTTTATTTAACAACAAAACAATTTCACCACAGGTAACTGGCCTAAAATTTCATTTTTGACTGAAATCTCCCCAGTTATCAGTTATCCAGTGTAGTTTTGAATTCCACTGTGTAATAAAAAATAAAATAAACGTGAGGGTGATCACTATTTGTTTTGTTTATATATTTTAGTTGGGTTCTGGAATGTCTTTCCCCGTAATTCTTTCCATGTTTGAAATTGCTGCCCTGTTGCTGGAGAAACTCCTCGCTACGTGTAGAGCCATCTACAGAATTCTAAGTTACGTTCACCATTAACCAAGACCTAATTGACGTTGTTTATCGCAGGAATTGAGCAAAATATCTAAAAATATTACCGAACAAACTACTAATTCATGGATGGTCAAGTACTCTATTTTCTGTGATCACGTGTATGTCTGATAAATAGGGAAAATCAAATTTAACAACAAATTTCAGATACATTTTCAGGCATATTTCTGAAAAGGACCACTCCGCCATGGACATGCGATTCTAACAGATTGAACTTTTACTTCAAACAGTAAGAATTTTAATGAAAAATCTTTGTTTTGTAGACAAACCTCTTAAACTGAGGGAAATGCTTAGTGTCAGGAAGATACATCAGGTCTTTAGCCTTTTCATTCAAAAATCTACACTGTGCCCACTGTGCCTATTTGGATGCAAATACGCTCACAAAACCATTCCATGCGTTGCTAAGAGCAATGCACGCGTTTCGGATTTAGCTCCACATTATATCGAGGCAAAGGTTGTATTTAAAAAGAAGTGACGTAATTTGCGAGAAGATCTAGTACGCTTGACAGTCTCGAGACCATAATTAGGAGGTGAGACTACGGTAAACTTGGCCTTGGCGGTCATTTGACAATCTGCTTATGCGATCAGTAATCAAATCTGACCCTTTAAGCGTTTACTAATATTTACAAATACTTCTAATAAATCAACTGGAAAGTGCGACATAACACAATGGAAACTAGGTGAATAATTAATATCAACAATCGCGTAATTTTTCGTTCTTTCGTCGATAATTATATCGATACCAAGCATATTGAATTCCAAAACTTGTCGTAATTTCTTTACGAGCATCGAAATCACCCTGCCATCCAATAACTCCTTTTCATCACTTGTTTCGAAGTTAACCGCACTCGGGTCTTTTTCATGTAAGCTAGGGAAGTATTCCCCTTTCGTTATATTCGTGCTGTCGAAAAACAGTGTGGCTTTGTCTGAAGCGTGGAAATTTCTGACTGAAGGCTTTTCGCAGGTGTAAAATTTATCACCAATGACATAAACTTTAAACATCTTTCCACCATGATTCAAGAACTCCTGAACAACACAAGGTGCTTTTAAATCTTTGAGATTATCTTCTGAGAATATTATTCGCATATCATGACTTTCAGTCAAGCCAGCTTTCCCGATCAACTTCTTTGCGATGATCGGATATTCGATTCCTGCGTCTTGTACTTTCTTCTTCATATCTGCAATACCACCTTCTTTCAAGAAAACATAATTTGGTAGAAAGACACTTCGATTTCCAAGTGTGAATTCGCATTTTTTAGCTAACTCTAATGTTAGACTTCTGTTGGCGAGTTTGATGCCATTCTCGATAGGATCCACGAATCGAACGTGACTATACGAACTATGGTAGTCGATGAGCTTGTTTAGATACGTCCGTCCCTTTTGTGAATCCTCGTCAAACCATTTCAGTATTTTATGGAATATGATATCAAATGGCCCTTGCTCTTCAATCGATTGTTCCATATCGATGTCTTTAATATGGACATCCAAACTCTCCCCAAGGATTGCAGATAATCGTAACCGTCTTTTCTCTCGTTCAGGAAGACAGATGCCCACTCGAATCTTCGACACCATGTCATCTTTTAATCTCGTCCGATTTACCTGTTTCAAGATAATTTCATTTTGTTTTCATGGGGTACATTTGAAAGGATGATACATAGATACAAAGTGGATAACAAAATGAGGCATTTGTAGTGAGGCCCCGGTGACTGCATGTCCTTCCTCGCTACGAATGCCACAGTATCTTGTAATAACTTGTTGTTTTTAAATCCATAGTTGTATATAAAAACAAAAATGGGGAAACAACTAACATCGCGTTTTTGCTATACAAGTGCGATAACCAGCTGAAATTCACCATCAACCTGCTTTTAGTCAACTACTGGTGACAGACGTGTTATTTTTGGCATCTGAAGTTTAAAAACTTTTCTGAAAACGGTAGAGAGGTTATACAGAGCAATGCCAAAATAACAAGCAACTGTCGCGGCGCTG
>REGM01000180.1:615999-632748 GCA_004194415.1 Aurelia aurita
GCAATTTTTTTCAAATTGACTACCCTGTCTGGGAGCAAACTGGCAAAAAACAATAGCAACATTGCAAATTCCTTGTCAAAAATGTGAAAAGGATACCCTGTTTGGGAGCAAAATCGCTAAAAACGATACCCTGTCCAGCGGCACATACCCACTACGAAAATTATCGAAGTGCCCCCCCCCCTGGGTACAGAACCTAATTCTTTACTTTTTCCGCCCCACTTTTACAGGGCTAGCAACGCCCCTGGAACCCAGAGATCTAAGCAGCCAAGAGATATAAGCAAGCTACTGTAAAGTCCAGTGGAAATGTACCATTGATGTTTCACAATCAGACACCCTTATAGTCCGGCACATGCTCCTCATACTCCTTTCTAAATTGTGTGATGTACTCGTCTCAAACCAGAGGTGTAAACCACAGAGGGGTTTCCCCCAATGTTAGTGTTTATTTTAGATCCTTTCAGTTACGCAAGTTATATCTGACAGAAACTCTGACAATTTATAGTGATGTTCATCGATATTGTACACGTCAGTCCAATGACCTACACTTACCATCAGCTAAAACTAACAGCATGAAGAGAACATTTCAGTACATGGGATCTGCTGACTTTAATTCTCTGCCTACCTTAGCTCAGCGTACAACTAATAGTAATAGATTTTTAGCCCAGGTTAATTCCTTATTTTGACACTTTTTTCATACCAACGATTTTGCTTTACCTCTAAAAATTAAAAGGTTTTTCTATTTATTTTCATAGGTATTATGTAATAATCTTCTAATTTGTATCTTAATTTTAAAAGAAATTTTAATGCGTTATATTGTAAATTTAGGTAGCACTACGAAAAACCATGTAAATGGATAGTCTATTATTATCATATCATATCATATCATATCAAGCAGTATATTCAAATTACGTTTTTCATTTTAGGTGTTAAACATAAGTGGACTTCAATCAGCAGACATTAAACTCAGACTTGGCTCCGGCTTATCTCGATCGACGTCGCAATCTGATCAACAAAAGACCGAAAAATCTCAAAAGACTCATATCGCATTTGGTTCACGAGTCATGATCCCAAAACACGCGTCAAGGTCAAGCAGCAGAGGTGATGCTACGTCAACAGCCAGCTTAGAAAGGCAGGCTTCCACCGTTTCGTTAGGAAGTAGCAATGGTTTGAATTTGAGTAACACGACTGTTGACCTCAATGGAAGTTCATCGGCCGTCATGCCACAAGTTGAAGGTCAAAGGCCAAAACTGCAGCCTAGGCCGCCGAAACCTGGATCAGGGAAAGCAGTTAGGCGGCCAAATCCGAGAATACGGAGTGCTGAAAGTGCGAGACTCGTAAAACGAGCCAAACTAAAGCTAGAAGCTAGTCAGAATGAACAGGAAAGTAATAATAGTGAAATTAGGAATAGAGATATGGGGAAAAACGAAAAGGACTCGAGCGAGGCGGTTAAACAAGTTACAGGCTCGTCTAATGAAGGGAAGAATGAGGGAGATGTTACTTTTACAGACGAAAATAATAATGATGATATCAACAATAACAATAGAATCGAAAATATAACACATAAACATGAAATGCGCCATGTTTCTCAAAAGTTAATCGGAATGAGAATGGGAAGCCAAGACGATGTCGAGGATTATTTTAGACAAAGAAAAGACAGCGAAAGCCATGACGAAAATTCTCGATCGAAGGATGGAAGCTTTTCTTCGACCGCTGGCAGTGACGCTTTCTTTCTTTACTCATCAAGACCTCGCTCAATACATCATGCTCCGAAAAGCAGAAGAAACTCCGAGAACCAATCAAAGCCAACCAATCCACCGGAAGTTGTTATTGAAGCATCTGATGAGGTTATGGAGAGCGAGAGATACGTCATGGACTCACTTGAAAGTGATTTTCACAAAGAGTCATCTGATAGCGAGAATGAAGATCCTATAGCGAGGATGCACAAGGTTAACGGAAGTATACGCAACAGCCCACTTGCCTCACCATTGTTGTTTGATAAACCGGAAGAGAGCGCAAGGATACGAAGTAGCCTTTTGAAAGAGGTATGATTTATGAGTATTTATTGAGGAATCTCGTCCCTATGTCACAACGAAATACGCATAAGCGTTTATGGTAGGCCCGTCGGAACGAGATTCATATTGGGGGGGGGGGCTGCGAGCGGAATGAGCAAATTTGGGGGTCTGGAGGCTTGCCCCGGGAAAATGTTTGATACTACACCTTTTAGATCGCCGGAAAACGCCCCTATTGTAAAGATTGCACTATTGAAATGATCAAGATATGATGATATTTCGACACAGAAGTGATGGGCAGAAGTGCCTTTCTCGCAGCATTTCCAAAAACTAAGGAACAAATGTTGGACAATTATTAGGGGGGCTTCAGCCCTCCAGCCCCCTCTCCCCGGTTCTGACGGGCCTGTATGGATGTTTTGGAAACAAATTAGTACAGTTTAGCTTTATTCAGATAAAGAAATTGTTTCTAATTTTTTTACAGATCTCACCACCAGCGCAAGCACGCTACGACCACCTCAAGTATCAATCTATCAACCAATCTACGCAGTCGGATTCAATGTCATGGATGTATGACTCAGATTCAAGCCAGTTAATGTCACATGATCACAGTACTCATTCCCTGGACAATAGTTTAAGCCCAGTGAAAAACTTAAACGACAAATCACCGAGAATTCACCGACTGAAAATTTTAGGGGGGTTGTCTGAGGGTAATGAGCTCGGCAGTGACAGTGAAGATATACTGTCCGATGCAAGTGATGAGACATCTTACAGCACATGGAAGGAACCCCCGGCCCATATTAGGAACTATCGATACCAAGATGAAATGCGAGGTGTGGGAATGACCCTTGATTTGTGTGCCACTTTGCCTATGACACCTTTCATCGAAGAACGTTCAAGGTAAATACGATGACTTCACAATTTTCACTTTTGTTTTGTTTTGCACATTGATATCCAATTTTCCAATCTCAATGTTTACACTGTCGCAAGGACTTGTTTCCAAAGCTATTTTTTATACTGCTTGATATTACTTCGAAGATTAGTCTTGGGAATGCTTTATTTCACAATCGTATAACCTCTATCGTATTTCACAATCGTATAACATAAATTTCAAATGGCTCAGTCTCGGTCGTCTCTTTTCAGTGGGCCCGGTTGGTTAACTGCGCATGTTTGCTTTTCTTTCGGACTGCACGGTTCGGGCTTTGGGGGCTCCGGTGGTGGATTGCCGCGGAGACATCACTTTGGCAGCTCTGTGAGATGTAACTTTTAAATAACGTCGTGTTGTTGCTAAAACTGAAATTTGTAAAAAAAATTTCTTTCTTTGTCCTCTGTGCGCTTAGTCATTTTTGTACCTTAGTCCCCTGTGCTCCGCGATATTGATACGCAGTCTTTCGTGGAGCACAGGGGACTAAGGTACAAAAATGACTAAGCGCACAGGGGACAAAGAAAGACAAATGTTTTTTACAAATTTTAATTTTAGTAACAATTATTTCCTGGTTTCCCTGTGGTGGCTCTGCCATGTTATATCGTGTATGTATATAAATAACCTCTATAGAAGAGCAGATTTTAATTTACAAAACCCGAACGACCCAAATGATTGCTCATTGAATGAGATTTACGAAGATTGAAAGGAGAGCTGAAGGGAGCGAGAGAGAAAGGAGATGGATTGCTAGGAAGGGAAGAGAGGCGAAAGTAAAAGTGCGTTTCCAGGACATTTTGTGTCTGTAAAATTATGTTGGTATTAATTAGCTTTTTCTGCTACGTTCGATCATCAAATAAGTGATTTGTTTTTATTAAATTCTATTATTTCTTTTTACAGCCCAACGAAAGAAAGAGCAAAGCAGAATTGTGACAGTGGTATATCTATACAAGGTAAGCAGTTGATTCATTGATTGTTTGATTTATTTACGGATTGATGGATTGATTTATGGTTTAGTCATCTGTCACATATCTCAAGATACTTTTGCATGGCTTTGCAAAATATAAATGCTCAAAACATGGATTTTCAAACTATAAATTGGTGAAGTGAAGGTGAAGTTGCGTTTTTTTAGCGCCAAGCGCTGGGATCGCAGAAGTGGGGAAGACCTAATCGAGTCCGCGACCCCTTGTCATGACGCTCAAATGGTGGGGCTCTACCTGGGATCGAACCCTGTCCGCCTGAATGTTCTGGCTGCAAAGTCAGAGGATTACACCACTGCGCCACAAAACCTTGAATCATATTATTGTTGAACAACAAATTATTGTCTCTTCCTATAGGAATAAAAAATCATCGCTTAAAATTCTTAGATACTTGACTCAAATGTACAGTAACCCCTGCATTTGTATTTTTTCCGTAACAAACCTTATGATATGAATAGAAGTTAATGCTTCATTCCCTTACTTCATAGATACGGAGACAATGGATTCAAAGAATTTACTTCACGTTGAAACTGAATTAGATCTACTTTACGATCCAGTACTGAACTGTTACTTTGACCCAAGCAGTCACAAGTATTACGAATTAGCGTAAGTTACCAAGCTTCGTATTTCGAAACACTGGAGTATTTATTATGACGTCATTTTTATTGCAGGATTATTGACGTGGCTTTATTTGCATAAAAAGTTTAAATTTTTATCCAAATTTTTATCCAAACATTTATCAAAATATTTATCCGGGTGTGTCAGAGAAAAGTTTCGAAGTTTAGCAAACACTGGAAAACTTGATTTTGCTAATAACTTTAAACTTTCTTTCATTATCAATAGTAATAAAAATATGCTCCTATGGGTGAACAAATTTGAAACGATATCTTAACGTGAATAACCTTACTTGAAAGACGAGATCTCATAGGTCTCGTTTTATTGTTGATAATCAGACGCGTGCCCAAAGAAAGCAAAGCCAACAGAAACAATGGCGTGTTTGGATTTTCCTCTATCCCATTTATAGACTGCGCCGTATTTCATTCACTTTACAAAATCATATTTTGAGCCATAGGTTTTATAAGATATCCTAAATGTTCCCAGGGGCCGTAATTTTACGATTTCACATTAACTTTCGATTCATACCATGATATGAAGACATGATCACGAGATTTGTTTCTACCGGTTAAGTTAAAGAAATGTTGATGCGTTTGAAAGCCTACAGCTCTCAAACCATTTATCAGATGCCTACAAACTGATAATACCTGTGTAGCTAACATATCAACTTAGATAAGATAATTTAGTGTCTCAAAATCGGTCGTACCGTTGTCAAATTACAAGCGAATTTATAAAAATGCTTCATCTCAAAATCCTTCAAAATAGACCCAAAAATCCTTGATCAAATTTGCTAGCAATCCAGCGTCGTGATAATAGAAAATAGTTAAAAAGGCTGAATGACAGTCCCAAATGGACAGGATTATGTAGCAGCCTCTTTATATACCTAGTAAAAGTTTAATTTGATTATGATAGCTGTGGGGCTAATTTCTAGCAAATTTGATCATGGATTTTAGGCCTGTTTGGAAGGATTTCGAGATGAAACATTTTTATAAAATTGCTTGTAATTTGAGAACGATACGACTGATTTTGACGAACTAAATTTTCTCATCTAAGTTGATATGTTAGCTACACAGGTATTATCAGTTTGTAAGAATCTGATAAGTGGTTTGAGAACTACAGTCTTTCAAACATCTTAACTTTTCCCGGACTCCCCCGTTACCATAATCAACCATGTTAAAGGTTATGTGTCCATACAAATAGGCCTCCCAGAGCAAGGCATGTGATCAACTAAAATTTCTTTTCAATCACGCATTACAGCAATTTCCTCTATTAATGTGATCAGTTTGAATATCAACCAATCCTTTGCCGAGAATTTGATGGATGTTGACAGGTTGGGTATACGCTGGCCTTATATATGGACACATTACCTTTAAGGGTTTGAATAGGCAAAAGTTAGATGTGCTGATACTTCTGTGTAATTTTGTAGTATCCTTGAAAACCAGGTACCTCACAAAATGTCAGAAGTTCACCATATTAAAGCCATGACTACAATAATCAATATCACCAAAGTCGATTTGATCTTTAATTTGATACATCATGAAGAATATTTTAAAACTAGAAATAACAACAGTTAGTGAGTGCGGCGTTTTGAGTATTGGAATCAAGCAGAAGC
Organism: Aurelia aurita; assembly: GCA_004194415.1. NCBI lineage: Eukaryota > Metazoa > Cnidaria > Scyphozoa > Semaeostomeae > Ulmaridae > Aurelia > Aurelia aurita. The sequence goes on from REGM01000180.1 coordinate 622,129, forward strand.
AAATTATGGAACAGCTATTAATAACAGGCCTTTCTAGTTCTGTTGGCATTACAAGGTGGAGGCCGTTAGATACCTGTCTTGTAACCCGCTCGTTCGAGGGGCATTTCACTCCCAAAAAATCTCGTACACCTTTGGAAAAAATCCTTTTGTTTTCAAGAAAAAACCATCAAAGACCCTTAAAATCCTTTTGTTCTGAAAAATTTCTTCCTTCTTTTGAAAGAATGCAATGCCCCTCGCGCTCGTTAGAATATTTTAATTNTTGAAAGCCTGCAGCTCTCAAACCATTTATCAGATTCCCATAGACTGATAATACCTGTGTAGCTAACATATCAACTTAGATGAGAAAATTTAGTGTCTCAAAATCGGTTGTACCGTTGTCAAATTACAAGCGAATTTATAAAAATGCTTCATCTCAAAATCCTTCAAAATAGACCCAAAAATCCTTGATCAAATTTGCTAGCAATCCAGCCTTATGATAACAGAAAATAGATAAAAAGACCGAATGACAGTCCCAAATGGACAGGATTATGTAGCAGCCTCTTTATATTCCTAGTAAAAATTTAATTTGATTATGATAGCTGTGGGGCTAAATTTCTAGCAAATTTGATCATGGATTTTAGGCCTGTTTGGAAGGATTTCGAGATGAAACATTTTTATAAAATTGCTTGTAATTTGAGAACGATACGACTGATTTTGACGAACTAAATTTTCTCATCTAAGTTGATATGCTAGCTACACAGGTATTATCAGTTTGTAGGAATCTGATAAGTGGTTTGAAAACTACAGTCTTTCAAACATCTTAACTTTTCCCGGACTCCCCCGTTACCATAATCAACCATGTTAAGGGTGTGAATAGGCGAAAGTTAGATGTGCTGATACTTCTGTGTAATTTTGTAGTATCCTTGAAAACCAGGTACCTCACAAAATGTCAGAAGTTCACCATATTAAAGCCATGACTACGATAATCAATATCACCAAAGTCGATTTGATCTTTAATTTGATACATCATGAAGAATATTTTAAAACTAGAACAACAGTTAGTGAGTGCGGCGTTTTGAGTATTGGAATCAAGCAGAAGCAAATTATGGAACAGCTATTAATAACAGGCCTTTCTAGTTCTGTTGGCATTACAAGGTGGAGGCCGTTAGATACCTGTCTTGTAACCCGCTCGTTCGAGGGGCATTTCACTCCCAAAAAATCTCGTACACCTTTGGAAAAAATCCTTTTGTTTTCAAGAAAAAACCATCAAAGACCCTTAAAATCCTTTTGTTCTGAAAAATTTCTTCCTTCTTTTGAAAGAATGCAATGCCCCTCGCGCTCGTTAGAATATTTTAAAATTAGTAGAATTGTGATCTTCCAAGCGCTGACACGGTATTTGACGCACCCTGTGGATAAAATGAGACCCTAGGATATGGTTTTGAAACCCTATTGTTAAATTTGATTTTGGGGAAGTTTTTGAAGTAATTTTAATAAAATCCATTTTGATGCAAATTTTGTATCATATGGAAATGTGATCATGAGTTTTATCGAGCTAACAATTAGTACTTTACATCACATTTTTTAATTGATTTGCTTTCAGATCAGATTTAGAATATATTCAGTGAGTTTATTGATTAAATTTTAGTTGTCAATTATCTTAACATATTACATGCACTTTTTATGGGTTTTATTTAGAAATATTGTGTAAATCTCGCTTGATGATTTTGTGTAAATTTTGGAAACTGTTCAATACAGAAGATGTAGTTATTTCTCTCTATAGAGGAGATTGTATGTTTGAAGAAGGTTTTTAAGATGTTATATATCAAAGCAAAGCTGAAGGAAAATGAGTGACTTTCCTTGGCTACCATTGCCTAAACCAAGATCTTGCCTAAACCTACCCTATCGGGCGAGTTAGAAAAATGTTTAGACGTTTCGCTTTCAAACTATTTATTGGATAGCATAGCCTCCAAATCTTTGGCACCTTTAAAAAAACATTGCACGGATGGTTAATGCATCATCTGTTTGATTTAGTGGCTTGAAAGGAACTTCAAATGCTTTGCTATAATCCTATATGTAGCAGTTCTGATATCTTCATTATTTTCAGAATTACAGCGTCTTCTTTGTTTGGGCCAGTTTTGAGAATGTAACGTCATCCAATTGCTAAATCGTAAACTAGAAAAGCTAAAAATTTCTGCTTACAGCCATATTATAGACCTTCATAAACTATGGTTGTCTTGAAGATTGTACCATTTTTCATATTTTAATTTAGGATCTACGATAGCAACGTACCTGAAGTTCCTTTCAAGTCATTAAANATAGAGGAGATTGTATGTTTGAAGAAGGTTTTTAAGATGTTATATATCAAAGCAAAGCTGAAGGAAAATGAGTGACTTTCCTTGGCTACCATTGCCTAAACCAAGATCTTGCCTAAACCTACCCTATCGGGCGAGTTAGAAAAATGTTTAGACGTTTCGCTTTCAAACTATTTATTGGATAGCATAGCCTCCAAATCTTTGGCACCTTTAAAAAAACATTGCACGGATGGTTAATGCATCATCTGTTTGATTTAGTGGCTTGAAAGGAACTTCAAATGCTTTGCTATAATCCTATATGTAGCAGTTCTGATATCTTCATTATTTTCAGAATTACAGCGTCTTCTTTGTTTGGGCCAGTTTTGAGAATGTAACGTCATCCAATTGCTAAATCGTAAACTAGAAAAGCTAAAAATTTCTGCTTACAGCCATATTATAGACCTTCATAAACTATGGTTGTCTTGAAGATTGTACCATTTTTCATATTTTAATTTAGGATCTACGATAGCAACGTACCTGAAGTTCCTTTCAAGTCATTAAATCAAACTGAAGATGCATTAACCATCCATGCATTTTTTTTAAGATTTGGAGGCTATGCTTTATTGGATTCCTATTAGATGATAACAGGTTTGCAACTCGTCGCTGATATCGTTCACTGTTTGTCACTTTTGAAGTCTCGAACATCCCTTATTTTTAATGCTTCCCTACCATATTTAGTACGTACAGTTATCAATTTGAGCTGGACACAAAGCAGTGATTCCCCATTTGGTCACCTATTCAAACATCTCTCAACACGTTTTATCTTTTGGTGCAATATGTTTATAGAGTTTGCGAGAGCTTGACACTGCTCTTTACGAGAAACAATTGTTTGATGAACAAATATTGGTTTCAAATTAAATGTTTCTTTAAAGGGAATCTAAGCATATATAAGCCGTTGATAAAAATAGCTGTACAAAGACAATAGACCTTGACACGCACCGAACCATATTTGGGTAACTGATCTATGTCAACAGGAAATACTGATATCTGATTGGCTAGAATTTGACCACAAGTGGCTTGAGCCAGGCTTTTATCCTACATCATAGATCAAACAAGAAAATATCATTTTATAATTTTGAATTTTGAGCGGACTAAGGACTCTCATGCAATTCTGTGTAACATAACATTCGATTATGTGCAGTATGTTCGAATTATCAAAACTATTTCTAAAGCTAAAAATTAGTTAACGGGTCTGTTTCAACCAGCATACCTTGCACGTGCCATCTCTTGGTTGGCCTTTGTTGTCGCCATTTTCATGGCCCCTGAAAATGGCGACAACAAAGAGATGACACGTGCGAAGCATGCTGGTTGAAACAGACCTTTAAATTGTAAGTTAATCTTCCATCAGGGGTGGTCATTCCCTATGAAATTTCAAACAAAATCCTGACAAATACACCACTGTCGACAAACGGCTCTGAAAAAGATGGAACTGCGAAGAAAAAGAAAACAACAAACAAAGAAATCTTTCAAACAACCATTTTCATTCAAACTTTTCAAATGTTTGCTACCAAAATCAACAAGTTTAAAATGCCAGTTACATAATTTATAGCTGATAATAATGACACTAAAAAATGATACAATCTGCAACTTCTACAATACAATAACTCAAGTACTCAGTTTTCAACTCAAATAGATAGGTAAAAGATACAGCAAGAATAGACAAAGAATTTCAAATGTTTCAGCCGATTTTTTAAAGACCCATTACTAACCATGATCCTTTGCACGCCGAATGAAAAACAAAAACATAGAACCTGGGCCAGAAACGAATATCTTATCATACGAAACTGGACTTTGGAGCTGCGAAGGATCATGCTTAGCTATCGGTCTTTAAAAGCATTGATGAATATTCGGTTGAAATGTTTAAAGATCCTTTTTGTCTATTTTTTGTGTATCCTTGTTTTATGGTAATATATTATTTACATTTAAATCTGTACTAAATTATAAGTCTCTGGAGATCAAAATTAACACAATTTACAATTCAGAACCACACCGAGAACACCATAAAATCAAACCACTATAAAGACTAGACACATCACCATCTTCATCTGAGAAACTTTAGGAAAAGGAAACGTTAGGCCAATCTCTCGAATTTGATTCAAAATTTCGGTGCTATTTTAATCATTTTTGCAAGATGGCACTAGGTGTAAACTGACACGTAATTAATGAAATAGCAAATCAATTTACATAGTCTTTCAGAGGGATAAACATTATAAAAAGTCTTGATAAGGAGTATATATGAATATATTAAATTCAAAATTAAGATCAAGATAATTGGAATCAGTCTTTAACTTCCATTTTTCATTTCTAAAGAGGCTGTGGTATGATAGAACACATCAAAACTTGATACATATATATTAAATAATTTCACTGTAACGAAAATCCACTGATTAAAAGTACCTGCATAAAGATAAGACAACCAGTAGTGTTTAAAATCTCCTTGGCACTGTATGACTTTTTTTTGTAAAATCAGTAAATGTACCCTTGGAAAGTCAAAAAGGAGATTACTTCTTTTTCCTGCGTAAATCAGTCACCAAGTCATCTGTGTTTGCTGCAGAGAGGGCGATGAAGCATTGTGCTGCATAATACGTCACCATGATAATGACTCGAGCACCTGGTACTGCAAAGCAAAATTTGTGCAAGCCAATTGTGAAATCAGAGACAAGGAACAAAACTGCACCAACGCAAGCACACAGTTTGGTCCAGGACCAAACATTCTCCATTATATCCACTTGAGAGAACGCTTTCCATACCATGATATTAATCAGTGAAATATAGATCATGACACCTGGGACGAGAATTCCTGTCAAGCCTGGATAAAGGATATAGATACCAATAAACGTGAATGCAGCAAATGGCAATGGTTTGTACCAACAATCTTGTGTTTCAAGGCCAAATGCAACAATGTATGCAAGATGTGCCAAACCAAATGCAGCCATTGCAGATACAAAATGTGTCTCGTGCCAAATGAGTAGTGCATCACCAATGCCAGAGAGAATCAGTCCACCAAGTATATATCTATGATGAAATTGAATAGTATGACAAAATGCAAGGTACATATTGAGTTATCAATCATGAATCTTATCAAAATATTTGATATTGTTCTGTTTACAAAGAAGGCAAAGTTATCCTTAATCCATACCTTTTTTTACCTATTTTATTTTTCACTTTTATATTTTTGATGTTTCAAATTTTAACACTTACTGCCGATCTCGTGTCCCCTTAATATTTTTAGAAACATCATTGGCAGTGTTTTACGTAATTGTTTGTGATATGAAAAATGGTCATGTGCAATGTTAACCTCAAAATAACAAGGAAAGATAATGCTTCATATATATACAAAAGTTTTGGTATGGGTATTTTCGTGCAACGTGATAGGAAGTGTTTGTTTTTCATGTTTCATGATTTCGGGTGTTTTTAAAGCATTTTATTTTTGTGAATTGTGATTTGTTTGGTACATCCTGAAAATACAAATTGTATTTTATGTGAATTGTTATTCGTCCATTTAATTTCTCATGCATTGTTCTCGAATGCCCCCTTCCAGCCCTCAGTGATAGCCCCAAGTTTTAAGTTGCAAATACCTCAAGTCCCTGAAATTCTTATTCTTGTGATGAACTAACAGTGAGTTAAATCGGATGTCCTATAAATATTTAGCAAATAGAATACTGTACCTTCTATATCTGTGTTGTTGCTTGAAGTTCATCCCTTGGAAAAGGACAAATGCAATCAAACACAGAACAGGCAGACACTTGATGAGAGCTGCAAAAAACGTTGGGTTTTCTTTGGGTAGCCATGCCACAAAATACACAATTGTTGTTTTGATGAAAGGAACCAACTTTGGGCCAACGCTTTTCAACTGGAAATAAAAAAAGAAGCAATTTTACAAGTGGCAAACATGCAGTAAATATTACATCAAGCAAGCAGCTTGGCCAGGTTTTTATATATTCCAATAAAAATTTACAGCATATATATATTACTAACTATGCTATTTGACCAGGTTTAGGTCAGTTCAGCATATATTGGATCTTAAAGTGAATGAATGGAACTAAGTGAAGGTGTATAAATAGGACAAGGAAAACGCCAACACACGCTATTCTTCCTCTAGCAAAACACCCACCCACATGTCGAAATTATCAAATAGGCTAATTTCAGACTTATACTATATGAAGTTAGCAATTTATCTCTGTCAACTAACTTTAAAGAGTACTTTGATGCCAGTTTTTTTGTGTTGCGCAAAAAATATCTGACTTGTTCGAGTCCAAATTATGCAAGATGGACTTTGTCATTTGAACAAACCCTTGATTGCAAGCACTGTGACCTGGTACAATTTGAGATGGCTAAGTTATACTTAGCTGGCAGCATTGAGATTTTAAGAGGATGAGCCACATAGATTGTAAATTTGCTTATCAAGCTGAGATGTATTTTTATCACCTATCAGACTTATGGCTTAAACCATTCTTCTAGCAAATGTACTTTAGGACCTGTTTCATTAGAAATGCTACTTAATCTCAGCAAAAACTCTGTCTTCTATGGAGAAGCTGCAAAGCTACAGGTTGCTATTCAATGTGGATAAAGAATCAATTTTCAATCAGCTGACCTGTGGTTAAACTGTCTGCACGAAAAGTAATCATTACATTGTTTGACTGATTTAGTTTCCATGTGGCTACCAGTTGACCAAAAACGATTTTGAGGTTGAATGGAATCAATAAATTGGGAAATCTACATTTGAATAGCTCCAAATCTCAACATAAATGATCAAAGAAAGGTTATTTGTGGTTTACTAAATCAAAAGCTGGTAAAAGCACCCTCCAAAATTCAATCATTTAGAAACCAAAATAAAAACGTTTAGCTCCAAATGTAATGGTATATTTTGTAAACAGCCTGCTTGTTTATTCCAAAACAAACTGAACCGATCTGTAGTAAACCCCCCATGTAAGAACCCCAACTATTAAGAACCATAAAGGTTAAATTTTGAGGGAAACTTTTCTAAATTTTNTAATTTTAAGAAACTTTCAGTACTGGTTCAAGCTATGAGTTTCTTATAAAAAGAATATGTGTATTGATGATCTACCAGATTGAGTCACTCGTTCCAAACTTCTGATCTGGCAAGGTAAAAATGTCTATTGTTGAACTGTATTTGATGAGAAGGCTAAGGGGAGGGGCGCTAAATCATTTTCGTTTTCAGGTACCTATTTGTATATTGTGCAGGTTCCAAATATAGGCAGCCTCTGTAGGGCCTGTATGGTTCTAAATATCTAAAAATATAGGCAGGCCTAAGATTTCATGCTTGCATTTGCTTTCCCTGAAAAAAATTGCAGAGAAACATAACAAAGCTACTAAAAAATCATCACCTACGCAAAGAAAAGAAAAACATTGCGTCTGTTGCATCTGGACGCTAATTTTTTCAGTCTACACTTCTCTGCCACTCATACTCCATACTCGCTTCGAGACAGCCATGTTGTTTGTTGGTCTGTCTTGGTCCGTGTTTTGGCAGGTTTGATGGTCAACTAACTGAAAGAGAGGCGAACCATGCCGTTTCGTATTTTAGTAATCGTTCCGCATTTTAGTAATTTCGCATTTTAGCAAAACGTTTCGCATTTTAGTAATTTTGTTCCGTATTTTAGTATTCCGCTGTTCCGTTCTGCCGTTTTTTCCGTTTCGCGTTTCGTTTCGCGTTCCGTGCTTTAGTAGGAGCCTGCAAAACAGGATGGCCTAGCTAAAAATCGAGAGTTAAAACAAGCAGATACTTACAACAACCAACGGTGAACGGGTGATGGGCTTATTCTGGATTTCTTGCATCATATCTGCAATGATTTATCCGATCTTTAGTATCACAAACAGGCAGGTTACTGTTTCTAAAGCATATCTTTGTGGCCACCAGCCGGCGAATGTTTTCGAAGATTACTTTTCACATGATCCATGACGTCATATGTTTACAGCGTTTGCCTTGAACTATGACCTTGCGTCCCTTGTTTCCCTGTCCTTGCGTGCGTTCTTTGATTAGCCTCTTTTTCAATCAAACAGTGGATTCACTACATTTGTCGTAGTTTCGCTCCTCTATACTGAACTGAAGATATTTATCCTCGGATCCTCGCACTGGTGAAAAAATTCAACTGATAAACATTTTATAAGAAACTTCGACAAGCTCGAAGTAAAATTCATTTCGCTGAATACGGAAAAAAGAAAAACAAGAAAATGTAGCCTTTGGCGAGGAGAGAATAAAGAAAAAAAAAGCGAAATTTCGCTTTTCCCTTTCCTCATTTTAGCAAGATCTTTTCTTTCTTTGATCAGCGGATATTATGATTATTAACAGTTTTTAACTTTTTCAAGTTTTGGAGCAAAAATATGTTTGTTTCTTTTTGAAGTGCAAGAATTTTCTTTCGAGTTTCTATGGAGTTTCTGTTTACACGATGTTTCTCTTATGACGATGAGGTTTCTTGACATCCCCTTGACATGAAACAATTTTTGACAAGAAATCGAGCTCCATTGCACTAGAAACATTAAATCCTAAAAGACATCAACCAAGAACAAGGCTTCAAAGAAAAATTTGCCATACAGCTTTAAATTTCGCATTTAGAGGTCTAGACCATTTTTAGATTTCATCTTCAGGCCCGTTACGTGGTTCTATGGCGTTTTGGTCTCCTGGTACTACTTTAGTCTCCTAGGTAGTTAGTCTAATCAAGCAGCCTCTTTCTAGTAATACCGCGTTGTATTCTGGGAAAGTTTTCATATCCCGTGATCCTTTACTTTGTTCTTTTGCCAACAAGAAGATAGCATGGCGGCAGGACTATCTTGATCGGGAAGCACTGAACGTAGAAAATGGCCTTGTTTTAGACGATATAATCAATATTTACATATAAGAATTGACAAAGAATAAGATAAAGATTCGTTGAAGAAAGAAGCCTTCATCCAGCAAACATGACGCAGTTTTTGCCACCAAATTTGTTGGCGCTTTTTCAAGCGAGAAGTCCAATGCCTTTTATGCCTCCTCCCAGCAAGAAACGTATCAATGAACAACCTTATTCTGGAGTTTCAGCTTATCTCAATCTGTTTGAGGTAGAGTATTAGTTGCTCGATAACATGCTATAAAGAATCGACAAATTTTGTTGGATTTTTAGATAGTTACCAAATAGGAACTTCGAAGCGAAAAGAGAGAAGAGAGTGTTTGTCTTCATTTACATTCGGGTCCAAAAGATGGATTGTTGGGCTTGCCTTGCTTGGTGTTATATAGAAAGGAGCATGCATAAAAATACTATCAGTTACTTTAGCAATAAAACTGTGGGGGAAGCAAAGTAATGAATTAATAGTGACAAATAAAAGATACCAAATATATCTTAGCTAGGGTAAAGTAATCCCGAAAACAGTTATGCTTACAAATTTTCCCCTTTGTTTGCATGCATATAGAGGAGGCTCGCCCTAATTCGACCACCAATGGATTCCGACCCGTGAAACTGCCTGACCTGAAAGTTTGAAAACTGAAGGATTTTGGGCCTAGTCTCTCCAAAAAACGCGCGAAAGTAGTTTGCTGATGTCACCTCTTTGATATGTTTTCGTTTTGACTGTTTTGTGTTGCTCACAAGAGTTACAATAATGTTTGGAAGTTGACCTACCTGCAACGAAGGTGTAAGTACAGTTCAATTTTCTTTTGATGTTTCCACACACCATATCTATTTTGAGTCATTTCTCGATATGTCTTTCGGTTAAAATGCAATAGGCTTCAGGACTGTTTCCTCCAACTCTTGTGGTTGCATATCCAAAAGAAAGTTCAAGAATCGCACGCAAAATGTCAGACCCAGGGCTTATTTTCGAAGAGCACTACAACTGACTTCATGGCGCCCCTTTCTGTCCACCTGTGAAACTCTGTGAGTTCTCTAGGCTATTGATGCATTATGTGGTTGGAGGTGACTGAGGTCAAGGATGAGACGGTTAAAAGCGGGAGTGAAATTAGCATTATTTAGAAATCATTTTCGATGAAATTAGAATTTGTTATGTTACTTCTGGGGAAAGAACAAATATTTTGGTGAATTAACAAAGGGTTTGAAAAGTTTTTAATGTATGAAAAGTATTATTTCTGCAGCGGTCAAAACCGGGCGATAGGGCCTAAGTTAGGCGTTCCAGACCTCTCCATATTCGTGGGGTTCCAGCATGACAACAAGCAAACGGATGATGCAGATCTCACTGTGAGGTTTGTAGCATGAGTTAAGGAGCCTGTTCAAGGTAAATTTCTCTCCAAAATTTTTTTTAGTTAGCGGCAAATCTTCGTTTAATGAAAAGTGGTCGAATTAGGGCGAGC
>REGM01000180.1:632885-682267 GCA_004194415.1 Aurelia aurita
AGCTCCCTCCTCTCTAAAGCCTCCCTGCTTATATCAAGTAGACCTGTCCATCAACCATGATTTTACTATTCGATTAATCACATGCAAAATTTGCCGATTAATCTATTTGCCGAATACCCAAATATTCTGTAAAATTAGCACCGAATATTTGAATACCGTAAAAGCTCTATTTAGCCCTCCTCTCTAATAAGCCCCTCCCTCACTTATATCAAATGCGAGAGGATGCCAAAGATTTTCCTTTTAGTAGTTTGGATGTTAATTTTGATATGGTTTGGGATTAAAACTGCGTTGAATTTGTGTATTTGACTCGAAAGACGTAAAGTGTATGTTGACTCCGCAAAATATGAGGTAAAAGACCTAAAAGCTATCGTTTATAGCCTTGTCATCTGACTTTGTGAATAAGCCCCCCTCTCTTTTAAGCCCCCCTCTGGAGTCTCTAAAATTAGATAAGCCCCCAGGGGGGACTTAATAGAGCTTTTACGGTAGCTATAATCTTTCATTTGGACAGCCCTAATTCAGACAGTATGTCCCGAATCAATGGTTGATTAGTGAAGAAGTGAAATGAAAATAAACAAGGTTGTAGTTTTACTTTTACCTCTTCTTCAGGACCCAAAAGACACACCACCTCCAACAAGAGGAGAAACCAGGGAAGAGAAGACAGAAAGAAAGGTAAAGATATCAGAAATTTAAAATATCATGATAAATGATTTACTACTCAGATGTTTGTTTGGTTTATTAATTCTGTTAGAAGAAACCTGGATTCTGATGCAGACTTCTAAAATTTTGTAAAGTCTACATTTAACTACTTTGCAAACATTCATTTGTAACTCTAGCCCCATAGCAAAAATGAATTAAAGGTGATATTTAACTTTTTTCTTGTTTTGCAGCGAAGAGAGAAAGTGGCTCTTGTTGAAAAACAGCTGGAAGAGAAGATGGCTGAATGTAAGTTTAAGTCATTACTTTAGTCAAATGTTATCCTAAAAAATAATTGTAGCTAAAGGCTAGATAATAATGTTAATTTTGAGGTAGAAGTGTACAATGAAGATTTTAGATAGGTACAAGTTAAAAATTTTGAAGATGTGACGATCTTCATTTACTTTCTTACAATCAAAGTTTTTGAGAGTGTATTAATGATTGTTCAATACACATTACATAACTGCATAAGATACGCCGAGCAGTAATTTTATTTTAAAGAAAATTATGAAGTTGAAATAGATCCAACAGACACATCTTAGATACAACTGTCTATTGCTTAGTAATGTTTGAATCATGCGAATTGATAAATGTAGATTATTGAAGTCTAAAGTTGTTATAAGAGAATTGAAAAATTTGCTTGTGTCCCATAAACTTTTTAGAGTTTTTTATCATTTTTTATTACAGGGGACCCACATGCTGATGCAAATGCTGATGGAGATCCATTCAAGACACTGTTCGTGGCTAGAATTGTGAGTATATTTATATATGACCCTTTCATTGTCATTATAGATTTACAGATAATGCAGAGCTGTGTGGCATTTGTGGAAGCAAAGTAATGCAAAGATGTCTATGTTGACAACATGTGAGAATTCCCAACCTGCTCTTCAATTTATCTAGAGTTGTTTTTGTTGGTCATCTGATCTCCAGATTGTACTTATTGTAACTTTTATTATAAATTGTACAAGTCATTTTTGCGGCGGAGCCGCATATCTAATCGAGTTGAATTGAAATCTTGCGAGCGATGTCATTCATAATGTTTGTAGAATGTTTGTGGTTTTCAACAATTTTTTCTAGACCAAATTGTGGCTGTTAAATGACATCACTGCGGGTCAACACATAAATTAGCGCATGCGCATTATTGAAAGTATGATATTAACATCTTATTGTTGCACAGCAAATACCGCATTATAGACATGGTCAATTGTCTTAATCAAAGGGAAATATACCAACCAATTTGTCATGCAACTGTATCTATTCTTGGAGTTTCATGATTTCAGGACTTTAGAGGATTCTTACATGAGGACATTGCCTGCACAAGTTGCTATTGACCACAATCTTAAACATTTGGACGAACATTTTTGTGAGTAAACCCAGTTCGCAGGGGGCCTCGCAGCACTCTCTGACTATTGTTATTGCTAGTTTAGATATTTTAGGTTGCTAGCCAAAGGCATTTATGTTCAATTTTAGAAAATATTTATACTATAGCTTCCCTTCATAAACATTAATTTAACCATTAATAGTCTCACCGTAATGATTTGGATCTTCTTTTTTAGAACTATGAAACATCAGAGTCAAAACTGAGAAGAGAACTGGAAGCGTTTGGACCCATTGTAAAGGTAAGATACTTTTGCAGTGATTTCCAAATGTTTGTAAACAAGCCACAATATTGATTCTTCAAAATATTGAAAGTAGAATCAAGTACTTGAAGGTTTATTATTCATTTACATAGAAAGGAATAACTAAGATTGGGTGATTTGTTGGGGATACGAATCATAAAAGTTCAAGAGCAAACGGTTATCCCCTAAAAGGAAACCTGTGATCATGCGCAGAAAGTATGTTTGGTTTGTGGAAAGAATGTGGGCGGAAAATCCAACCACAATCCAAACAAGGATTAGCAAGGAAACAACAAGATTCTTGCGCATGACAATTGGTTTCCTGGCTGTTAATTTGCTTTGAACTTCACTAGCATAACAAACGGCTTAGACAAAGGGGCAGTCCTCGGTATCCTCAACAAGATAGCCTTGTTTTTAAAGAGACTGGAAGTAATTTAGTCTAAATAAAATAAATTTAAAGCTTATGTAACTGCTGATTTTATGCATTTTCTGTGATGTGTAATGTTGACAACCAATCATGTGCAATGTAGTTTTTGTTATCCACTATAATATAAATTTATTTTTGCAGATAAACATGATATATGACAACAAGAAAGGAAAGGGACGTGGCTATGCATTTGTTGAATATGAACACGAAAGAGACATGCACTGTAAGTTTCTTTTCATATTTGTTTTTTCATTGATATTCCGTTGATTGATACTGATCTCATTTCAAAGTGATTATTTTGATGAGTAATTTCATACACCTCAAGAGTTAAAACTGAATCTGCTAGGGTACAACCAAAATTTTGACATTCTCAAATTTGCATGCAGACATGTTATCCGCTCTGTAGGAAGAGAAGTTGTGCAGTTTTTGGAATTTCTCAATCAGGGGGCTTAATTAGATTTTTCGAATGATGAAAACGTTCAGTGCCTTTTTATAGACCTAGAGGAATACTTTAATGAGTTCTCTGATTGTCTAACTTCAAATCATGTTGAATCATGCATTTTGCGATAATGTTGGCAGGCAGCTTAGTTCTTAATTCTTGAGGCACATGAAATTTATCAACACAAATCCTTTTGTATTGATTGAAGATTTCTTGCTAATTTCATGCATGTTTAAATCAAGAAATTTCCCCGAACTTCTGTTTGTCCCAAATGGTTTCATAAACATGGCAACGAAAAATGCAATTTTCAAAATGTTTATCTCTTTATGGCACACCCATCATAGCATTCAAAAGATTTTTATCCTGTTCCCAGAAATATAAAACTTCTACAGGGTGAGTTAGAAAAAACCTGGGGTGTTTGCCAATTTTTATTGATGCAATTTAATTTGCATATTCGTTTCTTTAAAGTTCATTGCATAGAAGAAAAGCTAACTTAGATATGAAAATTTATTTGGTCGAAATCGGTCTTTTCGTTCCAGAATTACGAGTGATTTTAGTAAAATGGTGTTTTGCAAGATTGCTAAAATAGGCCTTAAATTAGATTCATATTCATGCACGCGTGACCTTCTAAACCATGATAAACATACTGTTTCTCTACCAAAAAATTGAAACAACACATGCATTGTGCTAGAGCACAAAAGGAAAAACGAATGTTACTTATGTTGTATCCCTTGGGGACTAGTCATTTAAATTGTCATTGTTAGCAAGCTACAAGTTCTTTTACTAGCGATACTTTTCACCAAAATGGCTATATCAAACAAAATCGCAAATAAATAAGGAAAGAAATGACCGATTTTAACAAAATAAATCGTCCTCCTGCAATATAAAACTTCAACACTCCCGGTTTGACTTGTTTTTCACAAAAGCATGGCTTGCAAACGTTTTTTCTGACTCTCCCGGTAGAAATAGATCCACGTTATAGGTAGGATGACCCATTTCTCAGTTATTAAACGACTATACATTTTGGGAGTTTGCAATTCATCTAAGAACGTAAGGATAGGGAAAACGAGGACTTTGTTTGTTTGCCTGTGGCAACCAAACCATTTATAGATATTTGACTTCAAAACACTTGTTATCATATATGATACAACACAATAGCATCCTAAAAATTTCACCAAAGTCTTCAGTAATTGTACAAGTTAATTCATCTTTGGGAGTTTGCAAATCGTGACAGAATGTAATATAAGCTTTAAAATCTTGCTCCTGGAAATAAAAAATTCAAAGAGATAGATTATCGTTGAAGATAGTATTATCTGTTTCTCAGTTGTTAGTTGACTTATATTTGGGAGTTTGCAAACAGAACATGATAGGCTAAGGGAAAAGAGGTTTAATTTTTGATGATTTGATAGCACCAATCCGTTTCAAAATCTAAATAATCATCTGTTTACTGCTTGCAGTGAACCTCGTTTATGAATGATGGTCGAACCCATTCAAAGGATGACGTCATAGCAACTAGGGTTAAGTATATGGTAATAGGTAAAATGGTGGGTATTATACTACCGAGCCAGGGTCGTAGTAATTACTCGAATTTCAATTTCAAACAAAACTGCACCATAGAGTCCTTGTAAGTGGACATCTGGATGTCTGGCAAATGCCTAATTCAGTAGCGAATTTCGTCGATGATTGGCCTAAAAGAATTTCTGTATGATTTTTTGTATCTGGATATTGAAAAATTGTTTATCACAGAAATGGGGGGTTTTCCAAAAATTCTTAAAAAACCACCAACATTTTTACAATGAGAATTTTGTTTATCCTGCAAATTCAAACTAAAGAATTTATTTTCATGAACAAACAAAGCTTTTGACAGCTTTCGTAACTTCACGTTTTAAAACCAAGATGGCTTCTGAATAGAAATTCAACCTTTTTGCAGATACAAAAGCACTTGTTAATGTGCATCTTTCACAAACCGATAGCGAATCATAACTACAGAGCCAATCGAAGATTCATTGTAATTAGGACTGCCTTTTCGATTCATGTACAGAAAATTCACGTTTGTCTATTATTGCAACATTGTATAGATGACTTAGATTTTATACGAGCCTTCGTGGCCTTTGATTTGTAATTTGATTGCTAAAGAGGAAGAAAAATGTTAAATGGTAAGATGAATTGGGTTAATTGGGGACGGAAAGGTCTGAGGCAAGTATGATGTCATCTTTTTGAGGGCGATTTTTCAATTCCATTTCACCAAGTCCTGCTTCTGACGTTGATGGATTATAAAATAACGATATCGGATATCGAATGGACGTGACTAGAAGTCTTGAGATTTTAAAGGAGGTGATTGGTTTAGAGAACAAAGCTTAGACAAAGGAAAGGAGCTAGAGCCCAGACTCTTTGACTTTTTCGCATGATAAAAATGCAGTTCAATTCGTGAAATGATCTCTTTCCAATTGTTTTCTGTTAATCCTGCCATAGAAATTTTTAATCCCCTCTTACAATCTCAGCCAATTATGATCGAGACAGATGTCCTTTAACGTGATCCCATTTGATAGCGCCACATCGCTCGGTGCTAGCATTTTGTTTTAAAGTGGCACTGAAGAAAGTGTCCACAAGGTTATCTCTTCAGAGTACGGTAGAGTTCAAGATCCTTGGGTTAGGATGGCCCCTAAGCTTCTGTAATGAGTGACTAGCCAAAATAGTTTGCTAGTAGATAAGATGATATCTTTGAATGTCAATGAAGTGGGATAATGGTTGGGACTGGGTTGAAACAGGGGTGGAACAGGACGTAGCATAAGTCTAGGGACAGGTAGCAGTTTTGCATCGTTCAAGGTAAGTATTGCTGTTCACCGGTTTTTCTCTGTGGTATCCAACGTTATGGTAATTCCATATATGGCTCTCTGTGCACGTGCCACTTTTAATGGTGTCAACTTACAAATTATTGGTTGGCGAAATTTCATGATGGCGTATACCAGCATGCATTTCGGTGAGCCATTTTCATTGATTTTTCATATTCATCTTTTATCCTTGAAGCAGAATCGGCAGAACGTTCCGTAAATAGGTGCCGAATTTCTATGAAGAGTTCCCAAGCTCAGTCGAAAGCTAAATTTTGAAAATATTTTCAATTGTTTCTTGGATAATTACACTAAATTTTTTACCACTATGATTGTCTGATGAGCAACTGTGGTTGTTTCACACGCAGCTGGAAAGAGTTCTGAATTCGACCTAGAATTGTACCAGGGAATCTATTTCAACTTTCCTTTCGGTCCCACTCTCCGACTATTGAGGTAGATCGTTAGCTAGATCGGTAGATCGTCGTGTTTCAAGAAATAGTAAAGCGTGTTCTTCAAGAACAATCTGTTGTTTGAACTGCAAAACTTGATCGACAAACTAAAAATGTTCAGGGGCTGATCCTTACTTATATTTGAAGAAGTGAATAAATATCTTGGATTCATTCACACCGTGAACATGATGAATGCATAATTTTCCATGACCTCAACCTACTCTAACCGTCGCAAAGAAACATTTATTTCGCACCGTGATACTGTTATGAATCAAAATCGATGTTGCGATACTGACCCTTTGTCATCGAAAAACTGTCAAGAGAATCCTGAGAATAGAAAAGTTATGCACATTTTTCAGCTGCGTATAAGAATGCTGACGGGAAGAAAATCGATGGTAGAAGAATATTGGTTGATGTCGAACGAGGAAGAACTGTCAAGAGTTGGAGACCTAGAAGATTAGGTTTGTTATCTTTTTTGTTTTCTGTTGGTTGTATCTTAGTTGGTTGTATCTTAGTTGGTTGTATCTTAGTTGGTTTTATCACACTGCTCCGTTTTCATATCAAAACGGAGCAAAACTTATCCGGTTTGGCCCTGCGTTCACATTGCTCCGCTCTGAAAACGGACCTGTTCGAAAACGCTAATGAAACGGATAAATTTGAAAACGGATAAATTTGAAAACGGATAAATTTGAAAACGATGCGTTTTCAAAACGATGCGTTTTCAGTGTGAACGCCAAAAACGGGGACATTTGAAAACGCTTCGCATTCCTTTGTAACGGCTGTTGATTACAATGGCCTACAAACTCGATGGGCGCCTTTTGACAGCTACTAACAAAAGGTTTTGTTTTGACAAGGGGATTAACAACATTGTTTTGCTGGAGCAGTGTGAACGTCTATCGTATTCATAGCGTATTCATTTGAAAACGAAGCAATGTGAACGGGCAGCGTTTTCATCAACAAAAACGAATAGAAATGAAAACGGAGCAGTGTGAACGTAGCCTTAGTGAATAACGTCCTTTTTCAACATTCGTTCTTGTTTAGAATTAATTTTTTTCAAATGCAGATAGTTTGCACGCCGCTTTTGTCCATCATTTAAAACGATCTAAATCAGAAAAGTATCCAACATCTTCGTTCTTTTGAAAGAATATGTCAAGAATATGAAACGTCTTTACTAAGGGACCGTTTATTATTTACAGAGGGGTTGGTACCGAAGAGAAATGTGTTGGGTAAGAAATTTTCTGACGTAAAAAGCTGTTGACAGATGTTTTTTCCATCACGTTTTGAGTTGGGTAAGGAGATTTTTTGGACCATAAAACATTTCTCTTCGGTACCAACCCCTCCGTAAATGATAAACTGTCCCTAACCTTTCCCTATCGTAAGAATGTACGTCATTTAGAACTGCACTATCTACTATATTTGTTTCCTGACACAACAAAAAGTATTTGTTGAAGGAAGTTTGTAGATGAGGCTAAAAGAAACCCAATCGTTTCATCAAGTGACTGCAACCATTTGAAGTGTCGTAGATACTAGAACCGTTTTAAGGAATCACAAGTTCACTTCTAACTTCACATACCACGAAATGCTCTTCTAACACTTTTTTGTTGCTCTCTAAAATAATTTAATTTTTAGGTGTTATCGAATAATTTGAGGTTTTCCAGCCCCCTTCGTACAATCCTGCAAAGTTTGCTGGAAAAAAACTCATGTTCGTCGCGTCGTATATATTTCATATTTCATATTTCAATCTTTTAAGGAGGGTTGCCCTTCAGCAGAAGCTGGTTTTCAAGGGGCCCTCCAATAAAAACCTAATTACAATATACAATTAAAATAATGATACATTAGACTATAAAAAACCATAATGTTAAAAACCTATTTACAATTATATATTATTTATAATCAAAAGAAAAAGTTCAACCCTAGATAGATTTTTTAAAACTATTTAGGGAGGATGCCGTCTTGGACTCAGCGGGAAGTCGTAGAGTCAAATTTGTTGCATTGATAAGTCTAATAAATCGTAATAAATTTTGGTCTCTAATGTCTCGTTCAATTCCTACCCTGACCATCCCCCCCCGGGACACCCCCGGGCATTTGCTCAAAAAATATTCCCCGCCCCCGGGCATTTGACAGTAAATTTTTCCCCGACCCCCGGGGCATTATACAACATCAGGAGCTTTTCATTATACAGTTACTGGGAATATGGCATATTTTCAGTGCCCGGCCCCCGGGCATTCGCCAGAAAAATTTCCCCCGCCCCCGGGCATTTGTGCAAGCAATTTTTGCTGACCCCCGGGCTGCCCGGGGGGGATGGTCAGGGTAGAAATTGAACGAGACATAAATTATACTCAAAACTTTGTAGTTTATCTTGCGCATATAAAATTGTATGCATTGCATTTGTTTTCTAATTTAATTCACCTTAGAAACATTGGTATTGTATAATCGACTAGAATAAGAAACTCAAAGCGTACATCTACTGTGCCTATCATGGCAGGAATAGGCACTAGGTTATCAGAGTTCCCACCTTAGAAACATGCTGCGTCGCTTGCTCGTAGCAGGATATTTGCTAATTGATAACTGATTACTTCGCTGACATCTAAGGATTTTCTTTTTGTGCCAAAATTCATGGTTTCTATCTTTTGTAGGTGGAGGATTGGGAGGCACAAGACGAGGCGGCCATGACGTTAACATCAGGAATTCAGGAAGAGTTCACGAGTATGAGAGGTATGTTGACAGAATTTGTTCGAGGCTGTGAACCTCCCTGCCCCCCCCCCCCCACTTCAGAATTTTGATTTATTTTATAAGCAGTCAGGCTTCCCGTTCGAAAATTTAGAAAACTACTTTTGAGACATTATGAGAATCGTTTACGTATCGTGATGGCCGATTTCAGTCTGGTAAATTCTAAAATCGATTTGAACATGTCCACCATTAAATAATATATATATGCCAATATTATCATTGTGATATCCAGGGAGCAGTGGGCTTTCAAACGGGGATTGTTTTTATTGACTTACTCGGTATATGATTTTGGATCACTCGGTACCAGCGTGAACTACCCACAAATTTCAATGGGAGAGACGTTGTTTGATTGCAGAAAGGCTTATCAATTGACTGCAGAATGGTTTATCACAGGGCGTTTTGATGAGACTGCCCTTATTCATCCTTCTCACATAAAACAATATTTCTTTCCCTTGATACCTCCAGATAGAATTAGAGTATATTTATTTAGTTTAGTTTATTTTCGAATTTGATTAGTTTCTTTTTACTTGTAATTGGAAGCTAGATTTATTTATGCGAAATAAAAGAAGTCGACAACAACAACAACTTTGATCCACTGATTAGAGGCATTATCAGAAGTACTCAAACTTGATTCATTTGTTTTCAGCAGAGAAGACGGAGAAAGGGATAGAGATCGGGGTATGGACGGCAGTCGCGAAAGGGAAAGAGATAACAGAGACCGTGGCGACAGAAGACGAAGGAGCAGGTCACGTGATAAAGATCGTGAAAGAGAACGAAGGTAAGACTAACATAATGCTCAAGCTTTTGTCTGCTGATCAATTCAATTCAATTTTATTCGCTGAATACAACAGCCTAATACAATGTAAGATGAAAAAGTATGTATTCTACACGACCCAAGAGAAGCAGAGCTTATCTAGCCTGGGCCGTAAATTAAATTCTTAAAAAGATATGTGAAAGAAAAAAAAATTACGTCATAGTACAAAGCTAAAAAAATCAACAGTAAGATATATTTGTGTTAGTAAGAGATCAATGTTTGGTTTGTAAGTCTTAATCATTATCATTTTTTGTAGTTAATTTTGGTATGTGGAAATGATATTTTCTTTAAGTTTTTTACTGAAATTTTTATGTTTTGAAATTGACTTTAAGGAAGTAGGAAGGTTATTCCACAAGCAAGCACCGATGTTTTGTACGGTGCAGTTACGCCACTTTTTATTTCATTTCACTATTCTATGATCGCTAGAAATTCGTTCTTTTGCTTGAAGTTTAAAATATTTAGTAAAACATTTGTTTTTATGAGTTGTTCAATTAAATTGTATTTCACGATATGCAAGTCTTCAGGGTACCCCAACGCAAAATAGGATTTGAGTAGACATGGACAAAAATTGTTTTTCTGGAGGCAAAGGTTTAAGTATTTGCGCGTAGGCTAATTATTTCATAATAGCTAAATAATCCTGACATGAAAAGTCCATACTGGCCGTACAACATGCGATTTTGTTGGAGTTGTTTGTGTGATCATCTTCTTTGAAAACCTCAGTTCCCTCTAAGTACAGCTAATAATTGGCCGACTTTTATTCTGTAGGTGTCTTTTATATTGTACTTCATGCAGTGTAAATTTCTTCAAAGTCTTTCATTTATACCCCATTCACACTGCAAGTTAAACCAGCTTAAAATAAACCAGGTTATTGAATGCTGCGTTCTAATTGGTCAACCCAACGAATCGAATGCATTTGATTGGTTGAAATTTAACCTGGGTTAGATAAAGCTGGTTTAACTGAGTCAGTGTGAATGCGGTATTAGATTACTTTTCAAATTTTGTTTACTACAATGGGCTTTCCTTCTTTTGTTAATTGTTTTATCAAAACTTTATTTATGGATAATGTCAGAATAAGTTTGCTATAAAAGAGCCGCACGTGATTATTTACTTAGCTGAAGATGAGACAAGCTTGTCTCGAAACGTATTTTAAATAATCATGGCCTAGTCTTTGTAATAATATGTAACCGATTTTGTCAAACATGGATTGTCTTTTTATCACTGGAAACGTTGATTTACACCGGATTTGTCTCTTGCTTTCATTCTAATATGACTCTCAAAATGATACTCGTTGTGGTCCTTTTACTGAAGCTTTTCAAAAAGCTTTCAATCTTGGGAGGGGGTTACTTTTTTGGCCCACACCCGACCCTTTAATTGTATTTTATTATTTATGGCGATATAAAAAAGTTACTAACAGGACACTCATCTTTTTTGCAGGGAACGCCGTCGAGACAGAGGAGATCGCGACAAAGGCGATAGGGACCGTGGTGATCGGGACAGGGATCGTGGCGATCGGGACAGAGAGCGTGAACGAGAAGAGAGAAGAAGTCGTCGAGAGCGTGATCGTGGCGATCGTGGTGATCGTGGTGATCGTGATCAAAGTGAACGAGGTGATCGGAGTGATCGTGATCAAAGTGATCGCGACAGAGACCGTGATAGAGATAGAGGAAGAGACCGTGAAGTTGATCGTGATCAAGGAGATGACCATGATATGGATGGTGAGCGTGAACGTGATCGTGAAAATAGTCGTGGACGTGATAGCAGCCGTGGAGGTGATAGCAGCCGTGGACGTGATAGCAGCCGTGGACGTGATAACAGTCGTGGACGTGATAACAGTCGTGGACGTGAAAACGGAAAAGATCGTGATTACGAGGAATATGGCAGCAAAGCCAAAATGGAAACAAATGATGATGAAAAACCGCGCGCAGAAGAGGCCTATTGATATTGTTAGGACACCTTGGTAAGCAGATTAAGCACCAAATCTTGATTGGCTAGATGTTGACAGGTGACCGAGAAATGGACCAAAACTTGAAGCTAAATAACGCAAATTTAGGCCAAGTTTCCCGTGTTTACGTGCGATTCGAGTTTTTTTCAAATCCTGAGATGAATTGGCTCCCGCAAGTACGATTGTGCTCTAGGGTTATGTGCTTTGTTGAAAATATTTAGACAATCTAAATTTTCTGCTGCAGAAAATGTTATTTCGAAGGACAGTAAACACAGGCAAAATGGGACTAAATTTGCATTTGTTGTTATTGTTGATTGGACCATTTCGCAGACACTTGTCGATTTGATGGAATAAAATTTGATGCCTATATGCTTTGGCAAGCATTCCTTGAATAGCAGTCACTTCGAAATAGACGAAACGATAAAATGAGAGTCTTTAACGAACATTTTAAAAGAACAATTGTGATAGCAGTTTCCGTAATTTGATTTCAAACAAGAGACATGCTGGTAAGTTTTATATTTTGACCATTTTCCCTTGTTAATGTAATCGACTCAAGTAAGGATGTAATGAAGCTAATACCTGTTGTTTTTATTTTCTACCTAACTGTTGTCTTCAATAACATAGGTTCCAAATCTTTAAATTGACGTAAAAATGTGGGTGTAAAATTCTGTTACTTATTNCATTTATCGCTAATCTGGTTCCTGGATTCACGCATACTCTCTAATTGTTCATACCGTTGAACCTCGACAAAATGAGGGCCTTTATTTAAGTTTTTAGCACAAAGATCTGGCATGAGAGACTCGTTTTTTCCAGACTTCTGAGAATTCTTCTGGTCAAAGGTCCAGCATTTATCGCTAATCTGGTTCCTGGATTCACGCATACTCTCTAATTGTTCATACCGTTGAACCTCGACAAAATGAGGGCCTTTATTTAAGTTTTTAGCACAAAGATCTGGCATGAGAGACTCGTTTTTTCCAGACTTCTGAGAATTCTTCTGGTCAAAGGTCCAGCATTTATCGCTAATCTGGTTCCTGGATTCACGCATACTCTCTAATTGTTCATACCGTTGAACCTCGACAAAATGAGGGCCTTTATTTAAGTTTTTAGCACAAAGATCTGGCATGAGAGACTCGTTTTTTCCAGACTTCTGAGAATTCTTCTGGTCAAAGGTCCAGCATTTATCGCTAATCTGGTTCCTGGATTCACGCATACTCTCTAATTGTTCATACCGTTGAACCTCGACAAAATGAGGGCCTTTATTTAAGTTTTTAGCACAAAGATCTGGCATGAGAGACTCGTTTTTTCCAGACTTCTGAGAATTCTTCTGGTCAAAGGTCCAGCATTTATCGCTAATCTGGTTCCTGGATTCACGCATACTCTCTAATTGTTCATACCGTTGAACCTCGACAAAATGAGGGCCTTTATTTAAGTTTTTAGCACAAAGATCTGGCATGAGAGACTCGTTTTTTCCAGACTTCTGAGAATTCTTCTGGTCAAAGGTCCAGCATTTATCGCTAATCTGGTTCCTGGATTCACGCATACTCTCTAATTGTTCATACCGTTGAACCTCGACAAAATGAGGGCCTTTATTTAAGTTTTTAGCACAAAGATCTGGCATGAGAGACTCGTTTTTTCCAGACTTCTGAGAATTCTTCTGGTCAAAGGTCCAGCATTTATCGCTAATCTGGTTCCTGGATTCACGCATACTCTCTAATTGTTCATACCGTTGAACCTCGACAAAATGAGGGCCTTTATTTAAGTTTTTAGCACAAAGATCTGGCATGAGAGACTCGTTTTTTCCAGACTTCTGAGAATTCTTCTGGTCAAAGGTCCAGCATTTATCGCTAATCTGGTTCCTGGATTCACGCATACTCTCTAATTGTTCATACCGTTGAACCTCGACAAAATGAGGGCCTTTATTTAAGTTTTTAGCACAAAGATCTGGCATGAGAGACTCGTTTTTTCCAGACTTCTGAGAATTCTTCTGGTCAAAGGTCCAGCATTTATCGCTAATCTGGTTCCTGGATTCACGCATACTCTCTAATTGTTCATACCGTTGAACCTCGACAAAATGAGGGCCTTTATTTAAGTTTTTAGCACAAAGATCTGGCATGAGAGACTCGTTTTTTCCAGACTTCTGAGAATTCTTCTGGTCAAAGGTCCAGCATTTATCGCTAATCTGGTTCCTGGATTCACGCATACTCTCTAATTGTTCATACCGTTGAACCTCGACAAAATGAGGGCCTTTATTTAAGTTTTTAGCACAAAGATCTGGCATGAGAGACTCGTTTTTTCCAGACTTCTGAGAATTCTTCTGGTCAAAGGTCCAGCATTTATCGCTAATCTGGTTCCTGGATTCACGCATACTCTCTAATTGTTCATACCGTTGAACCTCGACAAAATGAGGGCCTTTATTTAAGTTTTTAGCACAAAGATCTGGCATGAGAGACTCGTTTTTTCCAGACTTCTGATAATTCTTCTGGTCAAAGGTCCAGCATTTATCGCTAATCTGGTTCCTGGATTCACGCATACTCTCTAATTGTTCATACCGTTGAACCTCGACAGAATATGGCACTACAGTTAAGTTTTGAATTCGAACACTCGTTTTCTAAATCTTCGTAGGTCTCTGGGGATTCTTGTGTTCAAAGGTCCCGGATTTTTCTTCAACATTGTTCCTGGATTCACACTTACTCTCTACCGTTTGAGTAAAATAGATAAATAACAGGTATCGTGGTGAACTCTCAATTACTCTAAACAGGATTGGCTAACTTGAATTTGAAATTTTATTTGAAACAATGATTCATACCATTCTACAGTTGTGGAAGATTTTGCTCGTCAGTTGTTTCTGAAAATTCTCGTAAAATGGCTAGGAATTTCGATCAACTTTTGACCACTGTTCAGCGTTAGGATGATTACAACCGCATCTAATTCTTCTAGGAAACTGAAATGGGACGCGCATTTATTGCAGGAGAGGGATGCACTTTCAAAATTCGTTTTCCCGCCCTATTAGATCGCCCTGCTCAAGATATCACCGATCAAAGCAAAAACTCTAATTTAGTGCCAAGAAAGCAAATCTTTTTAGTTTGAAAAGTGACAAAGACCCCGTTTACACTGTACCCGTACAACTTTGGATCCGTAACAAAAATGTCACGGATCAGCCTCCCGTTGTTCCTGCTAATCTGCAACAGTTTTGTTCCTTTATCTACAGAATAATTTTGTTCTGGAGCAGTGTAAACGCTCTCGAACCGTAACAACTCTGTAACGGATCAAAACTGTACCAGTACAGTTTAAACGTGGTCAAAGACTTCAAGGCTTTCTTTCGATTAACCCTATTGTTCCCATAAGAAGTCGCTTTGCGCTGAAATTTCCCCTGATGAAAGACGGACATCACAAGAGAATTCTTGCCAAATAGTTTTTAGAATTGATCAATTAATGTGCCATTACAAGCCTTCTTTCTAGCATGGGCGGTAGGAGACGCGTGGATTGCTTTTTGGAAAATATTGTGGTCATAGGTTGGGGGGTTATTAAGATTAAATTAGCCGCGATGTTTTCAGAGCGGCTTCCTGTTATTTTGTAGCCATTCACGGTTGACCCGGCAGACGCTAATCTGCCCATCGAAGCTGAGCTTTGGAAGCCCATGATTTGTGCAGAGAAGATTTTTCTTTCGAAAGCAGTTTTCACGAAACCTATTTCTAGACTGCTCGTCTGTAACCTATATTCTCAAATCGCTCGTGCACTGCTGAAATTACTTTATTACTTTTCTGCTGGCATGTGTGTAGATATGCCCATCTTGTGACTCCATTCTGTCAGTCAGTCAGTCAGTTATTTGTTTTAAGTGGGCTGTCAGGATTTTCTAGCTACTTAAAGCTAATTTAGGCCCACTATGCATGCCGCATCCAGGCATGGGACCCCTAGTTTAGCGTCCCTTCCGAAGGACGGCGAAGTGAGTTGCGAGGTCAGTCCCCGGGTCAGGCCTCTGAGGTCACCCATCCGGAGTTTGACCCCACTCGACCAAGCTTAACTTCAGTCACCTGATGAAAACTGTATAAGCCGCTCGGCCACTCACCCCAAAGATTTGACCTCGAAAGAAAAGAGCTAGAAAAATCAAAGATAATTTCTTTCTGTTTTTAGATTATTTCAAATGATATTTACATTTAAGTACAATTTCTACTCTTAATAATAATGCTATCAATTCAATAAAAGCAGCGAACTTAAATCGGCATTAAAGAACGCCGGTCAACCAGCATCCTTTGCGGTCACGCTTTGCAGAGAATGTTGTCATATTAAAATGGCCGCCGCAGTCGAAAGGCAACACGCGAAGCGCGCAAAGGATGCTGGTTGATTGGCGTTCTTTAAAGTCTGCAACTTTTATCTCGTTTTCTGGATCGGTTTCCTAACCAAAGTCCCAGAGATAATTCTGATTTACTAGGAGTTCCTAAGCTGCATGAATAAATTAGGGGATGTAATCTATTTAAGCGACTAAGAGGCCCTTTACATGAGAAATTTCAGCCCGTGCTGAGTTCAACACGGGCTGAGTTTTAAAAGCATTGCTTATTTTGCTTTGCGTTTACATGACATCTCAGCACGGGCTAAGTAGGCGAGTTGAGTTCAGCCCGTGTTGAGTTTCATCTCGCCCTCCTTCATGTAAACGCGATGAAAGCTTACACCGTCAACTGAGTTGAAACTCAGCACGTGTTGAACTCAGCACGGGCTGAAATTTCTCATGTAAAGTGCTTCTAACAAAGTGTCTTACCATGTAATACTACTAGTTTCTTTGCTGCTAAAGTCCTCTCTGTGAGACTATATCCACCCTAAACTTCGTCGTATTGTCTCGTGTATGATACGGAATAGAAATTTTTGATTCCTTTTAGCATAATTTCAGCTGCGGTTCCATGGCATAACTGTGCGGGAGTGTTGTTATTTTCTTTTTTGTGCTCCACGCTTTGTCTTGGGAAATTCTAATCTTAATTTCAGCTTTGATCTTAGGGAAATATTTCATCGAGTGTACCTTAACCTATCTGATAATCATGTGTGCATTTTTGCAGTATGTTTCAGAACCAGGCAGCTCTCTCATATTTGCAAACTTAAACCTATCAAAAAGGATCAAAAAGGGAGTCTATTCGTAGAAACATAATGTGGCCTTTCTTTTTTATGCCAATAAAGGAAATTTCAAGATTATTATTGCAATCGAATTTTTGTGATTTTTCGAACGCATCTACATTTTTTTGGAATACCCGGTAGATTGTTTTCTAACGTTGCAATTGAGTTCATTAGTAGAATTGTACTTCGCGTTACATATGGACATTGGTCTGGTTCTTCCATGTTCGCAACTGTTAAAGACCCATTGTCAACCATGATCCTTTGTGCGCCGAATGAACAGCAAGGCAAAGAGAACCTAGGCCAGAAACGACTTTCAGATAATCTAAAAGTCAACTCAGGTGCCAAGAAGGATCATGGTTAGCAGAGGGTCTTTAAGGCTGATTTCCAGTCAGTGGAAGTTTCCGAGTGGGTGGAAGTTTTACAAAATCAAAAGTCACTGAGTTGTATCTTTCTATTCAACTACAAGTTAAAGACCCTCTGCTAACCATGAGGCTTTGCGTGCTGCGCACGAGACAACAGCACAACACAGGCCTAGCATCAGAGACTTTCAGATAATCTGAAAGTCCATTTGCAGTGCATTCTGGGACAGCAACGGCGTGCAAAGCCACATGGTTAGCAGAGGGTCTTTAACAATAAGATTCCATCCGCTAGGAAAATCTAATGACTGGAACTCAGACTTTATGCCGACTACTTTCTGGACAATTCGCACTAGAAAATGATCCTTAACATTCTCTGTATACTATAGCAGCCGCTATTGTCCTTTCGATGCTGCTTGACTTGAATGGTACGGATGTTATGACTGTGTTTATGTTCTGACTGTTCTGACAGCATATAGTCTTTATAGTCGTTGTAGCAGTCTAATCTCTTCATCTAACTTCCAATCTTTAAAGTATGGTCGATAATCGTCCTCGTGTCGTGCAATTTGACTCTTTGGAACTCTTTGTAATTCGCTTCTTTGACTCTTTCTGCCTTTTCTTGGTGCTCTTGCTCTTGCCAGAAAACCTCGTTTTGAGTTTACAAGTGCTGAAATAGTAAAACAATTTTCTAAGCATATAGACAAATACACCATTCACACTAGCACGTTAAACCAGCTTAAAATAAACCAGGTTATTGAATGCTGCGTTCTAATTGGTTGATCCAACAAATCGAATGCATTTGATTGGTTGAAATTTAACCTGGGCTTGACAAAACTGGTTTAACTGCTTCAGTGTGAATGAGGTAAAAGTATATGAAACTGAAGTCTGTTTCAAATTATACGTCAGGTGAAAACAACCTCGAACAGTGGCGTCACCCGAGGGTGGACTGGGGTGGACATGTCCACCAGAGTGGTATTTATTCGTCAGCAAAAATGGTGTCAACATGGTTGCATACACCACATTAAAGAACCTAATTCGTTACTTTGTCCACACCACTTTTACAGGGTTGGCGATGCCCCCCACCTCGAATAGAAACAATTAAGGAGTTTTGCACGAGTAATGTTGTGTTATCGTAAAGTCCCCCCTGCCATCTAATGTGAGACTGACTTTAGTGATTTAAGAGAAGTTGCCGATTCCACTTTTTTTGGCACAGATGCTTTTGCTCAATTATCTCGTCAAATCTTGGTCACAGAAAATCTTCATATCAGACCCTCAAAGGCAGAGGCACAATTAAAAGGATTTGAAATTATCTCGACAGAAAGCATCTTTCGGTTGATACTGTTTCATTAATTTACTTTAGGAAATACCCAGAGAAACTATTTATCGAGAGGCTCTTTTAATATATATATATATAGCGTTACGTATGTCGTCAGTGGTTGTCTGTTCGATTTGTGTTACAACGGTTGTCATGTTTTCGTCATATTATGAATGGGAAGCTTATTTTTTCTACTCAAATGACACACTTAGGCCTAGTTTAGACAGCGCATTTTGAGCGCAGCGAATTAAATTCAATTAAAAGCGCTCAAAAAGCGCCCTTGGAGCGCTCCTAATTATTTTTGGTTTTAGACGGAGAAGCGAATTGCAAACAATCGCAACTGCCGATCTCGCAAAGGCGTTGCGAAACCAGAACGAGGTTTTAGAATTGTAACAAAATGGCGCCCTCGAAGAAATCTCTCTATTTTTATTCAAACATGAATGCAATGAATCAGCGTCGTAAAGAAAGCAATCGGAAGAAAAAGACAAGATGTAGGATCTTTCCTCTTTAGGGTCGTCGACCCTTGCTCATCCAGCGCCTGGCCTAACTCCAGAGTTTCTTCGCAAACATCCTCTTCTCCGTCAGATTCCTCCTCTTCAGGGTTGTAGGCAACCATGACAGGACTGTTTCCATCAAGATCGAATAAATTTTTACTGTTTTCAGGGCTTGAATCCTCTGCATTTTCTAACATTTCTGGTAGTACTTTTCGAAAGGCCGCCATTATCTTTGAAATTTGTAAATTTGTAGCCTGCGTGCAGCCTCAACGCTCCTCACCCTCCTCACCCAAAGAGTGCCACTCTTTGGGTGAGGAGCGTTGAGGCTGCACGCAGGCTATAAATTTTTGTCTTGTTTTTGGCGGTCTTTTGATGAGAGCACATGCGTAATACATGCGAATCGCTCCAAATCAATGAAAATCATTGATCCTTTTTGTGATTCTTGATCGTTCAATTTAATTCGCTGCGCTGATAATACACTGTTTAAATCGAAGGCGCATAATGTGCTGATAACTCGCTCGGTAGAGCGCATTATCAGCGAATTTAATTATTCAATTCGCAGACAGATTTAGACAGCGAATTATCAGCGCATTTAATTGACACTTAGTTTTTTTTTATGGGGAATAATTCAATTCGCTGCGCTCAAAATGCGCTGTCTAAACTATTATTTATTCAAAAAATTTTCTCGAGAACACCTTCTTATCATCTTTCTAGAGATCTTCTCAGGAACAATTTGACACAATTGTCGGTTTATTTATACAGTGATTGATTGATTGATTGATTGATTGATTGTTTTATCTTTTGATCAATTGATTAAACAATTGATGAACTGTTTTTTTTTTATAAATTCATTGATTAATCAGCTGTTAGAAAACTTGAATCTATGATTGATGAAATGATTGCCTAAGTGAATAAATGTTTGATTGATTGATTGATTGATTGATTGATTGATGATTTAGTTAATAGACTGCTTAATTGATCGATTAATTAATAAATTTATTAATTGATTGATAGGTTGCTTGCTTGATTGGATATATCAATATTTTACCTCCTAACATTGTTCCTTCTCCTCTAGACCCAGGCTCCCAGACATCTTGCTGAAATCGTTCTGCATCAGGGGACTGGTAAGCAGGCGAAGCTTTGTCGAGTAAATCGTCATCTGTCACTTTTCCTTTGACGTATTGTATCTCATAATCACTTCCCACCCTGTTGGTCATGATTGATTTTCCAATCGCTTTGTTTCCTTCCCAAATATCAAACGATGTTTTCTTGGAGTGGTGTAATTGTTTTAGTATGTCTTTCAGTTCCATTGCGAGGTTTCGTAAATGTTCTTTATCAACGTCATGTCGGTGCGTCGCTACGTCAGTCATCGAGTCTATAGNAGAACACCTTCTTATCATCTTTCTAGAGATCTTCTCAGGAACAATTTGACACAATTGTCGGTTTATTTATGCAGTGATTGATTGATTGATTGATTGATTGATTGTTTTATCTTTTGATCAATTGATTAAACAATTGATGAATTTTTTTTTCATAAATTCATTGATTGATCAGCTGTTGGAAAACTTGAATCTATGATTGATGAAATGATTGCCTAAGTGAATAGATGATTGACTGATTGATTGATGATTTAGATAATAGATTGCTTGATTGATTGATTGATTGATTGGATGTATCAATATTTTACCTCCTAACATTGTTCCTTCTCCTCTAGATCCAGGCTCCCAGACATCTTGCTGAAATCGTTCTGCATCAGGGGACTGGTAAGCAGGCGAAGCTTTGTCGAGTAAATCGTCATCTGTCACTTTTCCTTTGACGTATTGTATCTCATAATCACTTCCCACCCTGTTAGTCATGATTGATTTTCCAATCGCTTTGTTTCCTTCCCAAATATCAAACGATGTTTTCTTGGAGTGGTGTAATTGTTTTAGTATGTCTTTCAGTTCCATTGCGAGGTTTCGTAAATGTTCTTTATCAACGTCATGTCGGTGCGTCGCTACGTCAGTCATCGAGTCTATAGGAAACAATCGTCACTGTTTATCTGTCTATTGAACGTAACCTAAATTTCTTTGAATTTGCTTGATGAAATCTGATTGCATTTTTTCATAATTTTCTCATATACGTTATAAAATATTGCTAATTTTAATTTTGATCAAACGTTAATACTTTCTTTTTGAAACTTGAAAGAGAATACAATGTTGAAATGAAAATGAACTCACGGAGTGTCGAAAAAAGCCCAGTGTTTAAGCAAGTCTTGTGTAAATAGAAGCAACTACAAAATGATTATATGTTAAAGTCTTAAACAGATTTTTACACTTTATTTTTGCGATGGATTAAAGACTTGAAAAATTATGACTTTATAATGATTAGAATTTAGAGAGGCATCAACAATTGATGAAAGACGGCAAAATATGATTTAGATATCCGCTTTGCAAATTTGCAACAGTTCTTCCTGTTGCAGGGCTTTAAATATAAAGAAGATTTGCCTTTAGAAAGTTTCATCACATTTCGAATGTTAGTTATCGAGGTAACGTAAAGACCAATTTGTCAATGTTGAAAGGATTGGAAATGTGAACATAGATAGCTGCTATTTTACTAGAGTCAGTCAAACGCTGGAGCAATTTTTGGGACCCTCGACAGATCACGAATGTCATCATTGCCAATGATTGTAAAGACAACTATTTTTACCTTTTGTATCTGCAGCGACTTGCGAACTTTGTGAATTTACTGCAGCTGCTTCGACACTACCCTTCGCTTCTGAACTAGCTTCAGTTACAACCTTAGCATCTTCAACACTTTCTTTCGCATCTTGATTTTGATTGCTTTCAGTTGTAACCTTAGCTACTTCGGGACTTGGTTTANACTAGCTTCAGTTACAACCTTAGCATCTTCAACAGTTTCTTTAGCATCTTGATTTTGATTGGTTTCAGTTACAACCTTAGCTATTTCAATACTTTCTTTAGCATCTTGATTTTGACTGGTTTCAGTTGTGACCTTAGCTACTTCGGGACTTGCTTTGGCTACTTCAGGACTCTGTTTAGCATCTTCATTAGCTTCAGTTGTAATTTTAGCAAGCTGCTCTGACACAGTTTTTGCTGGTGCTTCCTTTGCAACGGTCTCCGCATTCAAAATTATGTCTTCATTCTCTTCGTCTGATTTTACCTTAGGCCTATGTGCAGGTCCAATGCTCAGTAAAGCTCTTCTATGTTTTCCATGTCTCAGTTTTCTTTTATGAAAAGTAGGCTTCTTTGCTCTTGCGGTTTGTTTGACTTGCCTTCTTCCAATTGCTGCTTTCTTTCGTTTGGACAGTTTCTTGTGCCATCTAGCAATGTTTGATCTGGTTGCACCTATAAAACAACAAATGTCTCAATTTTAAGTTTTTGAGTTATATGAATAATAACCATTTTATTCAATGAAGAATCGACTTGCGTTTTATTCTGTTGATTTATTATGCTTCAGAATTCCCCTGCCCTGAAAGTTTTTTCTACTTTCATAAAAACCCCTCTTCAGACTTTCGAAACAACCATGGAAAAATTTAAAAAATTTTTAAAGTTATTTTTCTAATATAACTCTTAAAAATCTCATGTTTAAAAATCTCACTTTGCTTTTAATTTCACTTGTTGTTTAGTTGTTTAAAGCCAGGTTCACACTAGGTCGTTGAAATCGCTGGAGTCGTTGAGGTCACTGGGACAAACGACCATAACGACCCAAAAATCCTAAAAGACTGAATGTGAACGGCGAAAATAAACTCCTCAACGACCCTGACGACACCAACGACTGAGATCTTGCCGTTCATATTCAGTCTTTTGGGTCGTTAGTCCCAACTACCACAGCGACTCCAGCGACTGCAGCGACCTAATGTGAACCAGGCTTAACTGATCTACTGAGCTTTATTTCTGTTAACTTTTGATATTGTATTGTATGGCATTAGGAGCTAAAAACTACGTTTTCCATTTTCAGATCTTCCATAATAAAGGCTGTAGTTTTGGCTTGAAACAAATTTAAAGAATCTCTACATCAAATTCATGGAAAAGGTAAGTTAGACATCTAGAATTACGATCTCCATTTCTGGTTAATTCAATAAAATTTCCCGTGAGTAATTTTTAAATGATTTACAGATTATCACATATGATACCCTTTAACAACAACGAAACAACATAACAATCAATTTCACAAATACAAATAAACATGCAACAGTCTGACATAAATGATTGATTAAAACTAGTCCTATCAAACATACCGAAAACATGCTAGCCGCGGTTCGCTGCGCAAATGGTATATCACAGGGGCTTTCTTTGGCTGCTTTTGGGCGGTGCGAAGATGGTGAATAACTCACACCTATCTTTTATTTACCTTTTCATTCATTCATTTGTTTTGGATACCGCAATTTTATGTATTATTGTTTCAACAAACCATACAGAATTGTGTTACCTACCTTTAAATCTTGCCTTGGCAACGCCTCTCAATGGAAACGAGACTTTAAGTTGACGTTCCTTATTTGGATGAACGTCCGATCGTCCTTGCGCATGTGCCTGAGCTTGTGCCTCCTCTTGCCTATCAAAAGCTGATAATGTCTTTCCTTGTAAGCTGCCTCGTAATGACTCGATATCCGCAATGTCTTCTGGGAATAACGAATCCGTGTACAAGTCACTTATCGTGTTGCCATGGGGATTATTATGGAAGCTTTCAACGGAAGGCTGTTGTTTATATCTCTGATCTTCAGATCTTTGTTGATGTGGAGCGAAATTAGTCATTCTGTCAGGGCCAATAAGACCTCGTATGGATTCCATGTTTGGCCTAAGTTGTTGTTGTGATGGACGTTTGCTAAGCGTATGCCTGGCTAGGCCATTCTCTGGCATAGCCACACTCGGGTTAGGGCTCAACTCGTGTGGGTCAATTCTGTTTAGGAAGCTATCAACATTATTTCGAATGTATTCTTGTCTATTATCTTGCATTGGGTTATGTGGAAACGATGGTCCGTTTAAAGCAGCAATTTGTCCCATCGGCATATCAAATTGCCCCATTTCTTGGGGAGCATGTCCCTGCTGCGGCAAATTGAATTGTCCCATTTCTTGGGGAGCATGTGCCTGTTGTGGCATATTGAATTGCCCCATTCCCAATTCTGGAGGAGCCTGTCTCTGTTGTCCAGCAGCCATCATGTTACTTCTTGATTCCCCTTGCATTGCATGTGGCTCAAATTCTTGGAACATATGAACTGGAGGTGGCTTCTCTTTGCTCAGTTGATTTACTTGTGGCATGTTTGGTCCATTTTCTGATTGTTCACCCCTGAAGGAATTCTGTTGTTCTTGGTTGTACGTATTTGGTTCATAATTATCCTCGTGGTTTTCATAATGATTTTCGGGACGATTGAAATAACTTCCCTGTCCCCCTTTCATCTCATCCTCCATGCCATTCTCTCTCACCACAGCCCCCATATTTGACCCCATTTCAGGTCCATTATTACCCCTCATATAGTCTTTATTAGGACCAATTGCCATCAAAGCTGCTATCTCTCCTCCAGAGGGTTGACCGTTGAACCGTTGACCGTTGAACCCTTGTGGCTTTATGTTCATCATTTCTTGTTTATTGCCCATAGGTAAATTTGGAACATTACTCATCAAGGGAGCATTATTCATGGAAGGCATATTATTTGCAGTAGGGGGTTCAGCGCCTTTAAACATCAAGCCATTTAGTTTTGCAACAGCTGGAGAGTTACCCACGCCCCCTTGATCAGGTGCTGTGTTATCCCTTGCTTGTACTTTACCGAGAACTCCTTGGAGTTTCTTTATAGATGACGTCATGTCTTGGCTTCCGCTGACGTAATTGTTCAACAAGTCGAGTGCATCTCCAGTTGAGAATGCTCCATTGTTTAGATCAGTCATAAATTCACTTGCAACTGAGCTCNGAAAATTTTTGAAGCCACGCCCGGTTGCCATGGAGACTCTACTTTGGTGACAGTTGCCTAATTTGTAACAAAATTTCGCAAAATTGATAATTCATTGCATAGAACATTATAAAGCACACCTTTAGTAGGAGTTTCAGCCAAATATCTCATACTGGGCCAGAATAAATGGCATTTTTGTTAAAATTTTCGGAAACAATAATGACTGTTTCCATGGAAACGATTGTCTTCAGAAATTCTTTTTTGACAAAATTCTAATTTTATCTACCATTCCAAGCTTTTCTGAAAATTTCATGGAAATACTATGCAAGGAATTGTAGTTATTTGCTAGTAAAGTTTTTGGCTCCTAAGGGTTAACTGCTACCTTAGGTTGGTTTGATAAAAAATTGGAAAGATGGTACCTTGCACCTTGTCGCAATATCTTGTGAGATATGATAGGGTCATCATAATATTTCCTCTTATGGCATCACTTATTTTCATTAAAATTCCGAATTTCTTGTGTTGGATCTTTAAAGTTGTCCTTGTACTAAAAATCCTAAAATAGTTTGTGATTAATAAATTATTACCTTTAGTGCAAGGCTAAATTTTTTATGACCTTGTTATAACGAAATCTCATCATCAAATTGCTAATTGTATAAAATGAAGACGAACTGCCTTACAAAACTCATCACAACTGAAGCTTGGAAAAGTCTTTCAGAATATTTTTTGGAGTGGTATAAGATGATATCTACCAAAAAAGGACATAATATTTGTATGGATGCTGGTTCACTAAAAGACCCATTGCTAACCGTGATCCGTTGTCTTGCTTTTCATTCGGCGCACAAAGGATCATGGTTAGTAGTGGGTCTTTAAAGTGTATTCATAAATTACCTGGTGCTTGTATTTGATCCGGTGATTGTTGTTGTGGTCCCACTGCTGCATTATTGGATTGCGGTAATCGTTGAATCTGGTTGTTTTGATTGCCTGATGGTGAAGCAAAGGCTGATGCTGAAACGACCGAGGGATCTGAACCAGGATCTATTGAAAAAGATATTATTTTATCACAAGTTCTGGCAGTATTTTGTGTTAAATGTTTATAGTGTCATACAACGTCTTGTAAAGTTTTGCGCTTCGAAGTATCCCTCAAGCAAGAAAGCTACCGTAGGCCAATCTAGCATCAAGCATCAAATATTTAAAAAAGATGGCACGGATGGTTATTGAATCTTCCTTTTGATTTAATGGCTAGAAAGGAACTTCATGTCCTTTGCTATTATTGGTCATTGGATCTTTTTGATATTTTGATTATTTTCAGAATTACAGCGATTTTTGTGTTTCAACCAGTTTTGTGGTTGTGACGTCATCAAATTGCCAAATCGTTAACCAGAAAAGCGACAGATTTCTGCTTACCGCCATATTGTAGACCTTCATAAACTCTGGTTTTCTTGAAGATTGTACCGTTCTTCTCCAGTAAATGCTAAATTTACAACGATTTTAATTTTTTTCAAAGCTTTTCGTGAATTCTGTCAATGAAAAGAGGAACCCAATAATTCTGAAAATAATCAAGATATCAAAGACTGCCAATGAACGCTTATAACGAAGTACCTGAAGGTCCTCTCAAGCCATTAAATCAAACGAAGGATACATCAACCAATCGTGCAATGTTTTTTAAAGATTTGATTCCTATGCTTTTATGTTGCCTGTGTGCCTTTTCACCAATGTTAATTATATTTATCATTGCAAGACCAAAATATATCCTTTAAAAGCCCCCCTCCCCTCCCAGAATATCGGTTTAATTTTAACGCCAAGATTAGCAAAAGTCTCATTTCAACAAGATTTTAATGCTGCCCCAAAAAGCTGAAGACAACAGTTCACTTCCTTGAACTTGAAATGTCTGGAAATGCAAATTCTCCTTTGTTGACATGCTAAATTTCGTAGTTCTCAGCACCAGAAAAGGTAAAAACTCGTTTCACAAGAATATAACGCTGCCTCTTAAAATGTGCAGCAATTACTTACTTAAACTTGTCATATCCGGAAAGACAAATTCTCCCGTTGCCCCTCCTCCACCTCCGCCTCCACCACCTCCAAAGGTTGCTCCGTTAGGAGGCGCTTCATCCATTGTCACTGGAAATGTTTTTTCAGTTGCAGGTTTCTTCTCTTGTTGTTTTTGTTGTTGTGGTTGTTGTGCTGGCTGTCGTTGTGTTGGCTGCACAGGTGCGCTCTTATCAGCAGTTGCCTTGGCGACTTCGTGCTTCTGAAGTGCTTCAGGTAAAATAACTATGGTTTGTTGCTGGCCTTTTTTGTTTGTGCCTGTAGCAACTCCACTCGCGAAGGTTCGGCTGTCTGCTGAGATTGTGAAATTTGCCCCTGAAATGAAAAATAACGATCAAGATAAATTCCTTTTGTTTGATGTCAAAGTTTTCTAGACTAGAAGAACACGTTCTTTCTTGTTGCTAAAAGGCTTTTGTTTTAAATGCTAACTTTGGTCGATTTTGTTTTGCTACGATTGCTTTTTGTTTAGATTCTAAGCGATGAAAGGCCTGCCCAGATATCGAGGCAAAAGTCTGTCTAGCAATGATATCATTGCTATCTGTGCAGCAATTACTTACTTAAACTTGTCATATCCGGAAAGACAAATTCTCCCGTTGCCCCTCCTCCACCTCCGCCTCCACCACCTCCAAAGGTTGCTCCGTTAGGAGGCGCTTCATCCATTGTCACTGGAAATGTTTTTTCAGTTGCAGGTTTCTTCTCTTGTTGTTTTTGTTGTTGTGGTTG
Organism: Aurelia aurita; assembly: GCA_004194415.1. NCBI lineage: Eukaryota > Metazoa > Cnidaria > Scyphozoa > Semaeostomeae > Ulmaridae > Aurelia > Aurelia aurita. The sequence goes on from REGM01000180.1 coordinate 660,742, forward strand.
TTGTGCTGGCTGTCGTTGTGTTGGCTGCACAGGTGCGCTCTTATCAGCAGTTGCCTTGGCGACTTCGTGCTTCTGAAGTGCTTCAGGTAAAATAACTATGGTTTGTTGCTGACCTTTTTTGTTTGTGCCTGTAGCAACTCCACTCGCGAAGGTTCGGCTGTCTGCTGAGATTGTGAAATTTGCCCCTGAAATGAAAAATAACGATCAAGATAAATTCATTTTGTTTGATGTCAAAGTTTTCTAGACTAGAAGAACACGTTCTTTCTTGTTGCTAAAAGGCTTTTGTTTTAAATGCTAAATTTGGTCGATTTTGTTTTGCTACGATTGCTTTTTGTTTAGATTCTATAAGCGATGAAAGGCCTGCCCAGATATCGAGGCAGTAGTCTGTCTAGCAATGATATCATTGCTATCGAGGCAATAAGAGTCAAAAGTGGAACCTATTTTGGTACCGATGGCTCTTTCTTCCCCACATATCGATTTTGCTCTGAAAGCCGTTTAGCGAATGTGAAGGTGAGGTTGCGGTTGTTTTAGAGCTGGCATTGCAGAAGTAACTAAGCGCCAACCAAGTCCACCATGACCCCTTATCATGACGCTGATGTCGTGTGGTGGGGACTCAAACCACGGCCCTCTGAACTATCACTCTGGCTGCAAATTCCAGAGACTTATACCGCTACACCACAGCACTTATTCAAAATTTTCAAATTTTGATATTTGACATTCTGTCACCATATGACTATGCTGTCACTTAAAGGGGCTCCGTCGCCAGAATGTAAACAAATCTGTAAACACCATTGTTTTAGGCACGTGTCCATTGTCTTTTGCAGTTTGTTTGGTGGCTTCACCCAAGCCACCAAAAAATGACCGTTGAAAATTCACTTATATCCGAGCAATCGCAAACGATATGAATGTTTGGTTTGTTCCTCTGTGAAGTACAAGAATTTATCTTCAAAATAGCACTTTCAGTTTTGAAAAAAAAGATGTAAGTCTGTGTGATATTGCCTATCAAAAAACTTCAAAATCACCGTTTCGACCGAAATTTGAAGACGGAGCCCCTTTAAGCATTTCTTGTAAACTTTATGCAAAACTGACGAAGAGACCGATACGACCCCTGTGCAAAGTAGACTCATCCTTAGGAAATCATCCTTGCTGACTCACCATGGCCTCCTGCAAGCTCTTGAGCTTCTTTCTGGCTTGAAACAAGTTTGACTTCGAAAGGAACTGGTTTTCCTGTAACGTTGTTCATTACTGATCCTGTGATTGTCTGAAATAAACACGTGCACATATTATCGAATGTCAGAACTACCGAGCGTCCCAAAAAAGTACTCCTATTTGAAAAATCACCAAAACTTGATTACATGGCCGATCTTTAAATTTCTTTGCTTGGCATGTAGATCAAAGGCCAAATTATTTTCCCAGGTATAGCTGATCCTGTGATTGGTTTTAAAATTAGTAACTTTAGCCCTTTTTTAAGCTTGCCTGGTTTTGAAGCATACTGCAAAGAGCACTGATGATTACCAGATTAATTTCTTTGTGTATATTCAGCTTTTAGTTTGGTCACAAATGACAGAAAGAAACACAAGCTATCATTGTAGACTTGAAGGATAATGAAAACTTTCAAAATAATGGCTCTTTGGCAAGATTCGCGATGTTCATTAAAGAGTATAGCTCAGAATAAGCTTTTCCAACCAGTCATTTTATACCCTTTACATAACGAAAACAATCATTTTATCATCTTTTAATATATTTGACTCCTTGAAAAAGGAGACCAAAAAGAAAATTTTGTGATAGGTTTGATAATCGAGTTTTGGTGATTTTTTAAACTGGAGATTTGGGACACCAGGTAATAATCTTCAAATATGGTTGAACTTTCTATTGAGGATGTATTTGATTACGGAGCCATAAAATAAAAATCCAAAAGAACAGAACGAATCTGCTGAAAAAGGGACTGTGATTAATAAAATGCACTATAAAACCAAAGCTGCCTGTGTGGATTATTTAGGACATCATTAATATGAAATATAATACATTAATCAAAATCAAACATAAACTTAATCAATAACACATATATCTATACGAATATTGACAGACATTTATTGGTTGAAATTTCTTACAATTTACTTTTTTTTTAATTGTAACAAAAGGATGTTATCAAAGGTTGTTACAAAACCAGAAAGTACTACTTTGCCATCTTTACACTAATCTGAATGACCTTTACCACTACGTCGAAGGAGAAAGCAATACCCGTAGCAAAATTGTTACAAGTAAAAACAGAGTAAAAAGAGCGCAGCAAGATCCTGTACCAAAACTCTCGTAACTGCTTCTTGTCTCTCCGCAGGTACCACTGTGATGTCCCCTGGCCCACCTTTTGTGACAATTGGAGCAGCAAACATCTTGGCATCTGCTTGTGGTGCTGTCGCTACAACTTTACCCGTAACTATCGATTTTCCTTCGTCGTTACTACTTTTAAATATAGCTGCTTTATCAGCTTGCGTTTCGGTTTTAGTCCGTGCTTCAGGTTTCGTTGTTTCGGTTGTAGTGCTTACTTCAAATTTTGCTGTTTCCGCCGTAAAGCTTGCTTCTGGTTTCGACGTTTCGGTTTTAGCGCTCGCTTTTTCGTCATCACTTTCCTCTTTGCATTCAGACGATGTCGTTGTTGATTTCTTAGAAGCAGTTGTCCCATGTTTGCATTTCTTGGAGATTTTCGATGATGCTGTATCCACAGATATTCCCTCTGGTAAGAACTCAACTTTGATTACTTCCGGATCAAGTTTTTGTGGTTTAGGAGCCGGGTGTACGGGTACTGTAGAATTCACTTCAATATGCATACTGTCACCATGAGGCTGCATAGGAGCATGCTCTGGCATTATTGGATGTATTGGTTGCTCTAAGGGCATGTGATGCTCCTCCGGATGATACATTAATGACGCAACAGAGGAGTCAAGTATTGGATGTGGATGTTCAATTAAAGGCATTACTATTCCCGGGGTGCCCATTGCCGGACTAGCCATTGCCGGTTGGGCTAACGCCGGACTGCCCATCAACGGGCTGTTTATCGCATGTTCCGGGCTGTGATGGTCCATAGCTGTTTCTACTACACCCGGTACTTCCATTGGATTATGGTAGTCGTCCTTTTTGTTAACATGGACATCAACCTCGTTGCCATGTTGCACTGCTGTTACAGTATCCTGGCTTGAGGCCTTAGGATTCGCGGATGCTTCTTGTTTCGGTGTTACGGCCTCATTCGATTTTGCGCTTGTTGCATTAGCCGTCGTATCCTTCTGTGTTGCTGCTTCCTTGCGCCCTTCAGCCTCAGGTACGACAGTCACTGATGGCTTATTTCCGGGGGTACCGCTTATTTGATACGTCTTACCCCCTGGAATGACCACTTTAAAATTTGTCACATTTACCAAATTCATAGCAACTTGCCCAGCCTCGCTTGCTATCTTATTCATCTCTAAGACCGTATCATTACCCTTTGATACGGGGGTATCCTCCTTTTCTGCTACCTCGTTATGATGTTCCTTTGATGCCTCGGCACCATGCCCTTCAACGTGTTCACTATCCGCACTCTTATCATCGCTAGCGAACGCGACCTCGTTTGCATGTACGTCTTTATTGTCATTTCGCTGCCGTAACGCTTCTTCGACAGCCTTCTCGATCCCAGCCTCGTTTAGCAGTCCACTATTGCTGACGTCAGAAGTTACTTCGAGTTTCGGGCTCAACTCGAATTCTTCCATACTCGCATGAATCGCACTTTTATCAGGGAACATCTCCTGTGTTCCTTTGCCGTTCGTATCTTGCCCGGCATCAATTTCTGCCCCCTCAACTTCGAGAACAGCGTGAGCTTGTGCTGAGTTTTGATTTGAATCTGTATATACACCATTTTCTTCTGGATAATCTTCAGATTTCATCGATTTCTTTTCGCCATTTGCTGAAACCAAAAGTTTACCCATTGATCCTTCTATCATTTCGCTGGATTCTTTTTCAGAGCGTTGCTTTTTCTTTGATTTCAAACTTGTTTTCAGTCCGCGAGACTTTGATTTCAAACCTAAAAATACAATAGTAGCCATTATTTACCGATCTTAATTTGCTGCCTCTCTGCGTTACACTGGTGACATATTCAAGCAAAGAATTGTATCCAGAAGAGAAGAATATATTTGAATCGAACCTACTGCAAATTCCAATCTATTACTGCCTCATATACCAATTTTTATTACTTTCAAAAGTACAGCTTCCCACTAGCTACACTAGTCCATCAATTTCGCTGTTGGTATTGTTGCTGATGGCGTGACACATTAGTTCTAAGGAGCACACAGGGATTGTGTAACCAGTCTAATTTCACTTGTCTTAGAGACAAAATACCGCACGAACCCGTGTTTTCTGAGAATTGTTACCAGCTACAGAAAATGTTAGACAGAGACAGCTAAGACCATTTCAGATTGGTAACGAACTCATGAAGTGCAGTAGAAACCTGCAAATAAGAAACCACTTTATATGAAACTTCATGGGGACATTTTGGTTGGTTTAACTTGCAGTGCTTACACTTAATTTTGACCAAGAGATGGAAATTTCAAATTATGATTAGGAGAAGCATTTTGCGAGCAGAGTAACCTAGCCCCACCTCCTAGTAAAAATAAAGCACATAAATGGTAGTAAACTCTATAGCTGACTTAAAGGCAGATAGATATGAAAACAATGGTCTTTCGATAAAAACTTACTTTTCCTACTTGATCGCTTGTTGTATTTTGATAAAAATTTATTTGGAATAGGAAAGAATCGTTTTCCATCAGGCAATTCAACTCCGAGTGATAAATTCTCTCTTCCAGTTGATTGTCTGCCAATCTCCTCAAGGTAGTAAGATTTGCCTTTCTCTAAGAATATGGTGTGTGAAACTTGATCAGGAAACCTGCAAGAAATCAAACTCAAACTCAAATTTTTCATTCCCAGCAAATTATCTTAGGGTGTGTTTGATTGGTAGCTCCAAACCTACCAAATTCTGAAAACAGTAGACTTCGCAGAGATGGAAATATATTTCCCAATCAAACACAGAAATCTTGGAAACGGTAGGTTTCGGATTCACCACCAGGGTTTGCTAATGAAAAACGAGGATCGCCCCAAAGTCTGCCAAACCTTCTGCCTTTTGGAGCAGAAGGTTCAGAAGGCCTTCCAAACCTACCAAACCTACCGTTTTGAGAATTTCGGAGTCAATCAAACACAAATTCCGAGTCTACCAAGTCTACCGTTTTCAGAATTAGTACCAATCAAACACACCCTAAGTACAATGTTGCTAATGAAAAACAAGGATCGCTCCAAAGTCTGCCAAACCTTCTGCCTTTTGGAGCAGAAGGTTCAGAAGGCCTTCCAAACCTACCGTTTTGAGAATTTCAGAGTCAATCAAACACAAATTCCAAGTCTACCAAGTCTACCGTTTTCAGAATTAGTACCAATCAAACACACCCTAAGTACAATGTTATACAATTTTTCTATCTACAGTAACGTGTTAGCTACACATTTGAATATCAGTTTCAAAGAATCTGAATGTGAATGTGAATAGATATGAATGTGAATAGATGTGAATGTGAATGTGAATGTGAATGTGAATGTGAATGTGAATGTGAATGTGAATGTGAATGTGAATGTGAATGTGAATGTGAATGAATGTGAATCTGAATCTTAATCTGAATGTGAATAGATAGAGCAGTACAGGCTGAGAAACTTTCCAATCTTTTTTATCTCAGTCGGTACCTCAATGATTAAAATTGCAAGCAAAATGTAATGAAAACAAACCTATCAAATTCATTGTGCATTGATGATTTCCTCTGGCTAATAATTCGATTATTCTCGCCCTCCTTCCCATCTAAGCCAAGAAATATTTCACACTCATCATCACAGCTGCTATAAAATTTATATTCTCCAGTTTTCGGTGCTATAAAATATCCTTTAAGTCGTTGCGCGAAATGTGCTCCATCATTTACCGGAGCATCGAATGAGGATAATAATGTCACTTTTGAAGGTTTATGTGGGAATCGTACATCAGCTAGTAGGTTTTGTATTGAATCACCACGAACTTGACTCCATATTTCTCGAACTACTGCTGCTGAAAGAGGCAATTTTGTAATTAGTGTGTGCAGTATGGTTTGCTTTATTCAATGGCAACAAATCCTCATTTATTTAGATCGAATTTGGTCTTTTCTTCAAGTGGTTACAGTCCCAGCGCTTGGGGCTAAAAAACGCAACTTCACCTTCACCTTCACCATTGGCAAAAGTTTTAAAACAAGCTTAGTTACTTAGGTCCAATTCAGACCCAAAACACGTAGACCCGGAAAAAATTTACGTCGACCCACATCAGATGCTTGAATTTTACACAGACCCAGAATATTAAGAGCATTCTTTACTGCAGACCTAAAATTAAAGGACCTAAATAGCGATATAGATATACCCAATGAAAAATCACCCCAAACACAAGAATTATGCACAGACCCAAATAAAAAAGGCCTTGGGTCTGACTTGGACACTCCGTTTAGTTAACATCATGCACGACCGAAAAAACTATTGATCTGTCAAATTTTAGGCTCCAGTGATCGGAGTCTGCATTTTGGAATCAGGTATAGAGATCCTTTATTTGGCCTATTTCTACTACTTTGGTCATGGTCGTCTATAGTTAGTATTCCTTTTACCAAAACTAACGATATGCTTTTCCTGCAACATTCAAAAGCTTTAAGATCTTCTCGGCCTCATCTCTACAAATCGAGGTTCTGATAAGAAAAATCAGTTGCAGATTCAATCATATCTTCAAGCACATTCATATCTTTTATCAGTAACAAGTTCACGCTGCAACTTTCATACTTGACTTTCGTAACTTCTACGACATGCTTTATCCATTATTAAACTTCGATGTCGACTGTCTTTCTAGCAGGCCCAGGGTATTGTACGAATAAGCTTGACCTTTTCTTGTATGTCCTTTATATTCTACAAATTACTGTGTTCTCTATCACAGATTTCTTTGCATTTTTGCAATTTTAGTAGCTATGAGCAGTTTTATACCATTCTTGATTTTACTTTTTAGAAGATTCTACACTATCTTTTTACGATCAAAATAAGTGCAATTCTGATCGAAAACATCAGCAATTTCTGCGAATGAATAAAGGTATAAATACCTGGGTTACTTTCTTCTTTACTTGCAGCAACCAGCACAAAATTCACAACGACAAACAACGATATTAATAATCTTTCCTTCATTCTGATTAATTTCAAATTCTTCTTCAAGTTATCATTTCATTTCTTTAAAATAAATCATCTGCCTCTCCAATATTTGTAATAACGGATATCAAGAGTAGTAATATTGTTTAGATATTATTGTTTTTATTCACGATAAAGACCTAGGCCAATCTGTAGAAACATTCTTCCCCAGCTATATTACATCATGCATAACAAATGAAGGTGTTTATTGCTAACTGGTCGCTACGCAAGCTCGTAGGTGAATATAAGCCAGTTTTAGACCAGTCCTCACTTAGCTGTCGTCCAAGCTGAGTTGTGTAATATGTCAAGAAAATGAATAATTGACAATGATACAAATATAATAAAGACAAGAGCGACAAACTATTTAATAACGTCGGCCTCATTCCTTTTGTAACACCTTAGTAATTGTCGTCGCGACGCTCTTACAACGATTTTGACCAGCTCCAACAAAGAATAAAACACGGAGTACGATTTCTACATCCGAACAACATTCTCGCTGTGTTCCACGTATGTTTTCGCGAGATTTTAGCCGTGGAAAGCTTTACACATTTCTGTCACGGTAACGACTTGAAGAAATGCAACTTCCTTTAGTTGGGCCAACGTACAGCTTAGGCGACTGGCTATCTTTGCGTCGTGATAGCCACTTGTTCCTCCTACGGTTCTTTTACTTATCAACTGTTACTATGTTTATATTATTTTTGTTCTCGCTGTTTGATAAATTATTGCAGCCGGAGTAAGTAAAAAATGGTGGAATAATTACTGCAGCGCTGCGAGAACTTTGCTAAAATCCTCGTCGAAGTTGTTTATTATTTTGTGTCTCGTCGTTTTCTACGCCCAAACAACATTTTTACGTTGCAAAATGCGAGGACCGATATTCTTCACGTCATTTTAGCTGTGGAAAGCTTCGCGCATTTCTGTCACGGTAACACCTTGAAGAAATGCAGCTTTATTTAGTTAGGCCAACGTACAGTTTATGTGACTTTGTTTCTCTTTCTGTTCTCGCGTTTGATAAATTGTTGCAATTGTAGCAAGGAAACCACGGCGCCTGGGCAGCTAGAATTTTGCTCAAATTGAGGGATATTGTTTTCAGGCTTTGTCAAATCGTGTCCTGCATCAATACAAGGGTTTTGCGTTGGAAAACGCGAGGAAATATCTCTACACCATATCCTGGCGTTTTGGTCAAGTAGAGTCTCGCAATTTTCTGCATTCCTGCAGTTTCAGGATTTAGGCCCGGATGCACCTGACGGTACTATTTTGCCGTGCATTCTCTTCGACTTTGTTGCTCTGTTCTTGTTGCAAAACTGTTGGACACGAAATGTCATTCCTCGATGCGCGCTGTCGAGCAGCTATTTCCCATTTGTTTATGCCTTGCTGCAAGTTGCGTTTTTGCATTTAATCGGCTGCTGTCAGATTGTTTGATGTGGCTTTTCCTTGTTTCGCTTACATTTCACGTCAATACTTGTCATATTTTAGTATGACAAAAAACACAAGGAATAAGAAAATGACTCGGTAGGAACTAGACTAGCTACACAAGTCCCTCAATTTCGCTGTTGTTGTTGTTGTTGTTGTTGTTGCTGATGGCCAGTTAGCGACATATCAGTTCTAAGGAGCATAGAGAGATTGTGTAGCCAGTCTAGGTATGAACCAGCTTTGTGGCCACTTTGGAACACCCTTTTAGCAATATATTTTCGAAGCAAGGAACTGTACCCACTGTATGGAAAGCTTTACTCCAAGAATCTTCCAACTTGTTTCTAAAATTTAAATCTATCTTATTACGGAGGCTCCAGCGTAAGTTTTGAGATTGTGCTCTATATCTTGGAGCAGCAGCTCACTTTGAAGTAGGTTAATGGTTAAACAATCAATTCCTTGACTTTCAAAAAATTGCTTGTCAGTAGTAACAGCAAGTAATTTATCCAGACTATGAGTCGAAAGGTCCTTTTCTGATGTTCGTTTTTTTCTTCAGGACTTAGCATTCATCGGGATCGTAGCTTTGATTATATGCTCTCTTGTGCTTTAAGAGTTTTATCTAAAAGCGCAAAACAATCTTCTAAAAAATAGACATCGTCCCTGCATTCTGTATCAATTTCAATAGACAGTAATGTTAAAGATTGCGGTTCCAAAGACTCTGTTGAGTTTTGCTTCAAAGCATGCTCGTAAAAAGCTCCCTCACGACCACTTAACGACATAAAAATGTCGTCTGCCGTTTCGACTGGCTAGCTTGAATTCGAATCGACTTTGAATTCGAATGCAACATGGTTCGAAAGGAAACCTTTCCAAAGCAGAAGAAGTACAGTTTTGATTCGAATTGAGGGTTAATTAAGATTCGCGTTCGAATTGCAAAATTTTCCTGTTTGTTTACATTGATTACTTGTTCCGAACTTTACTACAGCTAGCTAGTCGAAACGGCAGACCAAAATTTGTATGTCTTTAGGTGGTTGTCAGGGAGTTTTTTACCATCATGCTTTGCGCGGCCGCCATCTTTAGCGTTATTGTCTATTTAAAACGGAAATACTAAGCTATAAATGGGTACGTCTTTTAAATCCAATTTGAGTATTCAACTGCAATGAGTGTGATGTCCGAACAAGACACGAATTGATCTGTTACTTCTTGTATTATCTTCAGCTGACGAATGTTTTATGATATTGGCAGGAGTGTAAGGATAAAAAGATCGTAGAATTTGGCTGTAATTCGTATAAATAGTGTTAAACATTTTTCTATTTCTCTTAGCAGTAGTGAAAGAAAATTTTACGTTTTCTAATTTCTAAGTCTACAAAAAACTGAAATGGTTGTCTAAAAATTGAATTTGTATGATCTTTGAAGGTATTTGCCTACAGATTGACCCTATAAATGCTTTGCGTTACATTGGTCTCTCCATAGGTATACGTTCTGCGTCAAAATCGATTTACACAAATTCGTATTTGATACCAATGCTGGCATGTATAAACTTCAATAAGGCTTACTTTTGAAAATCAAGGAAGTTAACCAGTAGTGCGGAGCTAAATTTTGTTGCAACAAGGGCACTCAAGAATTTCAACGTTACATGCAAGGATGACGTCATGACTCGTCGTGACAACTTATCTATAGTAGTACCACAGGAGGCCCAGGAGGTTGACTTGAAGATAACAAGTTCAAAATTTAAAATAATCAATTGTAATACCTTTGTGTTTTATTTGTTGCACCTCTCCACGCCTTTATTGACTTCTGTACTGCGTAATTGTTCGAATGCGATAATCGAAATGAAAGTTGATAGCTAATGTTTTAATAATAATACAAGGAGTGAAACTTCATCTTCAGCTGAATCCAATAAACTGTTTTGTCTTCGCTCGCAATCCGGCATCCCAGCCCCAAATCTCTGCTACAGCATATCAAAATGTTCCTCAATCATCGAACTATACTTTCCAATAGTTTGTTTCTTCTTCTGCTATGTTTAAAGTTAAAAATTTGCAACTTTATCGAGGCAAGTCTTGTCAAATTAACTTTCTCCCTAACCTCTGCCCATCGAACGGTAACAGAGCGATCGATTTTCGAACGTTTTCGCCAGCTTGCTTCTCTCTGGTTTACACAGAATGTACACAGGGATCCCCCGTCTATGAGTCGATGAAGTAAACCGAAAAACTGCACCCTGTGACCTGACAGGGGGTCTCTGTGTACTTTCTGTGCAAACCAGAGAGAAGCAAGCTGCCGAAAACGTTCGAAAATCGATCGCTCTGTTACCGTTCGATGGGCAGAGGTTAGGGAGAAAGTGAATTTGACAAGACTTGCCTCGATAAAGTTGCAAATTTTTAACTTTAAACATAGCAGAAGAAGAAACAAACTATTGGAAAGTATAGTTCGATGATTGAGGAACATTTTGATATGCTGTAGCAGAGATTTGGGGCTGGGATGCCGGATTGCGAGCGAAGACAAAACAGTTTATTGGATTCAGCTGAAGATGAAGTTTCACTCCTTGTATTATTATTATAACATTAGCTTTCAACTTTCATTTCGATTATCGCATTCGAACAATTACGCAGTACAAAAGTCAATAAAGGGAGACAGAACACAGACGTGGAGAGGTGCAACAAATAAAACACAAAGGTATTACAATTGATTATTTTAAATTTTGAACTTGTTATCTTCAAGTCAACCTCCTGGGCCTCCTGTGGTAGTACTGTGCCAAAATATTTCTTACAACGCTAAAGATGGCAACGAGAAAATTTTTACCAAGATGCATTGCATTCTTTAATCGAATTTCTATAGAATCGTTAAAGATTCTTAATTGGAACGCAATACATCTTGGTAAAAACTTCCTCGACGCAATCTTTCCGTAATAGTCTATTGATACGGAGATGAACGTTTCACATTATCCAGGCTTAAGGGATGCTTGGAAACTTTACAATGTCAGGGCTGACGATGAATATGCTTTTACATAGCTGGCTCGAAATGACAAGCCCCATTTCAAAGTAATAGGCGGGTATCCTGGACTCACTTTTGTTGTCCCAGTTTCACAGAGATCTTGTGAGATCTGTTATTCCATGGTTATTCAAATAACGATATTGGCTTATCTAGCTCTTTGTTTGTTTAATTTGTCTATACTGAAGTCGTTGGACAACAAAAGTGAGTCTATCACACAGACCATAACTCCCTCTGGTTATGGTCTGTGACGCAGGCTAGAATCCCGCCCTCTTCTAGCTTTTGAAATGGGGTAGTTATCGAGAATTATTGAGACTTTTAAACTTCTAAAGAAGCATAATGAAACGAACAACTATGTTATATTAATTTTCCGTTCTTTAAATTCACATATGAAAAACTACATTTATCGTAAATTGTTTAAGACTCTCTCTTTTTGGTATTCTTATGCTTTTTGGATGATTTTTTGGTAATCTTTTTCCATTTCTTACTTCTTTTGTGACTAAGTTCGTGTCTCTTTGATGATGACGTTGTCACTGGTCTCGTTGTCTTTGTGCCATCTTTTGTTCGGAATCCTTCTTGTCCCGCAGCGTTCTGTGAGTCAGATGCGCCAGATTTTGTTCCAATATCGTCAGGAAGGAAGGCCACCCCTGTCACTTGTGGCACAATTTTCACCGGTTTTGGTGGAGGTACTTCTGGGATTGGTTGCTCTACAGTTATTTGGAGATCGTCATTATGTGGAATGGGATGTTCTTCTTCGTGCTCATGTTCGTGCCTCTGTTCGAGTCCGTGTTCGGGCGCGTGTTCGAGTCCGTGTTCCGGCCCGTGTTCGTGCTCAACACCGTGTCCTTCGTGCGGAAGCTCATGGCCATGTTCTGCCCCACCTGACAGATATCCTGACGAAAGATGATGGTTGCTACCATGGTGGCCTAATGCTGACAAGTCGTAGCCGTGATGATGAGCTTGGAGTCCGGCTGCATGCCCCCCGATGATGTTGCCATATCCTGTTGGATGAACGTTGTGGTGTCCTCCGTCTGCGTGACCACCATAGCCCCCTTCAGCAGAGCCATGACCTCCATGATGTCCTGCACCAAATCCCAAATCGACTGTGCCATATCCAGGATTTTCTGAACCGTGTCCATGATTTTGCGTGCCAAAACCATGATGGTCTCCCTCATAACCCCCTCCAAATCCATGATGACCCCCTTCATATCCGTGATGACCTTCCCCATAGCCTTGATGCCCTGTACCCGAATGGTCACCATTGTAGCCTCCATGACCTCCGTGTCCAATCCCATGTTGCTCTCCGCCATGGCCATTGTAGCCACCGTGATTAACTCCTCCGTAGCCTCCATCATGAAGCCCTCCAGAGTGTCCAATATTGTGACCACCATGGTCGAACCCTTCTGTCCCAAAAGCATGGACCCCATAACCAAGGTTTACATCAGCGTGATTTCCGTAGCCATGACCACCGTAACCATGGTGCTCATTGCCATGACCACCGTCACCATGACCTCCATAACCATGGGATCCGTAACTATGCTCACCGTGGCCATGGTTTCCATAACCTTCAGCCCCGTAGCCATGCCAATCATGATGGCCAGCGCCGTGGTGGTCGCCTGTCCGCACATCATGTCCTATATTACCCCCTGAATGGTGCCCCAATCCCCCATCCCCATGTCCACCCCATCCACCCTCTCCATGTCCACCATACCCACCGTCAGCATGTCCACCCCATCCTCCGTCTCCATGAGAACCAAATCCATCGCCTCCATGGCCACCCCATCCTCCGTCTCCATGGGAACCAAATCCATCGCCCCCATGGCCACCCCATCCTTCACCCCCATGTTGTTGCCAACCATAGTCTTGATTATGATGCCCTCCTTCGTGGGGTGCTCCTCCATTGTGTGCTCCTCCGTGAAGTCCTTCGTGGCCAAAATGCGCATGTGGGTCATATTCAAATTCATCGTGATGCATGCCATGTTTGTATTCATCCGGTCTTATACCATCCGCGTGTATGGCAGTGCCAAATTGCTCCCGCCGTGTTGGTTCTTTTTCATTGTTAGCATTGTCAAATGGTTGTTCTTCAGCTGTAAACGATAGCAGATAAGAGGTTATAATGATCATTATTCATATGAATGATAGACACCAAATTTTGATTGGCTAACAAATTCACACGTGTCTGCAAAAAAGGTCCAATCACATTGCGTACAGACACTACAACAAACGCAAATTTAGGTTCATTTTGCCTGTGTTTACCATCGTTCACAATTCGTTTTTTTTGTGCAGTTCCTGGAGAGGAGTGGAAGATTTCTGAAAACCGGCAATTTGTGCTCATTAGAGCGAAAAGCAGAGTTACCTTGAGCTTTTAGCGCTTGTGTTTTTAGATTTTGCTTCCTATTATTTGCTTTGTAATGAGTTGCATGTCAACGAAAGGCAAATCACTTTTGCCAAAGGTGTACAAGAGAGCAGGACTTTCCAAGTGCTTTCAGCTTTCCATCAATTGAAAAGCATTAGATTTGTGTACTTGATTTCATGCACTTTTATTATAACAAGGTTTTCTTAAATTTGAATGCATTTTTCCTACCAGACACAGCGATGCAATCCGCACCGAATACATTTAATGCAATCGCGCGATTGTCGGTAAAGTCTTGGAACCAGCGATGATTGCACTGACAAGTCATATTATTGTTCAATGCAATCCTTACTGATTGCAAGACTTGACCAATGCTCCCAGTGCAACCTTTACTGATTTTTTTTTCATATTCCCATAAAATTTTACAATCAACATACAAAGATTACAAGACGATGCCACAAGGAGCATGGAAATACATAGCAACCCTGCGAGCATAACATTTAACAAATTACATATTACAAATAGCAATTACAAATAACAATATTGCAAATAACAATTACAAATAATTTCAAATACAAATAATTACAAAAAAAGAATGTAAGAAAAGACAAATAACACGAGAGAGGAGGTTTTGATCAACAACTTATTGAAACCGTTCTGAGGCCTGGATGTATTTCAAAGTTGCCTCGATAATTTTTGTATTTGAATCTAAAGGTAACTTTTCGTGGCCATACAGGATGATTTGGAGAAAATTTTCATTCGAAAGGTTTACCAATCCATGGGGTCGCTTTACTGATTCCAAGCTGTACTACGCAATTTACTACGCCTTTACTGATTCCAAGCTGTACTATGCAATCACGATGCGAGGATTGCACCGTTGTTTTACCTGTGAGACGTTTCTTAATTTATCGTCGAAATGCTTTCGAGGCACTTTATAGACCTTTCCTGAGTCTATTTTTGAGAATTTGGGCGGAAGTCCCAACGTTCAAAGGTAAACAAAGGAACATCGGTTTCATTTTCATAGTAGTCAAAGATAAATCGTGCATTTTAAAGACAACCATGCCATTGAGAACTAAAGTTAACTGGGAAAGATGTCAGTGTTCCTTGTTTTATAAGATTGAAATCGAGACTCGTGAAAAGTCTAGACTGAGTACAGAGTCGCAGTTATCGCTAGTGCAAGTCTCGTTTTGATGAGCGATTACTGGGACTCATCGTAATAAGTCTAGGGAAAGGTCTATTAAATTTAAGAAAATTTAGTAATCACCTTCATAACTCTTGTAATTTCTATTTCAGAACTCGGAAATTTGCTGTACAATGTCAACAATATCATGAACATAGGCGTAGGAGCCAGGGGGCTGGGGGGGCTGTAGCCCCGCCAACGTTGAAAAAATTTACCAAAATCAGCCTTTTTCGGGCAAAAATCCACCCTAAGTCGGGCAAAAAATTTGGTAAACAATAGAAATTTTATCGGGCAGCCCCTCCAGATTTTATTTTCCCCTACGCCCGTGATCATGAACAACTGACGATAATCAATGATGTTAGTTACAAAATTCTCTTAACCCAGGTATAACAGCTTAACTTTAAAATTTGACCTCAGTTTCTTGTAAGAGATTCACAGATAAAACAGCGGTGCAATTTGCATCTATCAAATGTAATGCAGTCGCGAGATTGTTGGTGAAGTCTAGAAAACAGCGATGGTTGCATTGAAAAATCATAGGATTGTTCAGTGCAATCCTTACTGATTGCAAGACTTTACCAATGCTCCTAGTGCTATTTTTAGTGATTCCAAGCTGCACCGTGCAATCGCGATGTGAGGATTGCACCGATGTTTGTCCTGTGATTTTAATGAAAATGCGTGCATAAGCTTTCTGAGTTTGTTATTAGAAAAAATACGTGGAATAATTACCTTTTAAGATATCCGCGCTTACTGCCAACAATAATAACAGAGCAACAAGCATCTTTGATTCAGTAAATACAGCAAAAAATAATCAAAGTATCTTGAAAAGTATCATATCTTTTGTTATTATTATCCCAATATTATATGGCTCATCAGCTCTATTATGTCATTACGTTTATTTACTGTATTCAGTCAAGCGTAACGACGCACAATTCAAAAACCTGCAAACAAACACTAGCATCGAAGAGAGGTTAACCCTTTTTGACACTAGGTACTGTAAGAACCTGCCATTAAGAAACCACTTTTTTTAAGTTTTTTAATAACTTTTGAAAATTTAAGTTTAATGATTTAAGTTTCCAGTTTTTAATAATTTTTGAAAATTATATACTATATGCTATATATACTATACTATAACTATACTATACTATACTATACTATACTATACTATACTATACTATACTATACTATACTATACTATACTATACTATACTATACTATACTATACTATACTATACTATACTATACTATACTATACTATACTATACTATACTATACTATACTATACTATATATACTATATACTATATACTATATTTACTATATAGGAATAATTTCTATATACTATTCTATATATATTTCTATATAATATTCAGTATATATAGTGTACGGTTAGAAGAGGGCCTAACTACTCAAAAAAACAGGCATCGATTTGGTCTTTTGCGCTTTTCTTCCAGTGCTGAGTTGCTCTGATGATGGCCTTGTGGCCGAAACATGTTAGCAGATAACTGAATAAAAAATGAATAACATATAAAAAATCGTTGAAAGTGCTATGTAAATTTAGGAGTGTATCACGTGACCCTCCCTTTTCCCGCCACTATGTCCGCGCCACCGGTTCACGTGATCTATGAGCGAGAGAAGGGAGGCGTGGTTTTTAGTCTGAGTTTTTGAATTTTGAGATAGGAGCTGCCAGAGATTTGAGTTTGAGATATTGGTTATCAGTTTNAGTATCATATCTTTTGTTATTATTATCCCAATATTATATGGCTCATCAGCGCTATTATGTCATTACGTTTATTTACTGTATTCAGTCAAGCGTAACGACGCACAATTCAAAAACCTGCAAACAAACACTAGCATCGAAGAGAGGTTAACCCTTTTTGACACTAGGTACTGTAAGAACCTGCCATTAAGAAACCACTTTTTTCAAGTTTTTTAATAACTTTTGAAAATCGTTGAAAGTGCTATGTAAATTTAGGAGTGTATCACGTGACTCTCACTTTTCCCGCCACTATGTCCGCGCCACCGGTTCACGTGATCTATGAGCGAGAGAAGGGAGGCGTGGTTTTTAGTCTGAGTTTTTGAGTTTTGAGATAGGAGCTGCCAGAGATTTGAGTTTGAGATATTGGTTATCAGTTATGAGAGAACAGTTCGAGATTTGAGATTCAATTCATTCGAGATTTGAGATTAGATTTAAGAGAGTATCTTCGAGGAAGTAGAGAGAGAGAGAGAGAGACTTTTATCGACTAGTTTTGGAGTTTGTTGCTGTAAATAATTGTATATAGACGCTGTTTATTGATATTCGCTAGTTATTGCTGTTGTTAGACTTTTCACGCGCGGACAAAATACAACGAGGCGATCCCCGGACCTCAGAGATTTCAATTCCTGGCTCCTGAAGGATATTAGAGCATTGTTTTCCGAACAGAAAGATTAACTGTGAAAAGCAAGACAGCACAGCACCAGAAGGTCTATCAAACCCACTGCTCTTATCGTAATGATTTTGCTTCAATTAGCATGGACGAAATGCTTGCATTTTCTCCCCTTTTTCGATAAAATCGGCTGATTTTCAAATTGCTCATTTGGACCCAAAAATAGGACTCTACCGTTACCTTTTTCGTTAAAATTGACTGTTTTTCAATGCACCCATTTGTCATCCAAAAGTAAGCCTATAAGCTTGCAGTTTCGCCAAGGCCGGTTGATTTCCAAAGGACTAATTTTAGACCCAAAAACAATAAGGCTATAAGCTGGCAGTTTCACCAAGGCCGGCAGATTTCCAAAGGACTCATTTTAGACCCAAAAGTAAGGCTATAGGCTTGCCATTTCACGCAGAAATCGGCTGATTTTCAAAATCCACATTTTGAACTCAAACCGAAGGCTTGCCTTTTTCGCTAAAATCAGCTGATTTTCAAATTGCTCGATTTTGGCAAATTGTAAGGCTTGCCATTTCACCAAAGTTGGCTCAACATCAAGGTGCTCAATTTCACCCTCAAGTAAGGCTATTTTGGCTGGCACATTTTCCTAACGTTAGCTGATGCTTTAATGTATTCTATTTTGATACAATCCCAAGGATACAAGCTTGCCCCTTTAACTACAATTGGCCAATTTTCATAGTACTAACTTTTGACCCAAAAGTAGGCCGATTTTGAAAATCCTTGTTTTTTCCGAAAAGAAAGGCTATAGGCTTTGGTTTTTCGGTAAAGTAAACCAATTTTGAAATACATTATTTTGGACGAAAAGTAAGGCTATATGCGTTGTGTTTTCAATAAAATAGGCCGATTTTCAAAATCCTTATTTTTGCTTAAAAGTAAGGCTATTAGCTTTGCTTTTTCGGTAAAATAGGCCGATTTTGAAAATCCTTATTTTTTGCTGAAAAGTAAGGCTATCGGCTTTGCTTTTTCGGAGAAAAAGGTCCCTTTCCAAAATCCCTATTTTTGGGCAAAAAGTAAGGCTATACCCTTTGCATTTTTGGAAAAAATGGTCTTTTTCCAAAATCCCAATTTTTGGGCAAAAAGTAAGGCTATACCCTTTGCTTTTTTGCAAAAAAGGTCTTTTTCAAAAATCCCTATTTTTGGGCAAAAAGTAAGGCTATACCCTTTGCATTTTTGGAAAAAATGGTCTTTTTCCAAAATCCCTATTTTTGGGCAAAAAGTAGGGCTACACCCTCTTTTTTTTTGCAAAAAATAGTGTTTTTCCAAAATCCCTTTTTCTTTACCTCGGTAAATGAATTTTCGCTACTCTCTTACTGTTTTTCTCGTCATGCACTCCTTGTGAATTTTATCAACTATTGCTCATTCTCTGTTACCTTTCTCGCATGATATTCACACAATAACTCTCGTAAATCTATTTCGGGAATCTAAACCATAGTTTTTATTATTCTCTAAATTACTTATATTCTGTCTTTAGTCCTAGAAGTCCTATATCGTTTAGTCTCTTTTTAATGTAGCTTTGCACCACACTAAAGTCCATTCAACCAATGATATAGAAGCATTTAATTCAACTCTGTCTCTCCTGTCTACTCCCAGAGCTCCTTGTACTGTATTCGATTCACATCCCTCTTTTTATTTGCACGCTGTATCTTCAAAGTACCTGGTTTTTTTTTTGCTCATCTGTCTCTATTCTCGACCTTCCTTCTGTTTTGCTATTCCGTCTGCTCCCTCTAGAACTAAGGACTCCTATTATATCAGTAGGGTCTATTCCGGGTTCATTTCCCTCGATGTTTGCTAGGGTTCTTTATAATTTCTAAAGATAAGCAATATATTCCATCCTTTTCTTTCTAGACTTCTCCTCTCGATCCATCTGTTCAGTGTTTGTATCATTTCGTCGCTAGCTAGTTTCGCTGCTGTTTACGCATTGTAAAGTCTCTCAAGATCTACTCAATCTATCCAGTTAACTGGTTGCCCAATACACGTATTTTTTTATAAGAAACCGCTTATAAGAAACTGTAGGCTCAATTTTTTAGAACTTAAGAAACTACCATACCTGAATTAGAAAAGATAAGAAACTTTTGTAATTTGCAGCTTTGATTTTCCCAGGTCACTCTAACATATTTCGACACTATAGAGCAATAGTAAATGTTTTGAAATTGTTTTGAGTGCGAATTATTTGTTAACATTATTTGAGATCTTACAAAGTAATTTGGAAGCCCTTCTAACAAAACTATATTAGCTCTACACTTAGGGCGTTAACAACATAAGAAACTCAATAAAACTCTTGGTACCAAAATGGCCCTAAAATTTAAGAAACTGCCTACCAACCCCGGACCCAAGTTTTTTGTACAAACTATACGTGTATCTTCTATTATTTCCTTCGTTGTTGTCATACGTCTTGTTCCTTTAGTTTCTCCCGTTTGCCTACTTTGCTCTTTTATAAAGAATCATTGCAATAGTCTTCTAATGAAAGAGCAGTTTGTTGTATTCTGAGAGTTACATACTAACGCTCCTCCGTCATACCCAAATTAACTACATGTATCCTCCGCATAAACGGCCGCTTATTTGGATAATGCGTTCTTTTGATAATTTGAGCCCCTTCGTTGCGTGCGAATTTAGTTATATTGTAAGAAATAGTGTCGAGTTAATCAACTAATGAAATAAACAATCAACCGTTACTGCACCCCTCAATCCTTGAGCGCATTCCGTGTTCGATTCTCTACTGATATATTATAAACTTCCTCTCTCTCATTCGAAACCCCCCTTTCAAGGTCTCTTTCGCAGCAGGCAAAACTGTTTTCCTCCCCTAGATCCTGCGAATTAGATATGGAACTCTGAGTAAAACATCTAAACCCCATCTAAACCTCCTATTTCCCTTTACTCTCCTTCTACAGCCTCCGCCTACCATATCTTAGCTGGAAAAAGGAACCGATCTAAGAAAACTCTAAACCACCCTCTCGTTTTAGACCTATGTCCCTCAAATAAACTTTTCCTCTAAATTGGAGCCTTGGCCTTGCCATACAAAAATTAGATAAGAGCTTTGAGTAAAACATCTAAACCTCCCATATCCCTTTTATCCCCTTTCTAAGAAAACTCCGAGAAGATACGCTAACCAAAGACTACGCTCTCGTTTTAGCGCTATGCCCCTCGAACGAGACTTGCCCCCTCTCATTGGAGCCTCCCTTGAAGTCCGTTACGTACAAAAAAAGCTCATTGTATTGTCTTTGCCTTGCCATACACAAAATATGAATGCGTCACAGCTGGGCATGCTTTTATCTTGTATTTCAATAAGTTGCTATGAAGCTTTTCAACATCAAACAAAGAGGTAGCGCATTTCAATAACACGAGGGCTTCTATGTAATCTAAAGTGTAAAATCCGGACCATTGGAGGTTAAAGAGCCCTTGACTTCTTAGTCTTATGCCGCTTAGAACAGGCTTCCCCCTCACTCGAGACCCCTGTATGGCCCTCATTTATCCTCCTCTAGAGCCTGCCATGTCTTAGCTGGAAAACGAAAGCGATCATTGTAAACCTACCCTCTCTTTTTGCCCCTTCTTTCAAAAATGAACTAAAAGTAAGATAAAACTCCAATGTACTAATGGTCCGGTAATTAGGTAATGTATAAAGTTCATTCCCTTGGGCGTAGAAGCTTGGATGAAAAAGCAACTGCCCCAGCCCCCATTTTGCAAACCAAACAAATAACCCCATTACGCACAGATTCAGACTTTGGAGCAAATGTTGGTAATGCAATTTTCCATGGTAGAGACTCAGTTTCGTCAATCTCGAAGTTACCGTGCGGAGAGGTATAGCAAAGGGAAGAGAAAAAGTTTTGGGTCATTCCTATGACGCATCTTATTATATAGATAGTATAGTATAGTATAGTATATTTTATTATTGTATAGTACAGTATAGTATAGTATATTATAGTATAGTATAATATTGTAT
>REGM01000181.1:0-44115 GCA_004194415.1 Aurelia aurita
GCACTGAACCACCTATGTTATATTGCACTACTATGTACAACCACCTACGTTACATTTCGTTCCTGATACATCGAGGGATAGCCAGCTCAACCGGTGCTTAATTGAGATCGAGGTTTTCAGAAAAGAGGCCAACAAATTTCTGGTAAAAAAGAATGGACTGTTTGTGAATGTTAGAAGTAGAACCATAATAGAACAAAGTGCTTCAACATGTGGAGGGTATCGAATGTACTGTCCAGGATGGTAGAAAGGTGAACATTTTCGGGATCAAGAACCCGGGGGGGGGGGGTACTTCATTGTGAAGTCATACTAGACGTGCCGCTCACATGGATGGGTTATTTCATCTGAAATTCCCTACACATGGGTCCGATATTTGGCTTGGTTCTGATAAAATGGGTTGGTATTTTAGGATTTTCTTACCAATGGGTCCGCAAAATGGGTCCAATAATGATTAGCCGCAAAAGGGCCGCAAAACTAGCGAAAAATATCTTTTTGCATTTTGCTGTTCTTTGAAAAAGGGTTTCAAAATCAACCAACTTCATACGCATGGGCTTGAAATTTCCTGATATTCGAGGTCCCCCCATATTTGTACGTGAAGCGTTATTTGGCTAATTTACGCGCGTGATTTTGTGATTTTGATATTATTGGCTCGTGAATTCGTGATCAGAGACTTCTTCGTGCAGTGTGATTTGTTAAAAATTTGGTCGTTATTTCGTGAAAAGGACTTTAAAGCACGTGATTGATCGGTGCGTCTTGATCGTTAATGTGAACTTTTCTTACTTTCTTGCGTATTTTCAAGTTAATCACAGACCGAAAATCACAATTTCAGAATGTCTTGGCTATGACTTGATTCTAAAGCTACGAATTGTATTTGCCAGTTATTCAAATAAAAACACGAACCAGACTACAGGATTCTTAAGTTTTTGCAACGTGATCGTGAAAATGCTGTTGATGGCGTAAAACGAAAAATTAACTCATGAATCCGTTATCCAGGGGTACTATGGGGGGCCTCAAGGGCCTCATATTCATGCAAATGGGTTCGAAATTCTCGATAATCGTGTCATACAAATGGGTCCATTTGTCGAAGTCCAGATGCAGGTCGGATCATCGTCACAACGAAGTAGTATAGATAGTTGGGCAAGCATTATGTTCATGCTGTACGTACATTCCCATTGCTTTGAGTTCATGCTAACATTAGAGAGGTTATAATGATATACATTTCTCTTTTATATTGATTTTAAATCATGTTTTGTTGGTGTAAATCCAAGGGGACAACTAAGGATTTCTAAATGATACCAGTTCTTGTAACAGAGTAAATTTACCGATTTGAAAATCACAGTAACAGCAAATGGCAAACTCTAAAGGGCTCCGAAGCTTGCAGTAGAGTAAAAACGAATTAGAATTAGGGTGAAGGAATTTCTCAACTCTTTTTTTGAAGAGCATTTTTACTGAGTTATCGCTTTCAATTTCCGTCACATTTTCACCCTATGTTTTCACTCATGTTTTCACTCTGGTGTGAACCCAGCTTAGCAACATAAAACAATGCCAATGAAACTTTCAAGGTATATGTTCCATCTTTTAAATCATAGTCAAAGCAAGCATCCTCCCTGAGCTTATTTAAGCAGTTGATTTAGGGTTGAACTCTTTTCTTTTAACTGAACTTTTAACATTGTAAATAGGTTTGTAGATTGTAAAATAGGTTTTAGTAATAGTTTTTAATATTAATGAGTTTCTGCAATTTAGTTTTATTTTATGGGAGGGCCCCTTGAAAACCAGCACTTGTGCTGAAGGGCTACCCTCCCCCTTAGATAAAAATATGAAATATCATGAAGTTTAAACAATTTACCAGTTTCATAAAGCTTTATTGAAATCTTGCAGCTAACAAAGCGTGGACCATAGGAATTCTGGGAATAGACCTTTTTACTTGCCAGAAAAGGGGCTTGGATTGAGCGTCCAAATCTGGTAAAGTTTTAGAAAGAAAACAAAAGCACGACCCCCATTCTAAGTAGAAATACTGCTAGCTGTGGCATGAAGTTGCTTCGGATCTCAGAACACTTTTGAGAGAGTTAATCACAGATAACTTGGCTCAAATTGAGTTACGAATGTTACAGTTTATAGTTTATACACAGGCAAGTTTGATTCGCCTTCTGACCTTTTGCTCGTTGTTTTCGTTCATTGTTAGCTGATTTTGTTATACAACAGTCTAGGCCCATATTTAATCAAAACACAGCGATCTCTCGGCAAATCTTTTTCATCGTTTAAGCATTTTGAGGCCTTCGACTGATATGTTGTGCCCAAATTCTTTCGATAGGTGTATGCAGGTGTCTGTGTTTTCTCCTCTACGTTTTGTAATTTTATCAATAATAATATCAAAATACTGAAAGATTCGTAACTCAATTTGAGTAAAGTTATCGTTGATTTATTTTCTGAAAAGTGTTCCGAGATCCGAAGGAACTTCATGCCACAGCTAGCAGTGTTTCTACAGAGAACGGGGGTCAGGATTTTGTTTTCCTTCACAAAATTTACCAGATTTGAGCGCTCGATCCAAACCTCTCTTCTGGCAAGTAAAAAGGTCTATTGCTAGTAAAGATCAAATGTTGTCACAAGTTGCCTTCAAAAATTTCATTTTGCAAGACCACTGTGAACAAGCATCAAGCATCAAATTTGACTGGATAGACCAAATCGGGTAAGGTTGGTTTTACCCATTTCAAGTCATGTTACTCTTGGGAAGTTTATTATACTTTTTGCATTCATGACACTAGTTTTCATGACACAAAATATGTTAAAGAAATCAAAAGAATTTTATCAAGAGATTGATCACCTGACTTGTATTGGGTGTAAACAAACCGTTGGCTTGCCATTGAGGAATTGAGCTGAAGCTAAACTTGTCTGCGCGTTGTTGCTCCTCATACATGCGCAAATCGGGATTCATACAGGATGCATGTTTCTTTCCGCTATCCAAATAATGCTTGATATTTACGACGAAATAATCCACAGCAATGCATGGTCTTAAATACGGTATTTGTCATATCTCATCCGATTTTAGGTGACAGGAGCACAAGTAAGAAGCATAAAGAGAGCAGTTTCATATATAAATGGAAAAATTGGATTCTAAGCTACCTCTCTGACAGAAAAATACTTAATCATACAAATTCTATTAAATATACTGTTGTACGATATCATTAAGAAAGATTCTGAAGTTAGGCTACAACAAGAAGATGAAATATGGTCTCACAGTATTAAAGACCCACTGTCAACCATGATCCTTTGTGCGCCGAATGAAAAGCAAGACAAAGAGAACTTAGGCCAAAAAGCATTTTCAGATAATACGAAAGTCGACTTTGGCGCCACGAAGGATCATAGTTAGCAATGGGTCTTTAACTGTAACGAGATCAATACAGGATGTGTCTGTTATTCAGTTTGAAAAAGTTAGATACAATTCTCCGTTAGAAAGTGATCGAGGTATAATAGCCAGACGGTCAAATTTCATGGTGACTCAAATTTGCTCGCATTCTTACAAACAGCTTCAAGACACAGAAACATGAAGTACTAACTCTCACAAATTTCTCAATGATCATGTTAGAATTTAAACGTTTCATCCCACAATCTCCAATGGAAGATTCATTTCGTTAAATGTTGCATCGCTCCAAAATAACAAATAATGACGGACCGATGGTTTCAGTTACGAGGCAAATCCGATTTTCCAAATATCATAACTCGGTTAGTTTTACATGAAATCTTGGCTCGTATTGCATCAAACTTCAAGAGCAACAAATTATGTGGAAAATGTGGTAATTTCTTCGTTAATATTTGAAATCTTGAGACAACTGGGGGGACAAGATTTAACTTCCGAATATAGTAACTCGGTTAGTTCACACACATTGCATCAAATTTTAGTTTAACATATCAAATGCAAAGTGAGGTAGGTTTTCACCGCTTTTTTGCGGACAAAAACATTTTGTCACACCCGTCATTTCGTTGCGAACAAGACTTTCTATCTCGTGGACTTAACATGAGGACCGCATGAGGAGTTTGCTTTCGCTTTGCATATCTACTGAGTGTATCTATGATATGAAGGGATAGTGGCATTACTAAAATGCGTAATGGGACTAAACGACAAGGAGTTTAGGGTTCAAGTAATTCGTATGCTCAAGACTGCATAAAGTTTGCAGTCTTTAGCATCGCATCAAAACTAAAGACCAGGAAGGAAGGTCGGGTAGCTGAAAGATTTCTCGCTGCTTCTGATAACGCTTGTGATAAAGTACATTGTCTAATTACCCTGATAATATCCAAACACTTTGAATTACAAGAAAGCTCCACTAAATATCAATAGCTATACGATTTATACTAAGCTAATTCTTTCGTATCAAAAATATATAAGTAAGCTTTATTTTACCCTGAGATATTTTTAACGATATCAAATACAAGAAATGATGAATCTCATCAAACAGCTTCGCATTGCGCTGCAAATTTCAACACATATAACTATGAAGAGTTCTATTTAGTCTTATACATACTGTGACGTGTGCTCCCTGTGTACAATAAACAAGCCCTTATTGATTTTACTATTGTAGAGTCTATACCATAGTGAAGCACTAGACTGATTACAGTGAGTCCCAGTTATCGCTCACCAAAACGAGACTAACGCCAGCTGAACCGAGGGTATATCAATTCGGCGGAGGAGTGAAACTACGACATGTAATCAGTCTAGTGAAGCACTATGGCTGTTGGCGCTGTTAGATTCCTAAACAATGCATCTAAATCAACCGTTCAGGTATTCTAAACATTATTCTTTTCTGTATAGGAGACTTGTCAGGTGAAGACATCGATAAGGAAAACACCTAAAAAAGGTAGCTATAAGGTTTGTGCCAACAAGCTTGTGCCTCGTTTGTACGGTTGCTGTGAAAGAGCTGCGATGTCAGTTGTATCGTTTTTTGATATTGTGTTATAGGAAAGGCTTCAACTTAGAGTTTGATGCATTGTTTGAATGAATCAGACAAATAATTGCAACGTTATGATATGGTACAAGGAAGTCGACAGCAGAGGCTACTTCAAAACGATCTTTGAATATGTTCGGCTGTGAGTCCTCGTATGAAGAAACAGATTTGGTGGAGAATGGAGATATAAATGGGGGCGGGAGCGAATACAAAGTCTACGTCGTAAGCCTAGTACCAAATCGCCATTATCTACAGAGGCCTCACTTCGAAGAATGCTACGTAAGAAGGGCAATAAGGACAGTTATACAAGAACTTCAATCGAGCATAATGAACCTTTCGATGACTGGATTCCTTATGAACCGGGTGAGTAAAAAAAAGTTCAAACGTTTCAAAGCCTGTACTTTTGCACCGATTCATCAGATTCCTTGAAACTGATCATCATTGTGTAGGTAAAAAATGTCAACTTAGATAACACAATTTAGTTTGTTTATATCGGTCGTAGGGCTTCCTAGTTACGCGATTTCATAAAATCGTTGATCAATCTCAGAATCCTTCAAAACAGGCCTAAAATCCTTGATCAAATTTACTAAAAATTCAGTATCAGTATACCGAAAACTATCTGGAGAACGACTAAAAGGAATTCCTAAATGTAAAGAATAGTACGGCTAGCTCTGTATCTACACTACTGATAGCCCGAATAAGCTTCATTTTCATCGTTGTGGAGCTTAAATTTTGGAAAATTTGATCCAAAAGTTTAGGCCTGTTTTGAAGGATCTGAGATAAAGCGCTTTTATAAAATCACTTATGTCACTCAAGAAAGATATGATCGATTTTAACCAACTAAATTTTATTATCTAAGTTTACAGGCTACCCACACAATAATAATCAGTTTTGAAGAATCTGACGAGTAGCTAGTAATCTACAGGCTTGCAAACGTTTTAACTTTTTTGACTCACCCGGTATAATTGTCATCAATTCTCTAGTCGATTGGTCTATTTGTTTGAGCATGTCTTGCAACAAGCTGCAGCGTAGATTGGATGTTCACATAGATTCACTTGCTTAATGATAACGCAGTTGGCACGTTCTGGATCATCCACGCATACTTCTTCTTTCGTGTCTATAAAATAATTTGTTTGTATTAGCATTTCACAGTTCTGATACCAGGTGAATAATAATAACAATAATAACAATGTTTATACAGGGTAGCCTCTTCAACACTCTAAGTGTTGTTGCCAACCAAGGCCCTGTATTTAAAACTACCATATATTGCTATAAAATTTTACAACAAAAGATACTTATTCAGTAAAACTGTTCATTTTTAGAAGCACAAAGTTTTTTTAACTGCCCAAATAAAATTGCTTTAAAGTGCGCCAAAAAAAACTATCCACTTTTGAAAAGCCACGTTAAATCGCACGCTGGACCTGGGTCGAATTTGAAGATTTATGACTTAATCTTTAGCTAAAATCCTAACCTAGATTCCAGGATTTTTGCAGATTTTTTAGTTTTCTGGTTATTGAGCTATAAGCAATTTTCTTCAAATTTTCTAAAGACTCTACATAAATAGACGAAGAGAAAATTTTCTCGTGTTGATTTGGGGATTTAGAAATCGATTAGTTTCTATCGATTTAACGTGGCTTGTCAAAAGAGCTTTGCGTTGATCCAGAACTGGTGGAATAAGCTGATATGAGCCCCTTTTTGATGGCTTGAAAAACTTCCCTTTTGTAGGAAGATATTCGGTATCGACCTTGCCGAGTTCAGATTTACTTTGGGATTGAAGCAGCTACGATTCAAACATTCGAAGAAATAATTACCTGGTTCGACGTTTAGTGACATAGATTTTCTATCTGATCCACTTGAATTTTCTGCATAACATTCATAATTGCCAGTATCAGCAGGAAGGAGTGTTTTAAATCTAACCATTGTCTCAGAAACGCTAACGCGGTTTGAATCACCGTAAAATCGCCTGCCGTTCTTTCGCCAAACAACTGAAGGGGTTGGGAAAGCGGTTACGTCACAGGTCATGAAGAATGAATTGCCTTCCTTGAGATTTGCAATTGTTGGTGCAATGACTACCAATGGTGATGCTGCAAGAGATTCGATTAATGATTATTATGAAAAAGAAAAGGAATGAAGACAGATTCTGGTTCAGTGCTGGATGCGTCAATGTGTATTTACTGTTTGGAAAATGGCGCTGCGAAAGCCTTCAAACCAATTCGCGAAATTCAACTACAAACAAGAAGTATAGCAAACTCTACAAATCAGTATGAGTACTAAGGAAATAGCTGGAGATTCGAGATTAATCCACGAGGTTTTGACTTAGATAACTGCATGCAAAATTCCATTATATTTCTTCTAAAATGGTAAAATCACAAAATGTGTAGTGGACGGTTGGGGATATTATCTTACTATCCCGTTATCGCCTTGAATATGACACCATTCCATAAAAAACCTAGAAAATTAAGCTTTGCATTTACACTGAACGATTATCCATTGCATCAAGTACTCATTGTACCATAAAGATGCGGATTTAAGGGCATCTGGTATATTAAGGTATCCCCTTGTACCCAAATGTAAGAGCGGTGCCCTTTTATGCGGGACGTCTTGAGAACAGTTACAAAGTTCTAATTATTGTTGGGGTGCATGCGCTCGTTACATTACCCCTTCTTTTAGCAGTCTTTATCGCCGTTCGTGTAGTTCATTTAGATTTACATGTCTTGTTCTATCGTTGGTATTTTTGCATGTTGTTCCTTGTATTTTTGTTTTTGTTTTGTTTTTAGTTTTATGTAATGTATTGGTTGTCATGCCGTTTTGCTCCTCATGGAATCGTGCCTGTAGTGTTGTATAGTTGTATAGTAATTAGAAAGTATAGTAGGATGTAGCATGTATTGTAAAATTCTATCTGAATATAGAAAAATAAAAAAATTACAAATCGCTAGACGATGCATTATTCTTATTGATTTTCATCAAGATAAAATAACTTGTTTTCATTAATTCTCGTTAAATTGTAACAAATAAATAAGTAAATAATCTTCTACAAAGGCATGCCCTTATCTACGAGTCAACTTAAAAGGACAGGAAACGCCATTTTTCACATTTTTGGTCAAAGGGGTATGCCCTTGCATCCACGTCTATACGGTAACGAAGACGAATGAGAAAATAACAAAATACTCACTGGCAACTTTGATATTCAATGATTTAGTATCAACACTACCAGTATTCCTTGCATCACATGCTAATCTCCCATTATCGCTACTATTCACATCAGTGATAACCAGATGTGTTTTGNAAGATAAAATAACTTGTTTTCATTAATTCTCGTTAAATTGTAACAAATAAATAAGTAAATAATCTTCTACAAAGGCATGCCCTTATCTACGAGTCAACTTAAAAGGACAGGAAACGCCATTTTTCACATTTTTGGTCAAAGGGGTATGCCCTTGCATCCACGTCTATACGGTAACGAAGACGAATGAGAAAATAACAAAATACTCACTGGCAACTTTGATATTCAATGATTTAGTATCAACACTACCAGTATTCCTTGCATCACATGCTAATCTCCCATTATCGCTACTATTCACATCAGTGATAACCAGATGTGTTTTGCTATTAAGCAATATGAATCGATCTTTGTACTTTTCAATTCCATTTCCATTGAATGTCCATCTAATCTCAGGCTCTGGTGTCCCCATTGCATTACAATAGTAATCAACAGTGCTTCCCTCGTCGATGATTTCTGCAATGAATTGACATGAAATAGCAAGGGGCATCAGTTTCAATATTTTTAATATCTTTCTAAATTTTTTATTTCCAATGCGCAGTGAACATTTTGGTTAATGCGAAGTCTCTCTCGCATTAAAAAACATTTTCGCTGCGCATTGGAAATAAAGAGTTTTGAAAAATATTGAAGAATATTGAAGAATATTGAAGAATATTGAAAAATATTGAAAAATATTGAAAAATATTGAAAAATATTGAAAAATATTGAAAAATATTGAAAAATATTGAAAAATATTGAAAAATATTGAAAAATATTGAAACTGATGCCCCTGTGGAGATAGCTGTGCCAGGTGCCTCAAAGAGGTCGATGAGTGTTAACGGAAGAATGAAGCGTGGTAGAATTCTAAAATATCTATATTCACAATTCAAAAACATTAACTTAGATTTAAACTCATTGATCTTAGCTTGAGAACACTCTTGACTACAGATTGAGAATATTTTGAATTATTATGATGCGCTTTAAAAGATAAGTTGCTAAAAGTAAACAAATTGCAGAAAATTCTCTATGATGTCTTTATTGTCAGTTGTTTTTTGGGCGTCGCATTCAATTCTTCCAACAATGTAGCAAATGCTTTTGAAATTGCTGTTAGAAAAAAAAACGAAGCAAAAGGTCCAGTTTAGATAGGGGTAATCCTTCAAATTGTTTCTCGACGAAGCAAATCGCAAAATGACTACCGGGTGACCCAAACAATTACACGAGCTACATCGCGTCTTGCTTAATGCAGACAAAACGATATCAGCAAAACGTTTCTATCAGCATTTAGTTCGAAAGCCTAGCTACCTTTTGAGATGTTGCTTGGTCAATATAAAGCATTTGATGATAGCTTTTGATTTCAAGAAGGTATGTGCGATCTCACTCGTGAAGTCTTGTTTTGGGTCACCAGGTATGAATGTACTGTGGTGCAGTCCATAAGAGAGTAAACCCAGATAACTAAGAAAGAATTCGCACAAATCGATGCAGAATTTATCTCTCTACTTTTTCCTCTGCCACTTTAGCCTCTGTTTATAAAAATCGTACCAAAAAAATTGTTCGCAATGTGGATTATTGCAAATTTTGCATATGTTTTAGAGAAAGTTTTCAGCATCGATTACCTGCTTGGTAATACTTTTCTAGGTAAACCCTGTTGTTCTCACCCAACGAATACTGACTATGCAGCCTTTAAATTGGGATTTTAGGGTGGTATGGGATAAAATAAGCCAGAGCGGGGAAAAATTGGTCACTTGATTTTTAGCTTCTAAAGTTGAGGAAAAGTTAGCCTACGAGTAGAACCATTATCAAAAATAATTAAGGGTCTACGAAACAAAGAGCAAGAGCTTGCTACGGCCGCCCAATTAACTACTTTAATCCTCTATTCAAATAATGTGTGACATGCGTCTGAACAAAGGCAACATCAATTAAGCTTCCAGAAATCTGGAAACCGCAGTAGCAAGCTTTTGCTCTTTTTTCGGAGACCCTTTCTTCTTTTGGATAATGGGTCTACTCGTAGGCTAAGGCAAGGTGTTCTTGGTTGTAAATTCACAGCTTTTTCAATGAATAATTTTATCTTCGTTCATGATAGAAA
This sequence comes from Aurelia aurita, assembly GCA_004194415.1. Taxonomy (NCBI): domain Eukaryota; kingdom Metazoa; phylum Cnidaria; class Scyphozoa; order Semaeostomeae; family Ulmaridae; genus Aurelia; species Aurelia aurita. The sequence continues at coordinate 10,277 of REGM01000181.1, forward strand.
CTGTTTTTATTCAAGTGAAGGACACCTACAGTGAAATCCATGAATTCCTCTATGACTCATTATGCTCCACTTTGACCAATTTCCCCTGGTTGACCCTGTCTTAGCTATGAATCGCTACTAGTCAAGATGTATAAGCGTCTATTGTATTTAATTTAAATTGTATTTAGCGTATAGTGATTAATTTACAAGTATTTTATTTTCTCGTTTTTTCTTTTTTCTGTTTGTTGTCCTAGTGGTGTTTCTTGTCTTGTTTCGTGTAATGGCCATGAGGTAGTCATGCTGTTTTGCTCCTCGTGGTATCGTCCCTGTAGTGTTGTGTAGTTGTGTAGTATTAATATGTAGAGTAGATAGTAACATGTACTGTAAATTTCATATCTGGACAAAAAACAAACAAAAGTATGTATAAGGTTACTGGGAGATTTGTTACTTACCAGGTCCTTGAAAATTAATGATCATCGCAGGAATAGGTCTCGGAGTGGGCTTCTCAGTCCTCGGTCTTGTTGCTGCTGTTGTTGCAGGTGCGTGAGTCGTTCTCAATTCGGTGGTTGGCCTCTCAGTGATTTGCTCACGAGTCGTAGGTATAGCAGTAGTAATACGTTTCTTGGGCGCTGTTGTTATTGGTATAACTTTTTCCGTTGTTGAAGGCCATTCTGTTCTTGATGCAACTACTCGTACGGATCCTGGGCAAGCATGTTTGCTGCACAGTTCGACTGTTACAGGCTTCTTCAAGTGCTGACAAGTTTGTTCTGAATAATCGATTCGCGAATCAGCGTAACAGCGAACTCTTCGGAATCGAAGTCCGGTTCCACAAGATGCACTGCACTGAAAGATATTTGTAAAAATATTAAATCTTCTGATCAATATACAGTTCTATGAACTCCATGAGAATACACAAACTTGCTTCATCAACAATTTTAATTTTTAGGTATGGTATGCAAAGATGTTTGTTAACTTGAAAGAAAAAACCTTTTGTCTCTTATGGTAGATTTGCAAGAAGATAAAAGACGACGAATCAACACTGCACAATTATAATATACAAGCGACACTTAGCATTTGTTTTGCTTCCATTTAGGATGGTCATTCTAGCTATCATCGTTTCGAAGCTGCACACAAGACTAAGACTGCGTTCGCAAGATACCAGCACAATTTGAAAACGGCATACAATTGTTACGGATAGGTCTCCCGTTAACATGAAAACGGCTCATTTTTCGCGGGCACATTTTGAAAACGGCCGAATTTGAAAGCGGAACGCTAACAGGCACAGTTTGAAAACGGCGTCGTGTGAACAATCGAAAACGATAGAAGCAGAATATGTTCAACGCTTTCTAACGAGGCTGATTGATTCTATAGGTGTAGATAAATTTCTTTGCCGTCAAAATCCATCCTCTTTATCGCAGAGATTGGAAAGATATTGGTACCGTCAAATTTTGGATCGTTTTCGAATTATGCCGGTATCGTGTGAACACCAGCTAAAATTTTAGTACCATCACATTTTTTGCCGCTTTCATATTGTGCCGGCATTGTGCGAATGTAGTCTAAGTGTGATCGAAATTTCTACTCATTTTGAAACACTTACTACTCTCCCAGGTCAATAAACGAAGAAAAAGCTTGATCACAATATTTAGTCATTTTTTTGAAAGCATCTTACGAAACCACTTAACCCTATCAAGCCTAGGGGGGGGGGGCTAAATCAGCCCCCCCCCCTAGCAGTTTTTCTTCTGTGGATTTTTACCTAACAACGTTGAGACTTTCTGACTTTTAATTTTTATCCTTCTTACAATCAAAAATTAATTTCTTAGAAAAATTAAATTCATTCCAGGGGGTAAACACACTCAATTTTCGAGAGATGTCTGTGTAAAATTTCGAATAAATCCTATTAAGATCTACAGCTAATGTGATAAAATGATGAAAGACGAGGAACATATACTACTTTTGATCCTCTATCCAACCAACTAGTTTTTTTGTAATTTAAACGTATGATTGTGCGTATTTAGGCACTACGCATGCGCAAATTCTTTGAATTCCTGTGCGATGACGTCATCACTTTTCGCTAATTTTTCTTTACAAAGCAATTGCTATTTATCCACAGAATGCACAAAAATTGGACTGATGTCCCTACTGCTTTCCGATTTCTCACAATCAACGATTGAAGATTTTTAGTACTGAACCCTATTGATTTTTAAAATGCAACATTGTGACGTCACGAGCAGGTCACGTGACATAACTACAAATAGATTTCATTTTTGGGTTCATCTCATGATGTACTATACACATGCCAAGTCTCCAGGCTCTAGCATATACAGAACAGAAATAAAACAGGGGGGGCTGAATCAGCCCCCCCTAGTCTTCCTAGAGCATCAAATACCCTAGGCTTGATAGGGTTAAGTTGGTTTTAGGAAGTTTAGCCAGATTTACCTTCTTTGGTACAAGCACTCCTTTAGCAGCTGGAAATAATAAATGTCCAAAAAAGTTGTTCAAGAAATAAAATAGTGGTTATACTTACTGCTTTCCAAGGTAAAACAAAATATTGTGAGACACATGGTTTGAAATGATGACATTTGCGCATTTTCATTGGCTTATCTCTGGCTTTGCAGTTGCCATTAGCAATGATTCTGATATTATCTCCAACTTTTTCAGCACAGTACACCATTCTCATTTGAATTCCATATCCACAATCACGTGAGCACTAAAACGACAAATACAAAAATCTTTTTCATTTCAATTCATTTTCAACTTCTTTAGGGAGGGTAGCCCTTCAGCTTAAAAGCTGGTTTTCGAGGGGCCCTCCATCACAATTACAATAATACTTTTATATAACATCTAAAATTTAATACAAATTAATCCTATAAAAGCCTAATTACAATAAGAATTAAATAAATGTTAAAATGTCTGACAAAGCAAAATCTAAATTCGAAATAAAAGTAAAAATCCCTAAATACGCTGTTTAAAGGTACTCAGGGAGGTCACCTGTTTTAACATACCGGGTTAGTGAAAATAAGCTGAAACATTTGTGAGCCTGCAGTTTTGTAAGTGTTCATCAGATTTCCTCAAACCGATGTTCATTATGTAGCTAACATAAAACTGGTTTGTGTTTTTCCTGAGTGAAAAATTTCAAACCAGAGTGAACTTTTCATGTAAACGCAACGTTGTTCAAGCAAGGGCTAAGTGAAATATAAATTCACAGAAAACCCCATTTTATCGAAAATCCAAACAGCATGCAAGACGTAATACATTGTTTATAAAATGCTTGTGATAAATGATACGTTTTCAAACCAGTTTAAGACGTCATGCTATCTCCAGCCTCATTTCGAATATTTTCACTCTGTTTTAATCTTCATTCTGGGTCTCATGTAGACGGAATCTAAGCCTAAAACAACATACCAGTGGCCTTCGTTAAGCCACAAAACGCACTTATCACAATTTTTACATGAGATAACAGATAAAATTCAACAGATGACTACGCTAAATGTGGCGGCGTGGAAATTCATACCAAGATGAATTGCTTTCTAATTACGAATCTGTTACTATTCTATGGGGACTCGATTAAAAATGCAATACATCTTGGTAAAACGTTCCTTGCCGCTATGTTCAGCGATGGAGCTTTCACAGTTAGCTGTGTCTGGAAAAGTTTGTTCTGCAGACTTTGTAACGAAGCCCCAATTTGTTTTCTCCAGCCCTGAAGTGATCGTTTGGCAAGTCCCCTGATCATCTCAATTCAAGCCATCATTGTTGGGTTAATTTTGGGTAAAAGTAGAATTGTTGTTTTGGGGTTTCAGCCGGCAATGAAAGTACCATAACTCACCTTTGACCACTGGGTAGCATACCACATAGGTAAGCAGGGTCCAGACACGAGACAATCCTGTGTAGATTGAGGTTTGAACGTTTTATCACAATAGCCATCAGGGTAAACATTTGATTTTGAATTTTGGCAAGTGACTTGACGATTTCTCATTCCTTTTCCACAATGAGCAGAACACTGAAACGGATGAGATAGGGAAATTGAAAAATGTGAAAAATATGCAAGTCCTACCTTCAAAGTTTGTTTATCTGGTAACCAGAATTCATACTTGGAGCGTTTTAATTGATAGTGCCCAGATAAGGCTGACGTTGTATGATGGAGGAAGGAGCCTTACTCTGAACAGAATAATCAGGTAATAAACATCATAACTTTTTCAAAAAAAAATGCATTATACCAAAGAATTTGAATAGCTGTTTGCTTTCAAAATATAGTTTCTCAACAAAACATTATACAATAAATTTCCTCATCATTACACTACATGAGAAAGAATACACTCATTCGATATATTAGGAAAATAATATTTCATCTGCTCTTAAAAGGAAAAGTCCGGGGGTTGGTATGATTGATGATAACATGAAAGATTATACTGTTATGAATAGTGTATATGGTACTTTTTCCCAACTTTTTTTGTCCTTTCTTTGCGAAATTATGCATTACAATCTGCGACAAGTGCGTAGTGACGTCATTAAGTTCAAGGTCAGAACGATGACCATTCATAACAGTATAACATTTCATTCTATCATCAATCACACCAACCCTGGACTTGTCCTTTAAATCTTACAATGATTTTGCAACTCCCGAGCCAAAATAAACGCTTCACCTTTCTGTTTTTTTACAATTCTGAGGACTTCACTTTTCTACTGAATTCTTTCTAACTTTGGTACTTTGGCCTTTAAATTGGAAAATTGGGAGTAGAAATCCTGTGTTGAAAATAGTGTTGTTTTGCCATTGTTACATAGTAATTCAAAGTACGAAAAGGGCCGCTTCCTCTGCATCCTGCAGTCTTAAGTACTAATTAAGTACTTTTTGCGGACTGAACCAGTAGTTGAGATTTTAGTCTATTGTTACGATGACAATAGGCAGCGAAAGTCAAAGTTGAATCCCTTCACATGAAGTAGACAAAATAAGGATCTACCTGGCTCCATGGTCCTGTGGTCCATGTAAGATTGCAAGATCCAAGATCACATGGTTCACGAAGAAGTGGCTTAATGGTCATGTCACAGCTAGCTTCTTCTAATGAATTCGAGTCCAAATCTGATATGCCAACACATTGAACAACTCTTGTTTTAAAGCCAGGACCACATGATTTTGAACACTCAAAAGAACGAAACACAAGGCGTTTAGGACAGTTACTAAGTATGCAAAAGGAAAGAATGTGAAATACCATGATTACTGATTTGGATTGCTTTTTTCTGCAATGTGCATTCAGTTTGAAATTGTCAAAGATGTGAAAGCGTAACGAAACGTGAAAAACTACTAGTTTTGCCAAATGGCAAAGAGTTGGATAAAGAACTTTTAGCTGTAAAAATCAATTTGAAAAGGTATTTGTAATTCAATGGACTGTGACCGAAGGTGGCCTAGCCCTCCGCATGGGCAAAAATCGAAAGCCCTGCTATTCTATTATCTGGAAACTTGAAACTGGGAAAGACAAAGGCTAACAAAGGGCTTTGAAGTTGATAGGAATTCTACAAACGTCTACTGTCCTCGTATCTTTGTAAACTATATTTAGTTGATAGAGTTCTGTCAACTGTCCTTATATTTGTTAAATATGTTTGTAGCGGTACAAACCTTAAAATAGCTTTTGCAGTTTCTGTATACTGGTCACAGGTTAACTTGTTTCTTGTTCTTCTACAACTACTAACTATTGTTGTCTGTCTACAGGATTCAATGTTGCGATTTCAAGTTAATGACCTTTGTGGTAAGAACGAGTGTTGTTTACATGAAATTTTAGATATGTTTATCTCATAGGTATCTCAATTTGGGAAATGAAAACTTACCTCAGACCATATATCGGTTTTCCATATTGGACAAGTTTTCTGCACAGAGCATTTCTCGAATTTTGCTGGCGCATCACCTTTGCATTGAGAAAAAGGCATCATTTCAACTTGTCCATTTTTAATTTCTCGGACACAATGGATCCTACGAACCCTATCCCCAAATCCACATGTTTTCGAGCATGCACTCCATTCTCCTATGAACCAGCTGTAAAAGATTTGAATTGCATCATTAGCCATATATCGTATCAAAATAACACTCTTTTGATCGCACCTTATAAACATTGCATACAATTTTTTGAGAGAAGTTTTGATAGTTTTTGTTGAAAGTTAAATTATAACAGTACAACAAGAATATAATTGCTACAAACATACTGTGAAGGGCATGGCTGTGTATTACATTCTTCAACATCAGTTGGACGATCATCATCATTACATAACAATCCAGAAACAACGCGGCCATCATTTGAAGCAACACACACAACTTTCCTTTTTCTGATTCCTGAAAGCGGAGAAAGTGCATTCAGTTAACATGATGTAGACGGTAGGGAGTATCCAAAAAGTAGTAAATATGTTGTCTTATATATAAAGAATATGATTAACTCTTTTATGAATGTAGAACAAATTAAAATACAACGCTAGGACCCTTTCTTTCAAAATTTACTTGATTTTAACATTGCTGGAGAATAAAGGAAGTGCTGTTTCTGAAGCAACCACTTATGTTGCCTTTCCTGTGACATAAATCAGCAACCATTTCTCACGTTGTCTCAAAAAAGGTCTCAAACTATAAGTTGAAGCATATCCCATGCAACTGTATAAAAAAGAGCACAATTGAAGTTATAGCAAACAGGGCACAACGTTTTTCGGACACCATGAATACAAATACTTGGTGGACCGAAAGGAACTGACGCATTTGAAAATTCGTAGTACGTACAGTATGGTTTGGATTGGAATGAACCGATCTCTGTCTAATAGTGAAAGGCTAAATTATTGTTTCAAAGCTAGGATCATTCAAATCCATCTAGTACTCCAGCTAGGTATGATATCCCTTTCTCAGTTTTTATGCAATTTCAAAGGTCAACTGTTGCAATTTGATTGTACTGGTGCATGAACAGAATTTTAATTTAGATGATATCAGGTAATTTACCTCCAGCACATGATACACTACAATCTCCATGTGATTTGATCTCCCAGCTGTAACTCGTCTGTGGAATGCCATTGCTCAACTCATTTGGAATGTAATACTCATAAGTGAAATTTACTGGCCCGTCCAAAGCTAACGTCTGAAAAAAATTATTATAGTTTCAAAAATATTGCAAAGTTGTTCCACATACTTTCGTATTTAAAAATTTAACTTGGAACTGGAAGTCAAAAAGCTGGAGGTCTTGTTTCAACAAAAGCAATTCGAGAACTTTACGAGGACACCTCTCCATGTGTTCCATCTGGCCATTTTACTGTGGTGCACATGAGCAAGATGGGTCAACCAAACTCATAAAGTCATAAAAATTAGTTTATGAGAACTAATTTAGAATGTAAAAAAAAATCACTCAAAAGTATGGACGCGTGGGTCAGATTGAACCAAATAAACTTAAATATCCAAACGTGACTTTCATTTTATGCTGTTAACCTTGCCAGTAACAGAATACAGCTTTCTGGTACGTAATATTGGGTCATATACTGTAATGACTAGGTTTGATTAGAACGTTTATTGAATTTGTGTAGTTCATTGTAGCTATGTGAACTTAATGTGTTATGATTTTTAGGCTCCCCTGATACATATACCGTGTGACCCAAAAAAGTGAACCGATAAAGCTTGTTCTAGAAATAACGCGAACTAACGAAAAGAGTGATTCAAATATTATTTTTTGCTATGTATCCGAGCGACTGGCCTAAATTGTCAGTATTTTTTGTTATTCTTATCATTTTTGCAAACTGGCGATAACAACGATTTAGTAAATCATGGCAGCTTTAAAACCCATCGAAAGTAATCAAAACCTGGCTATCAGCAAAAACAACAAAACAGCGAAATTGAGGAACCAGTGTAGCTAGTCTAATCAAAAACAGGGGGTCGATTTCAATCAGCTGCCAACACATATTATCAGTAAATCATCCTAGAAGTATGCAATTCAGATTAAATGAATGCAAACATATTAGAATTTTGTTTTTGCCTCAGAAATAAAGAAATTGTCTTTTCGTAACTGGAAATTGTTTGCATGCATTGTAAATTTCGGTTTGAAGTGCCTATACCTTAGCCTGCGTCACAGACCATAGTTATGGTCTGTGGGATGGAGGCACTTTTGTTGTCCCAGTTTCACAGAGATCTTGTGGAATCTTTTATTCCATGGCTATTCAAATAATGATATTGGCTTGTCTAGCTCTTTGTTTGTTTAATTTGTCTACACTGAAGTCATTGGGACAACAAAAGTGACTCAGTCCCACAGACCATAACTCCCTCTGGTTATGGTCTGTGATGCAGGCTACCTATACCTAAGCCAAAGTGAAAAGCGTTCCTTTATGTCGCGAACCAATCGAATTGATCCCTTGTTTTTGAAGACTTGGGATGGGTCTTAGAACTGTCTGGTTTCACTAAATCCTTATCTTTGATAATTTCCGATGTCGATAAAAAGCAAAAGATTATTGCGGTGTAGGCTGATAAGCAATTATCTATCAAGCAGTGCCTGAGTCACTCTTTCCAGTCGCTTAATACATTTAGATATAACAGATTCTCTCGTCTCATTTTGTTTGGGTCACTCCGTATATGAAAGGATTAGTAACTCAGCAATCAACATACCTCAATAGTAATAGGTGCATCAATAGGTCCATCTATCTTGAGAGTATTTTCTTTTCCTGATCTCTTGTATTCAGCGTAATGTCCATTTAGCTTATAACTACCAGATCGGCCGATAGTCCAATCTCCGTTCAATATGTAGTCACCTTTGTAATTCTTCAAAGCTGGAAAAGTGCAAATAAGTTTAACATACCAATCCATAGAATGGACATTGCCCCAAGTCTATTTCCTGCAGTCCCTCTGACCGATCCCTTTCCCACAGTTTCTGGATCCGCAAATCCAACATTCCGTAAAAGAAGAAAGGAAAGAGAAATAAATTTGTTTGTTTGTTTCTCTCTCTTCCTTTGTTCTCTTCTAAGAAGGAGCTATTTATCTTTAGGTGCGTGCCTGACTAATGTGGCCACAAACGAGCTTATCTGACTGGTATAATCGTTTAGCTACGTCAATCACCAACAGGACACTTTATACATGAATTGAACAACTTGTTCTTTCCTTCTGTGTCGTCCTCCTACGCGAAGGCCTCATTCATAATATCAACGCGTGACTGATTGATGTGGCCATAAGCAAGTTCCTGACTAAACAGTAAAACCCTGTTGGCCCCGTCAATCAGCAATAGGATGCTGTATTAATTATTTAAAAAAATGTTGTTTCTCCGTTTCGTCCTTTTCTGACAAGAAGCCATTAATTTTATCGGTACGTCCCTGGTTGACGTGAATACAGGCGAGTTCCGCAGGACAGGCATAATTGCTTGTGATCACGTCAATCAGGGACGCCAAGAAAACATGAATGACATCCTCATATACAACTTGACATTAACGATAACTCACCTAGATAATTTCGTGGACTGCCTTCTTCTTTGATGGTAATTGATGTTGTTCGAGCAGGAATGTGCAGCATTTCAATGTAGTCAGCTACAAATAGGGAAAACTTATTATATTAATAAGCCTGTCTACAACATGCTGAAGGAAAACAATGCTAAATAGGGTTTTATCTGAGAAAGCTAGGCGTAATCGAGCTTGGGTAGTTGAGCATTTGTGTAGTTAAACAAGAAATAGGTTCTAAGGCAACAAACAACGTAGCAGAGAACAGAAATAAGTTGTTTTATATCACCATTAAAACAATTAAAACACAAAAAGATTACATTCTACTGTGCCATTCACAGCAAGAAAAGACACAAGGTCATCTGGTCTCTACTGCGAATGACACTTACAATAATAATACTTATATAATAAGCTATAATAATAATAAACACATAAGAAACAAAAAACAAACTAACAAACAAACTAACAAACAAAAAACAAACAAAACATAATTTAAGGTAGCTTACCAAATAATTTGAAACTCTATACACAGAAATAATCATGACACGTGAACACATAGGGATAGAGATGAGAGAGCAATGTACCAATCCTTTAGAAAGCGTTCGATACGAAAAGGGATTTTTACAGGTATCTAAGTACTTTTTGTGAAAACAAATAGGGTTTTGCTGGAGATTTACGAGATTTCTGGGTAGTGTTTTACCCCTTGGGGTGACAATTAGTAATATTTAAAGAATGATAAAATCTTTCAGAACGAGCGTAGAGTTTGATGAGAAATATGATGACGAGAAGATTCATGTTTCAATTTCAGCTGATGATGCTGCATGGATTTACAGCGAAATATTGTAAGATTTTATCAATGGATATTGAAACATGAAGCTTCTCGTCATCCTATTTCTCATCAATAAGAAATCTGTGAAAGTTCATCTATGTGGCACCCAGCTTGAACACCATATTTCGGGTGACCCAAAAAAAAGTGAAACCTTTTTCAAAATTCATCAAAATTAGATTATATTACAGATCATAAAACTTTCTTTGCAGCCATTTGTGTCAAGAACCAAATTAATTTGAGAAATATTGCAAAGTCTTGAAATGGCTCTGAATTTGTAGGAATTATGCTTTTACAAGTTACCTGGTTTTAGAGCATACTCCGAAATCACAAGAAATGATTATCAAATTGAATTTGTTTCCCACAATACCACTTAAATTTGCTGCCTGTGTTCTTGGCAAAGCTCTGATATCATGTAAGACTCGAAACTTCATATGAAATCACAATAAATAGATTTTTGGCTTAAAATACGATATTTTGTAAAATATTGCCCAAAACATGCTGTTTCATGCCGTAATGTCGCCATCTCTCTCCTGAAACAATAACAATGCGACCATTCATCAAATTTATTTGGTCCTTGACATAAATACACACAAAAAATTTAAAGATTGGCAACGAATCAAATGTTGGTCATTTTTCAAAAAAATGTTCAGTTTTTAACGGGTCGCCCGGTAGAATTTGTTGAAGACAGCAAAACTTGCTGGCATTTTCGACAAAATTGGTCAGGAAAGAATCGATTTTCAAAACAAACAATGAACTGCGAAAAAAAAACAAATCGATAAAAACAAATATACTTACACTCAAATTCTGTCAACTCAAAGTTTCCTCTAACAGGCTTGCATTTATTGTTATTGCCATTGCATTCCCTACATTTATCATATTTTGCACTTGAATTCAATTGGAGATCGCAACCAACATGCTAAGAAAGAAAATTGAATTTTGTACAAAATATAATAAAGACTGACAATACAGAAAGAACAGAAACACACAATGTGACATTTCATGATCAATGATTTTAAAATAAGAACAAACAGATTGATACAAATGATAAAGGGAGCGGGTTATATCAAGAAGGATATCATTAAAATGCGGGGATGGATTGATGGTAGCGCGCTTGACTGCTAACCTGAGGGTTGGTGGTTCAAGTTCCCGCCCTGTCAAACCTGATACGTAGAGCCAGGAAAGTCGCCAACTCTCTTTAATTCCAGGCTAAAGGAATCACGAGGTGTGGTCACATCGAGAGAAAGGACCAGGACACTGCTTCAAGTGCACTCTAAATTTTAACTTTGGGTGCTCGTAGCTCCGGTGTTTGGAAGACGATTTTTAAATGCAAGGTACATGCATTTAACTTGCAGATTAAAAATTTTAGCTGTGCAGTCAGGAAGTTCCGATCTCTTATCGTTTTGTTCATTTTTCCAGTCAAAAGGGGGTACGTTTTTTTAGACACCCGGTACTTACCTCACATTTACCATCGATGCAAACATCTAACGATTTTTTATCACATCGTGTACCATCAACGACCTTGTCAGCAAACTTTACCAAAAATCTCTGGCCTTTCGGCATGCAAACCAATTCACATTTAAATGGGCCTATCAAGAAAATATGTTAGAGATAAGAGAGAAAAGAGATTCTTATACATCTATAGGAAAAGCAAGCTTAGGGAAGAGAAAATTCAGCATTTGAAGAGAAAAATGCGAGAATGATACAACGAGAGTGGGATTCGAACTTGCGACAGGGGACACCCAACAAAAAATTTCACGAGCTAGATCGCGCCCAGCTTCCTGAAATTAACAGTTATTGACAACCTTTTTGTGTCGGAGTTTAGTACTGAGGGTTAGCTATCTTGTGAGTTACTGATGGGCTACTTTAACTACTACTACCTCCGAAAAACCGTTTTCAAATTTGGATGATTTGTTCATTTCTCATCCAAAGTTGCAATATCACCACCGTAGCGGTAAAAGAGCTGGATTCCAAATTGGCTTGGGAAAATTCAATCGAGGTCAATCTTTTTACAAACAAAAGATTTTTCCACATGATTTCAAATCAATCTCTTTTGTATCTTANGAGCTAGATCGCGCCCAGCTTCCTGAAATTAACAGTTATTGACAACCTTTTTGTGTCGGAGTTTAGTACTGAGGGTTAGCTATCTTGTGAGTTACTGATGGGCTACTTTAACTACTACTACCTCCGAAAAACCGTTTTCAAATTTGGATGATTTGTTCATTTCTCATCCAAAGTTGCAATATCACCACCGTAGCGGTAAAAGAGCTGGATTCCAAATTGGCTTGGGAAAATTCAATCGAGGTCAATCTTTTTACAAACAAAAGATTTTTCCACATGATTTCAAATCAATCTCTTTTGTATCTTACAAAAAGGTGGACAGAAAAAAGATGGCGATTGTTCCACTCTGAGTGAAATACGTTGACTTGACAATTTTTGAAGCTGGTTTTTCGGAAGGAAGTTGCAGCCTAAATGACCATTCAGTCTTTCAGCTAGACGGTGATACAAGAGTTTAGTCAATAAATGTTGATTTCAGGAAGCTAGGTAGGTAAGCTCTAACTCGTGAAGCTTTTTGTTTTAGTTGCCCTGTGTGTATGTCCATCCTCTCCTAACTGAGCTATCTGGCCATAAATTCAAATGTGCTCCAGTTGCACTTACAACGGACACAACGCAGCTCTTTCAGAGATCCTAGCTCAGTTTTAACAGTATGGACGTACAGTATCCCTGATCGATGATTCAGATTTCATTTTGGTAGTAGTGTTAACTTTGAACGTCTTGGTCTTCAATATAGAGCTTCTATTATCCTGGTGTGTTTGTCGTGATCGAAGTCAAGCAACGACAGTAAGACATATTTCGTGGCAACGACAATCACGGCAGATAAACTGAATTTGTAAAGTTGAAATCGTCAATATCTAAACCTGCTTACTTTGAATGGAAAGTTCACTTGGATCGATAGACATTGGGGCCGATCTGTTACTCTGCAGCTTTGCAGCTTTGTTGTGGAAAGCTATCTCTAAACTAGCAGATATCAAGAACTGTTAAAAAACATTTGTAGTCCAGTCAAAAAGCATAAAATTTTAAACAACATGTAAGTTTTGGATCCATATCCAAGTGTCATGGGACAATAAGGAAAATAGATAAAACTTAGATAAAAACTGACCAGTTGTCACTGGAACCCATTTGAAAAACAATCCTTTGAATTTTTCGCTATTTCGTTGAGCGCATTGTACTGCTCTAAAGTCAATACCATCATTCGGGCAATCCTAAAATCAGAACCAAATACAACGCTCATAATAGTTAGCAGAGAACTTCAAAAGAAAGACTTTCTACTGGGTGAGTCAAACAAATGCATAGCTGTTTGAAAGCTTGTAGGTCTCAAACCATCAAAGCATAAGAAATTTAGTTGGTGAAAATTGGTTGTATCGTTCTCATATTAAAAGAGATTTTATAAAAATGCTTCATCTCAACATAGTTCAAAACATGCCTAAAATCCTTGAACAAAGTTTCTAGCAATTTAGCCCTACAGCTATCATAATCAGATTCTATCTATCTGTCTCATTGTTCAAACATTTACTAGATACATAAAGAGGCTGCTGCATAATCGTATACACTTGGGACAGCCATTCAGCCTTTTTTTCTATTTTCTATTATCATAAGGCTCCAGGAAATGTTATCAAGGATTTTAGGTTTGTGTTGAAGGATATTGAGATGAAGCATTTTTATAAAATTGCTCGTAATTTGAGAACGATACGACAGATTTTCACAAACTAAATTTTCTTCCCTAAGTTGATATGTTACATATACATTTATTGTCAATTTATAGGAATCTGAGAAATTGTTTGAGAGTTACAGGCTTTCAAACGTCTAGACATTTTTTTACTCACCCGGTACATTGAGGGTTGAAGAACGTTCTAAACTTTCCAATTGCAAACTAGGCGTTACAGCCTCAATAGAGCTATCTGTTATTAAATTTGCAGTGCGAAAAAGCTGCTAAAAATAAAAATGTATCAGCTGTGGTTTCTTGAAGACATATTGCAATCCTTGCCCAGAAGAAACATATTTTTCGATTTACAGCAATATTTGCGTTTTTTGCGATGAAGACAATTCCCTTTTCTTATAGGAAACTATGAAGTTCGAAGTTAACCAAGGAGCAAGGTAGTCTTGAGGCTGTTTGTGAAATGGTTGATCAGAGGATCAGAGGTCTGCCGACACGGATTGATTTCTTAAATTATAGGAAAACAGTCAAGTCCCAAACATACCACAAATAGCCGAAAAGCGGACTCTGGTCCGGTGAGACCGAACTTCTCTACAAGAAAACTACCCAGTTGAGTAATTTGGTCATCTATTACCCTCAAATGGGTTTCCTGGTACAAATGTAAAGTTGAAGTCCATTTGATGCTAAAATTCAACTTATAAGGTTAAGTACGGAGATAAAATCCTCTGGTTTCAAACAACCAGTGATTTTACTTTCTTTCTCCATAAATCAGCAACTACTTGTCAGATTTACTTAAACTTGGTATCAAACTCTAAGTTAAAGTCTCTTCTATTCACAAATCTGAAAAATGGGAAAATTGGATTTATAGCTTCTTCACAGTGGCCACTCAAACGGTGCACATGTTTTTTTGGGACATCCTGTAGATCTGTTCACTTGTTTGGAATGAAGTCTCAAAATTAGCAAAGACATCTCACAAGTACACACCTGTATATTGCAAAGTATATTTCGCCTTTTGTCACCTTTACAAGTTGTGCCGACTCCACTAGTACTACGAAATAGGAAGGAAGCAATTNTTTTTACTTTCTTTCTCCATAAATCGGCAACTACTTGTCAGATTTACTTAAACTTGGTATCAAACTCTAAGTTAAAGTCTCTTCTATTCACAAATCTGAAAAATGGGAAAATTGGATTTATAGCTTCTTCACAGTGGCCACTCAAACGGTGCACATGTTTTTTTGGGACACCCTGTAGATCTGTTCATTTGTTTGGAATGAAGTCTCAAAATTAGCAAAGACATCTCACAAGTACACACCTGTATATTGCAAAGTATATTTCGCCTTTTGTCACCTTTACAAGTTGTGCCGACTCCACTAGTACTACGAAATAGGAATGAAGCAATTTAGATCTGGCATATGCATTGTCAACACTGTAAATATCTCAATTGTATATATTCAACTTAAGAATATACATGTGTAAGGAGTTAAATTTACTACGAATTGTAATAAGTCTATATCATACACAGGGGGACAGTGAAAGCACGGAGGAGGATGAAACGGTTCCATACGGAGGAGGGTGAAAAGCACAGCAACCCCAAGACAATTACTGGTTGCAAACAACGAATAACAAAACTTGATCTAAGTATTACTAAACAAGCGCAGCTAGTAACATGGAGTAAGAGGAGAGGTATGTAGATAGTTAAGTTTTACAGATACTATTTATTTGCTATGTTACTGCTCATAGTACGAAAAGCGTACTGATTTGTCTTTGAACAATTTGTTAAAACCTTGGTTTTGAACCGCGTAGCAAATTGTTTGAGCCTACAGGTTATTGAGAAGAGAAAAATGATGTGAAACAAAAAACTTGCTTGAAATAAAGATCCACATTTAGAAACCTTCATTTTCTGATCTTCGTTTGGTAAAGATTCTTAATTCTTTGGTCTAAATTTTCAAGAAAGTTCGACAAAGAGAGCCTGTGCATATCAACAGGCATATCAATTTCATTCTTTGAACCTCTTGAAAATGTAACGACTTTCTTCTCAAAAATTTCAATAAAGATGTCCTTAATTTCAGAAGATATTTGTTCCAAATTTAGAGTGAGTGTTCCTAAAACTAATGGTTCTCATAAATGGATATTCACTGTAGTCAGTTGCTTCGTAGCTTGCTCTGGATAGCCTACCTTTTTGTTTGCATATATTCTCATAAAGTAATAAAAAGATACCGTGGGGTTGTGGTGGGAGTACTGAAGTTCATATCTATCCCATGGCCATTAAATTACACACATATAAACAAGAAAATATCAGCTACAAGTTGAGCCACAAATCAAGGTAACTTATATAAACGAAGATTTTACTTACCTGTTTAGACAACTCCTTATTTGATAAGAAACACCAGCACCACAAGTCCTTGAACATTCTGTCCAGTCCTCCCAGTTACTCCACTTATCAGTCTGCAAAACAATATGGAATTAATGAGGAAACGATGGTGCAAAGATGGAATAGAAAAGGAGAGCAAAAATAAGCAGGGAAATCGAGAAAAAAACTTTGAATATCATGGAAAAACTTATAAAACCTAATTAAAAACTAATTTTCCTTGTAATATTTAATTGAACTTGATATTATTAATAAATGAGATTCCACTCCTTTAGAAGAAACCTTCTGATTTTGATTTTCTTGTGTTAAAACTTAGCAATTACTTGTCAGATCTACTCGAACGACGTTTCAAACTCTAAGACGAAGGCTTTTTCTATACAACAACGGTAAAAAAGATAAGTCAGTTGAAATAACAGAGCCTCCGCAGCAGCCACACAAATGGGGCTCAATGTTTTTAGAACACTGTAAAAAAACGCACAAAACAAAATGTAGAAACTTGCAAAGCACAGCTATACGTACTAGACTTACGACGTGATTCCTTGTATTCGTTCAATATTTTTAATCGGATTTTTTATTCCCCCACATCCAATTCAATGAGCGATACTGAGACTTATGTAATGAGTCTATATACGTACCGCAAACACAGAAAAGAGCAACACACTCAAGCAGACAAGCACGCAGTTGATGGAATGCATCTTCTATATCTGAAAAACAACAACAAGTATTTGATGCTTTATCTAACAATGACTATCTGCACACTTTTATCAACTCTGTACAGCAGCAAGTTAACAAATGAGATGCGCCCTGCTCGACAATCGATAAGCCATGCAAAGTTGATACAACCACTTTGAAACATACTATGTCAACTATCAATTAACGACGGATGAAATCTAAATTAATTTATGGTTTTATAGAAATTCATAAATTGTGTGTTTTCTTTTTTTTTTCCGCAAAGAAAAGAATGAGA
This sequence comes from Aurelia aurita, assembly GCA_004194415.1. Classification (NCBI taxonomy): domain Eukaryota; kingdom Metazoa; phylum Cnidaria; class Scyphozoa; order Semaeostomeae; family Ulmaridae; genus Aurelia; species Aurelia aurita. Next base: position 27,555 of record REGM01000181.1, read on the forward strand.
GTTCATCAGTCACGAAATCACGCAAAACGTTTGAAGTTGTGGCTACGGGATCCACTTCAATTCATAAAGAGTACCAAAGGGCAGTCTCTAAATTCTCGCACGTGAAGTTGAGGGTCGGCTTATTAAGTTGAGGGTATACCCATTATACTGATGATAATCATGATGACGATCTAAATTATACTAGCTGAGTCAAAAAAGAATTGGTGGCGTGATCTGTGTGAGCATGAATTATCTACGAAGTTCAATGAACATGAATTTCTTACAGCGGAAGCGCCAAATTTGATATAAAAACTCACAAAAACTTATCACACAATTTTAGATTCATAAGCTATTTTGCAGTTTTTAAATTGCCTGCAGAAAGACGAGAAACTTCGAGAAACCTTTGTCTCATTTTCAGGTCAAAAACAATGGCAGCAGCATTACAACCTTGCAGGGAGAAACGTTAATTGACAAAATTTGCCCCCTTTGCATTGTAGAAATACATAAGTTGCTTAAAAAAAGTTTCTTGGCAGACAAAATGATGCAATTACAATAATTCTAAATCCGAAACTTGACAACTCTTGATTATAATTACTAATCACGCATTTTCAAATTGCTTTTTCAGGCATATTCAATAACAGCTTCGAAGTAGAAAATTACCAATGACTCTCGAACGGTTACTAAAATAAGTGTTATCATCCCTTAACCTACCAAACAGCACAGTCTTATTGAAACTGGTAAATAATTCGCGATCAGGCATTGCCACAGATGCCGTTTAACTTGGGCTAGTTTTGAATCACGGCCCCCTGAAAAGCAGTCATATAAGGAACCTATTACCATAGATTGTGTTTTGACGACATTCAAGGAAACTTTATTGCCCTGCAGTCATTTCACTAGACGCTCAAGTTCTGCATTGACAACAGCACCACATTCATCAATATTATCAGAAAAAACTGAGTTCGTGATATCATCGGAATACATCGTCACCTTGGCTTTTTTCAGCGTAAAAGAGAGATCCTCGATATAAATCAGAAACAAGAGAGGTCCGAGGCAATATCCCTGTGGAACTCCAATATCAATATTTTCAATATCCAATGCCGTTGACACTGCAGAACTGTTGTGGTTACTCAATACGATTTAAACGATTCATGTTTTACACTGAAGGTAAAACCATTTGACAATAAATTGTCAAAGGTTCCATATAGATTGATAGAAAGTTATGTTCAACTTAAGACAATAGATTTATGTTCAAAATTTAAAGAAATCTTACAGTAGCAACATAAATTTCTTCCATGCAACCACAATAGTCAAAACTTAAAGTAATAATTATTGAAATCTTGTTTTACACTTTATACCAACGCAAAATTTGATGTTATTTTGCAGATACAAAGGAGGAATTTCCAATTTTGACCCGAGCAGCTAAAAACAAACATTTTGACATTCCGAAGATGATCACCGAGCACGCGAAATCCATCAACAAATAGCTCCTAAAAACCACATCTTGTTTTGCGTGACAAGAAACTAATAAAGACTGCATCTAGGGTGGTTTTGAAGAGTGTATATATATAATTAGGTATGCAGTGGTTAGTAAATCTATAGAAATCTGCACTTTAAGCATAAGAACTAACATAGCTTAATCATAAAACCGTTGCAAGTTAGATTAATAAGATTGCAAAGTCTTATCATGTCTAAGATTGGATTAAGGATTATTGTCATTCCAGTGGTAAACCTTATTATTTTGAAAGAAGAACAGTTGTTAAGTAAATCCACAAAGAATCTCAATATTCAACATACTCGTTGTGGTCGTCGTTTTATCGAACTGTAAGTTGAAACGATAAAGTATAGGGTGTCCCCATAAAACTGTGCCCCGTTTGTTTGGCTGCTGTAGAGGAGATATAATTTCAACTGTCCTGTTTTTTGCACAGTTGCATAGGATAGGATTAAACTTAAAGTTTGAGACCTTCTTTGAGTCAACCTGAGAATTGGTTGCTGATTTATGGCACAGGAAAGGCAAAATAAGTGGTTGCTTTGTTCTCCAGCAATGTCAAGATCAAGCAACGTTTGAAAGAAAGGGTTCTAGCGAGAGTTGTATTTACATTTCTGCTACATTTTTAAAAGGGTTAATAAGATTTTTTATCCATAACACTATCCACACCCTCTCAAGAATGTAGAAAATTTGAATACAACGCCAGAACCCTTTCTTTCAAAACTTACTTGATGTCAAAACTGCTAGAGAACAAAGGAAGAGCTGTTTTTGTAGCAAATACTTATTTTGCCTATGTTTTGCCTTTCCTGAGCCATAAATCAGCAACCACTTGCCAGATTGACTAAAACAAGGTCTCAAATTCGAAGTTGGAGCATATCCTATGAAACTGTGTAAAAATGGGACAATTTAACTTACAGTTACAGTCACAGCAGCCACACAAACGGGACATAACATTTTTGGGACATCCTGTGGATGACCTAAGTTATCAACTGGAAAACACTGTTGCTAAAATGCTTCAAAAATTGTGTTTCCTAGGCTCGAAAACGAAAAAATTAATCAGCAGTAGCGAGAATAAGGTTTCTTTTATCCAAAACGTTTATAAACTTGAAGTTTTATGTAAAAATCTTTCTGTGTGGAGACAAAGTAGCTCCTGAAAATTCATTCAAAGCTGCAGGAATCAACGTCACATAAGTAAGGTTTCTTCGCCTCTGTTTGTGTAAATGCTGCTCTCCGACTGGTGAGCTGAAAAATGGTGCGGATGGCGGCTTTAGCCTTGCAGCGATAAATTACGATTTATTTATTTGGGCGGGGCAGCGAAACATCGACGATGGCAGTCTCGTTTCGGGCTACGCCTAGAAGATGCCGGTAAAAGCTTGATCAAATTTACTAACATTTCACAGCCTCACGATAATGATAATCATATGCTAGGATCTTGAGAGAAAAATTGTTACATAACTTTAACACTTGTATACTTTAATTTCTGCTGCAACAAGCCTTCTCATCTTACGAGATGATAACACGTTTAGACAAAGTGTAATTACTATTATCGGGAGGCTGAAATTCTAGCAATTTGATCAACCTTTTCGGGCCTGTTCTGAAAGGTTTTCAAGTGATGTATTTTTATATAATCGCTCGAAACTTTGGGATGCAATGGCCAATTTTGACGAAGTTAGTTTTCAGAACTAATTTAGCATCTTAGCTACAATGAAAATCAAACCTGAGGAATCAGACGGCTTGCCACTAAGCTTTAGGCTAATACACGTCTAAATCTTTTGACTCACCCCGGTACTACAAGGTGAGTTAAAAAAAATGTTTAGATGTTTGAAAGCCTGTAGCTCTCAAACCATTTATCAGATTCCTATAAACTGGTAATGCTTGTGCAGCTAACATAAGATATTAACTGTTCTTTGTCTAATTTCTNACATAACTTTAACACTTGTATACTTTAATTTCTGCTGTAACAAGCCTTCTCATCTTACGAGATGATAACACGTTTAGACAAAGTGTAATTACTATTATCGGGAGGCTGAAATTCTAGCAATTTGATCAACCTTTTCGGGCCTGTTCTGAAAGGTTTTCAAGTGATGTATTTTTATATAATCGCTCGAAACTTTGGGATGCAATGGCCAATTTTGACGAAGTTAGTTTTCAGAACTAATTTAGCATGTTAGCTACAATGAAAATCAAACCTGAGGAATCAGACGGCTTGCCGCTAAGCTTTAGGCTAATAAACGTCTAAATCTTTTGACTCACCCCGGTACTTCCAGGTGAGTTAAAAAAAATGTTTAGATGTTTGAAAGCCTGTAGATCTCAAACCATTTATCAGATTCCTATAAACTGGTAATGCTTGTGCAGCTAACATAAGATATTAACTGTTCTTTGTCTAATTTCTATTATCTAGGCTGGACTGCTAGCAAATTTGATCAAAGATTTCAGGCCTGTTTTGAAGGATTTTGAGAAGAAGCATTTTTTAAGATCACTGGTAATCGGAGAAAAATACGACCAATTTTGACAAACTAAATTTTCTTATCTAAGTTGAAATGTTAGCTACACAGGTAGTATCAGTTCATAGGAATCTGATAAACGGTTTGAGAGCTACAGGCTTTCAAACGTCTAAACATTTTTCTAACTCATCCCGTACTATCAGATATGAATTAAACATCCATAGGAAGCTAACTATAGTTTTGACAGAAGTTAACGAAAGAGCCTTATGAAAGCATAATAGATTTGAAATGAGATCAATTACAGCACGAAGGAAGACTAAAATACCAAATCTCAAATTCCAATCAAAGATTAATAACGTCTCGTTGTGGGATTTATCAAAAATGTACACTTTCGCCTCGACAGAAGCCCAAAACCAATGTGGTTTACAGTCATGAATGCTGTATTATGACAGCAAAAGAGAAAAATGTTTCTTTGGATTTTGCCGTCGCCAAACTTATATTGGTTATCATTTGTTCGCTATTGATTTACAAGTTTGCCACGCCAGTTCAATACATTGCATTCCTTATGAAATGGGTAGCGTTTCTTAAAGTCGTGGTATATTTTGTAAATAATTCTGCAAAATTCAAATTACTATGGCTTGAAATTGGAAATGAATGCTAGATATTCCTTTTCATTTCAACCAACGGTGAGCTAGAGAGAGAAATAGAGATTTAAACGACTGTAGTAGTTGACATAATCGACAAATTTTTAGGTCACTGGTAAAACTCTAACGTAAGGTTTTCCGACTAACCATGGCCTAGTTTTGGAAAAGTACTGGCCTGAAAAGGATCGCATTATAGGCTGCCAAATTCCACAATTCTGAATTTGTATCTTCTCTTTTTTGGCGAGACAGTTCCTAATTGACACAAAAGTTAGACTTAATACAAGTCAAATTATCAGCGTATTATGCATCCTCGGTTTAGGCAACGACTGACGAGCACAGTCAATTAAATTGAATTGCATAACTTTAACTCACTAGAAGTGATGATTAAAATGGTTGCTTGAAAATGTACCAATCACAGCCGGCCAAGGTAGTCACATGACATTTCTTTCTTTTAAACCGAAGCTGTTCTAAAGAGAGAATGGTTGTATCACTGACGACGAAAAACTTCAAGAAAAGAAAAGAATTTATACTACAACAGGAGGAAATTGTGGTATGACTGCTGCGCCAGTAACGTAAATGCTACTATTTTTGATGAAATATATATTTTATGAAATAGGAATAAAATAACACAATCCAATTGTGCAAGTTCCTCAAATGAAGGTCTACGAAGACTGTACTTACTTGACTGAGACCTTTCTGACTCTTTCTCTGCCGTAAGCAGCTCCACAGCACAAGGATGGTTGCACCAAGGACTCTGCTACTGATGTGAGTCGAATGTGGCTCTGCTCTGTTGAAAAGGACAACACGAGTTAGTCATATGAATTCTAAAGGCAGCTGTTGAAAACAATGTCTCATATTTTTGAAACCGAAACCGCAGAAGCCTTGAGCAATTCATTTCAAGCGACATTCCTCGAATAGGCTCGAGATACGATCAAATTTTTCGAAAACCAATGTTTTGTGTTAAAGTGGGATCTTCCCATTTGATTTGAATGAAAATATCAGTCATTTCAAAATCGGTTTTAGAGTCTGCTCAAGACGGATGTGGGATGGTCAAACCATGGAAAGATCAGGGCTGAATTTGGATAACTTGGTAATTTTTTTAGCGATCTAAGAGTTGAGTTTCTTATAGAGCTTCGGGGATGACCAGTCCTTAGAGAGACAATAAAAGGTAGGGCAAAGGCTACAATCGAGATCCCTTTAGTGCAGGGGCGTCACCAGCCCTGTAAAAGTGGGATGGACAAAGTAAAGAATTTGGCTCTGTAAGGTATACCCAGCCTTTTTGAGACCATTTTTGCTTATGAATAGATACCACTCTGACAAACTGGGGTGGACATGTTCACCCCAGTCCACCCCCTGGCGACGCCACTGCTTTAGTTTCATACTTCGGCAAAAACGAACTGAAATTATAAAATCTGGTCAGAGCATGTGTAACAAAGCTGCAATGTTTCTATCAAGGTAAAAATTGATAGAAAAATATGACTGTTAAAAAAAAAGCAAAAAAAAAACAAGCCAAATTCAAGAAATAAGCCTAAATCACTTTTCCACGCACGTTAGATTGAAAAAAAGCCAAAATTGTGAAATTGGGCCAAACAAATGACTATCGCCACCCTGGTATGCAGCTCTAAATTGAATTCCCTGAAACCTAAACCTACTGTCATGAGATTATGGCTTTTGGCAAATACACAAGGGAGTCTTCATAGGTTATTAGAATTCGATATCTTTCGAATTTTTTTGGTAGAAGCGTCAATCACAGGTTATTGGCTGCATTTTTGTGGATAAAGTGAAACTGGATCTTTAAGCAGCATTGACAAAATTGCTTTGGCAGAATCAACAGTATTACAGCTGTAAGAAGTTGTTGTTGTTGCAGCTGGGTTAAAAGTTATCAGGGTATAGGCGTTCCCACTAACCTATAGGTGGGTCAAAAGATACCTGGGTCAAAAGATACATGGGTTAAAAGATACCTGGTCAAAAGCTACCTGGGTTTAAAGATACCTGCGTTAAAACTGATCCACTCCGAGACCTATTCCTAAACTTGTCCGTTTTCAAAGTGGGTTAGTGGGAACGCAACACACAAACGGATAACTTTTAAAAGTTTTATCGCCTGTTTAGAATAATTTTCCTTTTATCATATATAACGGTTGGGTTCAAGGACGGAACAACAATATCATTAAACACAAATATTATCAAAGACACCCATATTCTATTCAAAAATGAAGAAGGTTTCACAAGAGCATATTATTTTCCGAAGGTTGAACTTTTTTAGGACTCAGGGACCACGCGGCCGTTGGGCTAGCAGGGGCTGAAGCCCCCTCACTTTTTGCTATATGCTTTAGAATGTTCAAAAATAGAGAAATTGTTGTTTGATGAGGATGAAGTTAATGTTTCGACGACTTTCTAAAGAAGACAACGAGTTTTAAGTAAACAAATATCGTCTCCTGGAACTGGATGTACGACAACTGAAAATTGTTTTTGGTCAATTTTTATGGTAACTTCGTAATACTCATCTGTAAGTTTTATCACCGGCTTCAAGTATACAAATGCAGTCTATTTGAATAAAAATCGACTTCTTCTTAAAAGTGAATTGTAAATAAAGAAACCTTTAATTTTTACATAAGGGCGTTTTCCGACGTCGTGAAAAATTATGAAGTTTCAAAAAAAATTCCCCGGACCCCATTTCCTGCTCGCTTCGCTAGCAATTTAGCCTCTCAAATTTAAAACCGCTCCGCGGCCCCTGTTTGCAGTCTCAAAAAATGAGGACTGAATTTGTGTGCTATTTTTGGAGTGTATAGAAAGTGAGCTGTTCAACGAGTTTTAAAAACACAATTTTTGTGGTTTCTAGAGCGGCACTATTATCATTATCATTTTGGTCTTTTTGATTATGCCTTACATACTCGTTGTTTTTAACTTGGAAGTTTTCCTTCATACAACTAAAAATGTTTGCTCAAAGAAAAACTTAAAGAAATATCAACGTAAAAACAGCCTGGATCCAAATCACAGTGAACAATGCAAAGTACTATCAATACATGCTGAGAAATCAAAATAGGACAGGACACTGGGTGTTTTAGCATTGGCAACAAAAGCTTCAAATCTTACACCGGTGGGCTATTCACATGTTTATTTTTTCATTCAAAAAACGGATGTCTTTTTGCAAAATAAAACTAGAGCACTAGGTGTGGTTTCTCTTACACTGCTTGAAACTTTTGAGACAAGACTTGCAAAAATAAAGGGTGGGCATGTGCTGTGTTTTTGGTGGTCCTATGCATGTCTTGGAAAAACGATTTCACCAACCCATTTTTCAGCAAATTGCGCTCTTAAAAATACTGGTTTTGGGACATGCATTTTTATAATACTCTGATAAAACCCAATTTTGAGGACAAATATTGACCAACATCCAAGAGAATGAACAGTCCAAGTTAGTTCCAAAGTGATATTGTTGAAAAGAATTCAAAATAAAGCTGATTTTAGGGACAGACATTAGCCTAGAACTGGTAAAATAAACCGGTTATGTGTACATATACAGGACCACTGTCCTCACTGCAACAAGCCCACCCTTCAAAAATAAATGCTCTTTGTTATCAGACAACCTGCAGCTCTACTGAATAGGTCTGAACTTGCACTAATTCAGGAATAAGATTATTCGATCTTCTACGGGATCTCCTAACATGATTGAAGCTCAAAAACAACTGAATTACGAAAAAGGATTTCCGAATGGGATACGTTCCAGCTGGGCTAGGATTAGGTCATAAAGATAAATCAAAAACGAACATTTCAAGGCGTCGGCCACTTTAATCTGTAATTGGAATGGTGAATAAATTCCAAATCTAATTTGCAGTAAATGGCCAAAAATATCTTAATCTTAAAAAATTAGACAGCCTCAAAATTTTAGATGTGAAATGTCAAATGATTTAACCGTTGTATGGAGTATAACTTATCAACCCTAACTAGATGAATCGAGTGCATCATGCCCGTATTCTCCAAGAAGAATCTTTGTACATCTGAATATTTTCGCTTCTAATTTTGCCCTCCAACTGCAAAACTGAGAGGGGTTCATTCACTACATTCATTTGGAACTTAATAACCACACCTCGAAGACTACTACAAACTAATTCCATAAATCTAATGCTAATTTCACCGTACCAATAATGTAATAGTAACATCTTGATAAGGTAAGAATTATTTAAAACAACGTAAAAGTAATAAAACAGTTACGAAACAGCAATGTAACGTAACGTAACGTAACGTAACGTAACGTAACGTAACGTAACGTAACGTAACGTAACGTAACGTAACGTAACGTAACGTAACGTAACGTAACATAACGCAACGTAACGTAACGTAACTTAACGTAACGTAGCAGTACCGCAACAGTAAACATTAAGTTACAGTGACGTAACAATAACGTAAACCAACATAACAGTAGCTTACCAGTAATTTAACAATAGCACAACATAATGCAATAGCAACGTAACAGTACTGTAACAATAACAACAACCTAGTAACATAAAGTAACGTAACGGTAACAATAACACGAGTAACGTGATAGCAACGTAACAATAACACAGCAGTAACGCAGCAGTAATGTAATAGCAACGCAGTAATAACACAACAGTAATATAAACATAACAATAATGTAAAGGTAACCAAATAGTAATAAAACAGTAACATAAAAGTAACGTAAAAATAACGTAGCAGTAAAGCCTGGTTTCCATATGATCTTTCGTGTCGTTCCCGTCGCTGAAAAAACGCACCAGCGACCGTAGCGACACGAACGATTTTATGGAAACTATCACTTTTTTCTGCCAGCGACCGTAGCGACGCGAGCAACACCCTGTCGCTGAGATAGAAAAATTTCTATCTCAGCGACGCGAGCGACTGCCAGCGATCGAGTTTTTTTAATGGAAACCACTTTTCAAAAAGTCAGCGATCCCAGCGAACGCAGCGACGTTCTGCGCATCTGCGCATCTGAGCCCAGTTTCATTATTTTGAGCCTGTGATGCAAACTGAGCGACAGCAGCGATCATATGGAAATAGCTCGATCGCTCCCGTCGCTCGCGTCGTTCATGTCGTTCGTGTCGTTCTTGTTGCTGAAAGAATTTCCAGCGACGGGAACGACAGCAGCAATCATATGGAAACCATTCGATCGCTACTGTCGTTCGCGTCGTTCGTGTCGCTGAAAAATTTACCAGCGACGGGAACGACAGGANAATGTAAAGGTAACCAAATAGTAATAAAACAGTAACATAAAAGTAACGTAAAAATAACGTAGCAGTAAAGCCTGGTTTCCATATGATCTTTCGTGTCGTTCCCGTCGCTGAAAAAACGCACCAGCGACCGTAGCGACACGAACGATTTTATGGAAACTATCACTTTTTTCTGCCAGCGACCGTAGCGACGCGAGCAACACCCTGTCGCTGAGATAGAAAAATTTCTATCTCAGCGACGCGAGCGACTGCCAGCGATCGAGTTTTTTTAATGGAAACCACTTTTCAAAAAGTCAGCGATCCCAGCGATCGCAGCGACGTTCTGCGCATCTGCGCATCTGAGCCCAGTTTCATTATTTTGAGCCTGTGATGCAAACTGAGCGACAGCAGCGATCATATGGAAATAGCTCGATCGCTCCCGTCGCTCGCGTCGTTCATGTCGTTCGTGTCGTTCTTGTTGCTGAAAGAATTTCCAGCGACGGGAACGACAGCAGCAATCATATGGAAACCATTCGATCGCTACTGTCGTTCGCGTCGTTCGTGTCGCTGAAAAATTTACCAGCGACGGGAACGACAGGAGCGATCATATGGAAACCGTAACGTAGCGTAAGGTAACGTAACAAAAAAGGCAATTCAACAAACCATAAAACAATATAAATCACATCACAAATTGTTATCAAACAATTGACTGTTCCCTATGTTTAATATAACTTCTACAGAATGAAATTGGGAATGGGATTTTAGAAGTTTCGTGTGAACCATAAGTTTAGCAATTGCTTTCAAAAACACGATACAGGTTGTTATTTGCGGACATGATAGTATAGAATAAATGTTATAGAAATCAATCTTATGTCATCCGAAAGCCCAATTTTGATAAGATCTCAAATTTGAAAACCAATTTCTCGTGAATTACCGAATCATTGAATTACGTATAAAAGATCTGACCCCAGTGTTGTTGACCAAAAACCACCTCTTTAACCCGTAACACATTCAGTTGTTACTTGTTGTAAGATATGACTTATAACATGAAGTGTACATGTCTTGTAACTTAATAAGAGGGTTACAGATTTTGAAATGCGGCGGAGAAGGAATGTTTTCCATTGCAAGATCCTCACGACTGCATGGAATTTCCATGCAGTCGTGAGGATCTTGCAATCTCACTTTTAGAAGTATGATTGAAATGCAAAGAGAATGTCGACCACCATCGAACGCCCTTTCATAAAGAGGAATAGCGGTAGCTAGATATTTTTCATATCATGTACTTTCTGTGAGATATTCTCCTTTCACTGTTCAGCTGGTGACGTCATCATGAAGTCTGGTGACTTTCAAATTAAGAAATCTGCTATTCTTCACAGCTGTGGGCTGGAGCCTAAACTTGATTCCTCGTATGAGCGTCGGAGATAAAGATACTCTGGGTTTTTGGACTATCAAGCGTTACAGAAAACGTTGCAACCTTTAATAATTACTGTGGAGGAGCCTCGATTTCATCCATCTTAATTTGTATTTTTGCTACTGTTTCAGAAAGTAGAAGTTTCAATTTGAATTTGGCATTATGTTCTTTAAGGTTAGCGCAAACCTAGCTGAGATATGGCCAATCAAAGTCAATATAACGAGAGGGTGAGCTATGAAGTAAAAAAAAAACATGAATGAAATTTAATCTCAAAATCACGAGGAAACCAAAATCGATTTGGATAGAAATACGCAAAACATGATTTCAAGACATGTTGTTATCTTCCATCCGCAAGCAATAATTTTGGAAATTGAACACTGTTAGCGACAATGAGAAATTCATCTCGTGCATATCTCAGATCTTGCGTAATTATTGACTTATCTTTTGGTAGGGAATAAAGCTTTTGAAATAAATTTTTGAAAACTGTGCTCCTCCATAGAGCTAGTTGAAAAAGTTAACAATGTTTTGGACCCCCTTCAGGGGAAGAAAGTTCTAGTAAATTATTCTAATTCATCCTTGGTCGTAATGGTCGTGAAACATAACTGTCAGTCAGTGACTGACAAGGAGGAAATATGAAGTTTGGCAATCTGTGGAATCTTGCTTTAGGGCGTAAAAGATAACTTCACCAATCATGTGGTCATTAAATTTGACGAGAAGCTAGACTTCGGAGGAACAATAAAGACAGCAGGCTTTGCCCCGAATTTGTTCGCTAAGGAAATTGCTTTCCTTTCCTGATTCATACCGACGACATGTCACGTGACTTGACCAATTCGCTCTCGAAAATCCGAGTTGGGGTAAATGAAGCCATTACACAGTATAGAGTCACACTGGGATTTCGAGAGTGTCTCGTTTATTTATCGAAATAAATAAATTCAAAAAGCTTGGAAGCTGTTCAAATCATTTAAAAACTTTAGCAGATATAGATAGGCGAATGTCTAGGAAAGTTGACTTTGAAGAAGCGACGAGCAACTTACAGCCGACGAAGTTTGTGGTGCTGATTACGAAATTATCGTCGCAAAGGCAAGTTTCTCATAGCTTTCTTGGCCTAAATTGTTGCTTTGCTTTTAAAAATGTTCGTGCAATTATTTCATTGGTTTAGGTGTGACTAACAATTGTTACCTAGCCTTTCCCTTCACGCAATCGCGAGGGAGAATATAAGAGCAATTTTATGCAACATTTTGCAAATTTCCTATAGAAACGCATACAAATTTCCTGAAGATTTACCCCAAAACAAGATGGCATCGTGTTTTCAACGCTGCTGTGACGTCATGCCGTCTGTATGACTAAATCCCCAAGATATCCTTTTCTTCACCTAGAAATCTCGTACGCTTTTTGAGTGAGTGATACACCCCTCGGTTTGAAACGCTCCTTAATATTCTAGCTGTTCCAATAGCGTTTCATTCCAGGAGTAATCGCATCTAATTCCTGACACTGTATGGCCCTGTATCTCATTGAGTCTCAGAGGAGAGATAATTACTAAAATAGCAGGTTTTCAACTGTTTAGTCTAGTCCGAAACCGCGAAACGTTAGATATAAAGGATACCGCTAGGATGAATACAAATCTAGCAGCGAACAAGAGCGATTCTCCCCTTCAATCCAAATCTGATTCACAGAAATCTATCATCCCAAGGCTGGGTAAAGAAGCTTTGACTGTGAACGACGTAAACTAGACATGACTATGATCATAGTTGATCAGCTTTTAATTGGTTGGGCTAAAAGGCTCAAAACTCAATGCCAGTAGATTTAGCAAACGATTGACCACTATGAATAGGAAAATAGAACTCTATGAACATGGTTTATGTATTTGCTGAGCTATAGTATATGTAATACGGACATAAATATGGTACGGACAGACATAACAATTGCAAAGTCTTCAGACTGATTAAGGGGTAGCTAGATCACTGATCACTTCGTAAAAGGGCACACGAGATTGCTACAAGCAAACGCTTTTAAGGCTTCTTCTCGAATTGAAACGACTTTGCCCCAAAGCGTACCAGATATTTTGAAACAGATCTCTTCCAAGGTTGACTTGATCCAACTCAAGTCTCGTGCGTTTAGTCAGGCAATTAAAAAACAACTCCGGAGAAGTGTGCAAGTCAAGCAAAGTTCGAGTTGCCACATGAACCAGGCTTGGACCAAGTACAGGTATTCCCAAGGTTCTTATGCTAGAAAAACAATGATGGAACCTTACGGAAAGCATTTTCATCAGACGCTGTTCACATTACAAACCCCTAAGACAGTAATAACTCAAACAAAGCTCAATACCATTCAACATGTTTCACGTTTCGATTGCCATTGGAACTTAATTTTATTATAATTCAACCCATTCTCCTTGCCTTTCGGGCAGATAATTTGAATCGAAGAACTCAAAACTAATAAATTTCTTACGAACAATAACAACAAACAAACACATAAACAATAATAGTAGAATAGGAAAATAATGTTGTTAGTTGACGCTGTATGGATCTGGAAATCTTCTTTAGATACTTTCCAAACGAAATGTGAACATTGTACTTTCATTAGAAATGTAATTTCATTAGAAAAGCTCAGAATATGTTCTAAATAGAGAAAAAGAACTTACCAGCCAGCAGCGATATCTGGATATTGCAGCTTCAAACACAAACTTTGATGAGTTGATAAATCGGCAATTTTAAGGGGACTGCAACGCTGAGGGTTGACACGGTGAATGAATGTGCAGTTGCGGCAAGCTAGACACGGCTGATGAAAAAGAACAATGTTGGGATTAAGGAATTTATGAGTCTGGAGATTTTGCATTCAAGATCGTCTGGTTATCTGCTGGCTTACGAACCCCCTTACAGAACGAAGATTTGAATTGGGTTTAACTCTTAAGCAGCACTTGCACGGGGTATGAAAGCAGCAAGATCGTCTCGTTTGGTTTGATCATAATCAAATAACAGTATGTCAGGATTTAGATTTCAATCTGCCAATTGTTTCCAAAGTAATACAGTACATATCAAGCAAAAACAAGTTAAAGCCTGCAATGTGGAAAGTATGGGAAGCAGATTCGACTTAAAAAAGGTCAAACCTCAAACAATTGGTTTTCAACGTCATAGAGAAACAAATTTAATAAAAGGGTGTACTAAATAACTTTCACAGCGTTCATCTAAAGGTAGAAATACGCCCTGGAGTTTGCTCCTCCGTATTAATTATGTCCGTGAAATTCTTGAAAAATGCACAGGAAAGTTGCTTTTCCCAAACTTGTCGGTACTTGTAGATTTTTAAGCAAAAAGGTTGCTTTTGCAGCTGATTATACTCTTTGAATTCATGTTTTTGAAAACATTCACAATTTTCGAGGCAACTACCACCACCACGAATATCAAAATTACATTTCAAACCTCACTTGGGGAGGCAATTGTTTGCTTTTGTTATGGGTACTTTAACAATTATTGTTGGCACTAATGTGAATGCTTGACCCAGCCTCAGTTTCGCCAGTCTAGCGCCATTCGGTCCTTGCGAGTAAAGATTTAAAAGCTCAAGAGAATTTTGGCTGTTTCATTCAGCCAAAATGTAGCCTGGGCACCAGAGCTTCAAAAGCCAAAAGACAGATTGCTCGTGAGTCAAGGAATGTAGTTAAAAGCGGAATAAAAGAAGGGTCCGCGGAGATCTACTGAATGGAGGGGGAGGAAGGCTAAAGCCTCTGCACTTTTGTAAAATCTTGCATTTTCCCCTTGAATTCATTTCGTTTAGTTCTTATCTTGGGCTAAAATACATCTTAGCCCCTCCACTTTTGAAACACTCCGTGCTCCCTGAGTATAAGGTGGCGAAATTAGAGCCTTAATGAGCATTGGTGGCTGTCCACACTGTCTACAATGTGTCTAAATTTGGCTGTGAAAGAGAGAAAAAGGAAATAGGCCAGGTGACCAGCACAAAGAGCCATACAACAGCCCATATAAAGTTACGTTTTTTGAACAATGTTCTTAGAGAGATTAAATAATAGTTCTCCTGTCGAATGATAAGTTGAGGAAGACAATAAAAGCTACCTTTTTCGTAAACTTGCCAAATTATCTATGAATCCTGTCCATACAACACGTTTATCACAGGAAACTCATTCATAAAAAATCGTTTCTTGGATAGATAAAAACTAAAAAATATGATATGACAAAAACGTACCTAATCTTGTTCAATTTTCACTACAACTGCATCTGTTCCGCCTGTTTAAGCCGTTTAAGCTTACAAGAGCTCATTTATTTTTCTTACAAAATGTTGTTTATCTGATAAGAAATGTATTTTTCTTGATAGCAGAAGCTACATCACAATCTTAGCAAGGACGAAATAACAAACCAATTAAGAAAAATTTTAGCAATAAAACTGGGAGAAGTTCTCGCAAAAATTACACCGTTTTTAGAACTGTATTTCCACTAGGTGCAAATTGCCACGCGTGCTACATTGTCAACTAATTTGACTGGCTAACTCCGAAGAAATGTCAATCAAAGAGCGAAATCCTTTGTTGCAGAACAATAGCAATATGGCATTGGCGATATTTTACACATAATGGAAATCCAGCTGAAGGACTTATGTTTCAGATCTTGTACCATCTGGGTACCAGAGCCAAAAGAATTAAAGACTGTCTCAAATTAGATGTCAGTTGGCGTTTAACCGCGCGCGACTCCAATCTCCTGTGTTCAACTTCAACGAATTTGGCATCATTCGATTTTCGAATATTGAAAAATCCTTAAATTGGATTTTATACGGTTTTTGGAATTTTGTCAACATCTTCCACACTGAAGTTATGAAATTGATTTTAGGCCCATAGAAACACCAATCGTTGATATGCCGATATTCGTATAACTCACTGTTACACCATAGCGGACAAATCTTTTCTTTTGTCTTAGAACTCCGATCACGTGACATTTCCTCTTGCCAACCGACCAATCAGATGCCGTAATTTAGTCTACTTCCGCCTTTTTAGGCCATTTTACCCCCCTATCTATAAAAAACATTGCACGCTCGGGTAATTCGATTTTTTTGCAACTTTCAACTGGAAAAGGTTTATTATACATAGGACCATACCTGTTCAAATGTTCTCGGTGCGATCGCTTCAGAGAAAAAAGTTACACTGATCTGACCATTTTGCTACGGTATTTTGAGGCTGATTGCGATAACTTCCCATGTGTCAATTGCCCTTGCCAACAACCTCTTTGATTTGTAACTCCTCTAAATTATCAAAAATACACGCTTTTCTATGAAATAATATTTAGGATTTGGGCAATGTTCGAAGAGAGTTCCTGGAAAGTTAGTACAGGTTGAGAGAGTGAACCTAAGGCAAATTGAGGAACATTGAGCAAGTAGGCCTACCGCCTAGCCATTTCATCCTTGAACAAGTAGCACAACAAACG
>REGM01000181.1:57444-71834 GCA_004194415.1 Aurelia aurita
TCTCGTGTTGAAATTCATTCATTTTTCGTTAAAATGTTATTTTGTATAAAGAAAAGTTACAGTTTGATGCTTCATAGTAACGGGCCTAAACGAGACTTGGACACAAACCTCGTTTTTCCGGAAAATCCATTCATGCGATCGACAAGATGTTTTTGGATTTAGATATGTTTAATAGAGTTCTCGTGTTGAAATTCATTCATTTTTCGTTAAAATGTTATTTTGTATAAAGAAAAGTTACAGTTTGATGCTTCATAGTAACGGGCCTAAACGAGACTTGGACACAAACCTCGTTTTTCCGGAAAATCCATTCATGCGATCGACAAGATGTTTTTGGATTTAGATATGTTTGATAGAGATCTCGTGTTGAAATTCATTCATTTTATCTTATTTTGCTCCTTTTTGACGTTTTTTCATTCATTTTGTGCATTTTTTTGAATCTGAGTCTGGAATATGAAACTGAGTCTGGAATATGAAACTGAGTCTAGACGAATATTCGTCTAACTTGTATGCGGTGAACGAGAACCGCTTCGAACGAGAACGAAGATCTCACATGACAAAAGATGAGGTCATAGCATCAAGATCGCGTTTCGAATTACACAGGTGCTGTTTTTACTAATCTGGATCACAGGGAGACAAAGAAACCAAAATTACGTTCTTTACTGACACTCCTGGACCCCCTGTGGTACTATCAGTATTGGCCTCGCAAAGTTTGTATGGATGTGGATGGAGTGACATAGATTTCAGAGGCAGGAAAATTAGTAAAATGAAAGGAAGACATCTTTTCGTTCGTCCTCGGTCACATACCGAAACACTGAAATTTCATACCGAAAGACAAAACTTTTCCGAATCAGCGGGCCTTCCTTCTTCCACTTACCAGGTCAAAATTTCCGACTTTTAAGATAAATTTCCGAATCATATCGAATTGGGGGGGGGCAACTGCCCCCCCAACCCCCCCATAATTTCCGCCACTGCACGAGGATTGTCAATGCTAGATGGTCAACAACCAAGATCCACATCCACATTCACCTCCGCAAGGGCAGGCTTGCGCCAATGGTATCCTCCTTCACATAACTCTCGAAGGTTCAATCACATCGCATGGGTGACGTGTATGTTGTGGGGGTGGAAGGGTGCATGATCCTTACCTGCGATTGCAGCCCCCCTATTTGGGACAGTCACGTGATCACACAAATGTCACGTGAGATATTCTCCTTTACAGCGGTGCACTTTCGGAGAAGATTATGCTGCAAAGGGGTTCTTTCATATATTTATTTAAAGTTGGTATTTACATAGTTTTAAAAGAATAAAGCTAATTTACACCAACTATCTACAATAAACCTAAAGTAATACACATTAATTACAAATTACAATTAAAGGAATTCAGTGTCTATTTACAAATTGTACAAAGGCAACTGGTTCCATCCCAAGTTTTGCTTTCCTTCTCACGGGGGATCCCTGTATGAAAATCCTACATTACAGGGGTGACTAGCCTGGTGACATCAAGTAAAGGGTCGAAGTAATGGGTATGTTGGGGGCAGCCACGTGCCCAACCTTCATGTCACGTGACTTAACTGGCACGTTGCCAAAATATGTCACCGGACTTGGCACCATGCCAAGTTACCACCATTTGACTTGGCACCTTGCCAAGTTTTGTGCCCTCATTTGGCACCTTGCCAAGTTACCAAAAATTCACCCCCTCGTGATATGCGCCTCACTTCACTACTAGTTATTAGCAAAGCTCCTTCGCAGTGGTAGATTAAACTCTTATAGTGCTTTCGCAGCATAAAGCCTCTGATTGGCTACAATTTGACCGTAACTAGCTAGGCTTGTAAAAAGTAATGAGGGGAGAGAAAACACGGTGTGAAAGAAAGGCTGAAGTGAGGAAATGGGAAGAGAGGGAACTGGAGATCAAAACAATAGTAAGGAATAAATTTGCAGAATAGGGGAGGCGGGGACCAGAACAAGCCTACTGGGGCAACTAAACTGTTATATTTTAGGTAATAGTTGCAAAGGAAGGCTTCCGAAAGTATTTGGGTAAGGGAAACTGTGGGATGCCAATGTTTTACTTACATAAGTATACTTTGTACAGAAGATGGGAAATATGATGAGTAGAATAGACATTTCAATTTTGGGAATTGAAAAGGAAGTGTACAATAAGAAGGAGACGGGGAAAGTGCAACGGACAGAGGGGAGAGAAAAAACGGCGTGAAAGAAAGGCTGAAGTGAGGAGATGGAAAGAGAGGGAACGAGAGATCAAAACAGTAGCAAGGAATGAATTTGCAGAAGAATAGGGGAGGCGGGAGTGCGAAATTGCGGCAAGAAATTGCACAGAGAATGAAAGAGCTGCAAATGCGGAAGCGTCAAGTGTGTAGAAAGGATTGGGAAGAGAACAATAGAGCAAGAATAGAAGAGAAATGAGAGTATTTGGAGTGGGCGGAATGGTAACATTGGAGGAGAAACTGCGACAGAGAGAAGTAAATGAAGAAATTTTCATGGAGAACGAATTATCTAAACTAATTGGATGAGTGATGAAATACATCTGGACACTAAATTGTGTATTTGTTCTTGCCTTACTTGCCTCGCTGTAGCAGCACAATGAGGGTTAAATCTCCCTGTGCGAAGGACCTTTACCAGTAATCATTAGGCAAATGAGCCCCATCCCAGCCTATGGGTGAGGTGCTACGGTGGACGGGTGCATGATCCTAACCTGCAATTGCTACCATCTATTGGGGCAGCTAGGTGACCACACCCATGCCACGTGAGATATTCTCCTCAACAGCGGTGCTCTTTCGGAGAATATGATGCTGCAAAAGGGTTCTCACGGGGGCCCCCTGAATGATAATCCCACATTACAGGGGTGACACAAAATAAAGGGTATATAACTTAGTTACTAACGAAGATGTGGGTTGATAACAGCAATATGTGTTGGGAGCAGTCACGTGCCTAGGCCCCATCTCACGTGACTTTTCAGCCAAGTTGCCAATATAGGTCACATGACTTGGTACCATGCCAGGTTTCCCCCATGTGACTTGGTACCTTGCCAAGTTCTTGTCCGTCATTTGGCACCTTGCCAACTTACCACAAAATCATCCCCTGGTGATATGGGGGCTCATTTCCATACTGGTTATTGCTATGCTCCCCCAGAGGGAGATTCAACCCTTGCACTGCTTCTAAAAAAACAACCACAACCAGGGAACCAGAACAAGGCCACTAGGGCAACTTAACCAACTAAGGCAACCACAACAACGAGGGTAGCTAGCTAGGGCAACTAAGGGGTACTAAGGAAACTAAGGCCACTAAGGAAAGAAAGCCCACTAACGCTATAATAGCAAATAAGTCCACTAAGGGAAGAGAGGCAACTAGATCAACTCTACTAAAACAACTTACCGAAAGGCACCCACGACTTACCGAAAACTCACCCCTTTATGATATGGGGGCTCATTTCCCTACTGGTTATTCTGAGGCCATTAAAGGCAACTATAAGGCCACTACGGCAATTAAGGTGATTACGGCAACTGAGGACACTATGTGCAGATATGAATTTCTACCTAAGTACAGCTACTTAGACAAACGACAGCAAAGCTAAAATCGTTGCCTAT
Organism: Aurelia aurita; assembly: GCA_004194415.1. Lineage (NCBI taxonomy): Eukaryota > Metazoa > Cnidaria > Scyphozoa > Semaeostomeae > Ulmaridae > Aurelia > Aurelia aurita. The sequence continues at coordinate 61,041 of REGM01000181.1, forward strand.
GTCATACCAGTAACTGAAATCAAACCTCAACACATAACACAATCTAACATTTAAGAAAATAGCATGACAACCTTGAAGCCATCAGTGTTCTTCGGAGGTTGCGGCCTGGATAAAAAAAAACCGGAACCCGAGCAAGGAGCAACCCCTTGACGTGGGGCTCGGGCTTAATTTGATCCTGCATCAACAACCAATAATCAACTGTGACATGACAAACGTGTTCATCATCAGTACTATTTTGTTTGTATCCATAAACGTTGATATCCGCGCCAGTGCATGAAGTTGCTGACTGGCCTTTTTGCAGAGAGAATCTATAAAACTGAGAGTTTTATCTAACGTGATACCTAGGAGCTTTTCTTCGCTGCTCTCCTTAATCAAAGAGTTGCCCACTGCACTGTCACAGAAACATCATTACTTTTATCACCAAATATTAGCAAGTGGCATTTGTCATCATTGGGAGGGACTTTCCCAAGTATCTCCCCTACTTAAAACCGGAAAAACCTAAACAACAACCACCTTCCTCCTACGCAAGGGTAAAGATTTTTAGGTGGCATTTTTTTGTATAAACGGGAGAGACTTGGGCAAGTCCAAGTAGTGACCCACTTGAAGTGCTAATCCATCATAGATTCAAAAAGAAAAAAAAATAGATTCGCTGATCAGCGATAAGGCGGCTCACTACCAATTAATAACAAATTCCAAACGCATAAACAATGGGTTAAGGTGGCTCACTATTGATGGAAATTTGACAATGATACACACTTGTTGTCCTAATCGGTCACGCAAAAGGAGTTGCTCAATTATAATGCTCTTTTAAAATCAATGCCTTCCTTGATCAGAAAAATAGGTTTCAACAGCTACAGAAAACGAAAAACGTAAACAAGGAGCAACATTCATTATTTATCTATACAATAGGATTTATAATAAATATTTCTAACCTTTTCAAATATGTAGATTATTCAGTGGCAGATTTAGGGGGGCAAGTGGGGGCAACTGTCCCCCCCTTTCACGATGAAAACTCAGCTTGGCGCCCCCTTTTGGCGAGAAATGCGCGCCTTATCATGACCCTACCGCGCTCTTTTTTAACTGTTTTGATTAGAATATGGGGTGAAACATACAAATCAAGGCATTATTTAGAAGAAAAACCAAAGAATCTTCTTAACCTGGAGTCAAAAAATTTTCGCGCCCCTTCGGCGCAATTCCGTTCTATTGTATTTTTGGCGCCCTCTCTGCAGGTTGCCCCCTTCAACTTCGGTCTGGATCCGCCCCTGATTATTTACAATTCTTTATGTAAAATTCTATAACAAAGTATTGTAAAGGAAATATGAAAAATGAGCCGCAAGCCTTAGAGCGCATACCCAGAAAATCAGGTTCTTCTACAAGGGACTTTTACTCCCTTTTTGGCATGGGCCACAAAAAAGTAACACCAAAGACAGAAAATGTGGGAACACTTTAGGAGCGAAAAATGTTCATGAAATTTACAAGGAATAAAGAACAAGATAAAAGACAGCCACTGAGCAGAAATCAGTAAATTTTCGGCTGTGGTTAAAGAGAAATGACATTCGGAAAGAAAACTGTCGCAAAAAAACAACGGTAACAAAATCATAAATCGTCAAAAATATTCTACCAATGTATGTTTCATCTTATTAATTCTGCGTAAATAAGATTTTTCTTAGGTTCTTGTAGCAGCAAGAAAATACTCTTAAAATGATATCCACACTGATTAAAGAAATAAATGTAACATTTTAGGAGGATGCCATAACACGGGCCGTAAGTAACACAAAGGAGGCAGAAAACGTGCAATTTTCCGAACTATGCTATTTACGATGAACATGCTTCGATACCTGTTATTCTGTAGCAACACCTGGTAATGTAATGATATCATTTACCAAATAATGCGAATTGAGATAGAAACTATGTAGTGAAAGAATCGAGACGGAAATCCTTTGTGCAAGACACTTTCTTTGGTCAACTTGTGACTATTAATGATTGAACCATTTTTTTACAGTTGTTTTGGCGACCATCATTTTTCAGAACTTCGTTTCTTTCATTTCATTTTATATTATTTAACCACGGTAGCCCCGTCAATCTTGTGGAGACTGCTTTACAGGGGGCCGTGCAAACAGACTACACAGTAAAAACCTAATTCACAAATGTTGCTAAATTAAGTTAAATAGCAATAAAAGAACCTAAAAATGTCCATAACAAATTAAACGAAACTAAATCAAAAGAAAAGTGAGATCAAACCCTCTACAACGACTAGTTTAACCTTTTTTGAAGGTAGCAAGAGAGGGTGCTTTTTTTACATCCAAGCCTAATTTCTCTGTAAATGTAGCTGATAATTTACTGATTTTTGCTCTAAAGGTGTTTCTTATGCTCTTCTTAGTACGGTATGAATTCGATCAAAATCTTGCATTCAGAAAGATATTAAGAAATTTTTCAACCTGGATTTCTGTTTCTCGCTATGCGTTCATGAAGCTGAGCCAGTGGCGTAACGGACTAAGTTACCTTTAGTTCAAAAACTAAGGGACCCTCAGCAAAATATTGTCCTTTGTTATTTTACTTTGAAGCTGGTGCTCTGGTTATGATAAACGAGACTAAGGGGTCCAATGCCTGCATGATATCTCAATCTAAATCGATTCTACAATGATAGACTGAGGACCTCGTATTTTTAAAAGTATGGAACTTTGTCAAAATATGGTCCTCGGGGTTCTTTCAAAAACGAAGAGAAAGTGGTTGGGTATACGTAGGGTAGGGTAAGAATTTGTCTGTGGAATGCTTGAATGTGATTGGGAGAGATGTTCCAAAGCCAAAGTAAAGGTCTTAAACAATTTCCTGGACGAACTATTACGGAATAGTTAAGGCTTTTTAGGGGCAGGCAAATATTGGATCGTGAAAAGCATTCAAAGCCGAAGTAAAGGTTGTGTACGAAAAAATTTTACTGCATGTGGTCATTTATAAACAAAATTGTCACATAGTGTCCAATTTGGCACTGGCAAACAAGGGATCGAGATAGCCCTTCTAAGCCAAAATAAATGATGTTTTTCTCAAAAAGTTTCCTAGGGATGCCAATTTATAAGAAATCTGTTACAAAATTGTCGAAAATTCTATTTTAGCACCAGCAAACATGGAATCCGTAGAGCTGTTCTAAGCCAAAATAGAGGGTGTGTCCTCAAAATTTCTCTTAGGGCTTCGCCCCCAAACCCCCTCGTTTTAATATCCTCCAGTTGATTTACCCTGGCCATGCTGCTGGATTATACAACGCATATCTCGACTGTAAATCATTACAGTTGTCTTACTTTTTGTCTGCGCAAGTCATTTTTCTCAAGTTCAAATTGGACATGGTTTTTCATGTTTATATGTATGTTATTTTAATGCTTATAGCTGGGGGCCCCGAGCTGAAAACTCCCTAAGGGCCCCGACTGCCTCCGTTACGCCACTGAGCTGAGCGCAACGACAGTAAGCTGCATTAACATGCAGAGAGAAACCGGCAGCTATTCAATCAAGCGACAAGGTAAGGACATAACGCTTAACGACGGAGAACATGACGTCGTTGGTTACAGCTGAGATCTGGGCCAAGGGACTAACAATCATGTTTCCTGCAACCTTTGCAATAACATAACTAAACGTAATAACTAATTTACTGTTTCAATTCATATAAGGTAAGCTGCATAATGAAAAGCTTATTTTTCCACCCTGAGGAAATCAAGCTTGAATCTGGAGCGGTATGAATATTATTGACTACATAAATGTTCACATCATATGACCGATGACGTCATAGCATTTCGCTAATGTAATAAATATGCAAACATTCATACATTTCTCGAAAGGTCCAATCAAGTAAGAGCAAGTCAACTACGTTATTTTTGAGTCGATTAGACATTCCTAAGGAAAGACTTAGCCACATTTGTTGTCAAAATTGTCGCTTTTAACGTCATCAAAAATTCCATCACAGGTCACAATTTAAAATGTTTCGAAAGGAATTTTTAATTTCCATGGTCATAGCAGTAAGAATCATGTATAAAACAAAATTTAGGCAGATGGTTAGATTTCTAGATAAGTTCCCCTCTCTAATAAAGCAGCCTGTGATTCATTGGAAATTGGTACATGATTAAAAATTGACAAACGCCAAAACTATTTACTTACTCACCCAGTATCCGTTCTAACAAAATTACAACGAAACATTTCTAACATCTGATAACAATAAAATACTTTTTGCAAAGTTTAATTCCACACCTCAAGTCTGGTAGCTAAATACCAAAAATTCAATTAAATTAAAGCAGAAATTTAGAATAAGTTTTAAATTAAGAAATAAAGAATTCGGCCCAGTACATAGAGTTCTCGATATTTTTCAAATATGAGTAAATAACGTTTCTGAAATATTTCTAAGAGGGGCACCCAAAATAAAGATTAATAAAACCTTAAATATGTTTTTGTAATCATTGAGATTGCTCAAAGTTTCGTAGCTTACATCTGCGAGTGGAGGGTCATCCCTGCCTTTGAGCATATTGATATGCGAATTTTACGAACAGGGCTTCAGTCTAGAGATCACTAGAGCTTCTCTTCAGCATCTTCTCAATTTCACGATTTACCCGGTTGCGCCAAAAAAGTTCAAGCGTTTAAAAATTCCTAGTACCAACAGTACTGCATGGATTGGAATAAATCGAAGTCTGCTTGAGAGCCGAAATACCAATATAGATTTTGCAATTTTTTCGTGTGCTTTGAGCACAGAAAATATAGGCAAATGCGTGAAAAGCGTGGAGTTGCAAATGTATGAAAAAGGGCCTAAAACCCTCGATCAAATAGTCAAGAATCATTTCACCCAGAACAATACGAAAGTCCAGTTTCTATCCCCCAAGAGTTAAAATAAGAATTTAGATTATATTATGATCACGGGTAAGAGATATAGTCAGCATATGTACTGCTATAGAATTGCTAACTTTAGTAATTGTTTAAAAATCAAATTTATTATAACTCTGAAGGAGATAAAATGACCCTGCGCACTGTTCTGTCCAAGGCGATTCGTTACGATTTGACTAAGGATTTTAGGCCCTTTTCAAGCATTTCACAACCAAGACTTTTTCTTCAAGTCGGAATCTATTTAAATATAATATCATTGCTCAGAGATTACAAGAAAAAATGCAAAAATATTTCAGTCTTTCTGCCATCAAGCAGAATTTTATTCATTCCAATCCATTCAGTTCTCTTGGCACTATGAATTTTCAAATGCCTGAACACTTTTTTGGCGCACCCGGTAGGAGACCGAAATGAACAGCTGCTTGGTTTTACCCCTACGATTCCTACGATGTTGACTGTCAACACTCAACAGGCTGGGTTTGTTTTCATCAATTTTATGAAAGCAAGAATTTTAACTCGATGAAACTATTTGCCGAACATTGCATATTAATCCAACATTATTGAAATTAAATTCCTTTGGTAGATTTTATCTACTCAATACGACTTTACTATTATCAGGCTTTTTGAAAAGCCACACATGTTTTAGTTTCGGAACAAACAAACAAACAAAAAATTAAAAATTAAATATGTGGTGTATCATCAATAAAATGGAGGTATACACACGAGAAAGGGTTTCCTTGATCTCCATATGAGTATCAACAACAGAAATGACTAAAAATCGGTGGAAATTCAACAGGACTATAAAACTGAAGGTAAAGTTTATTATATCTAAAAGTCTGTTCAACTACATCTTGATAAACAGCGATCTAAGTGTAAATTTATTGAGTTTATTGGAACTTTTTCGGGACAAACTGGACAATCCACTAATTCCTCAGGAACTTCGATAGGTTTCCTACTGTCACTGATAACAATCAGTGAATCATTTGCAGCATTTTGTTGAAGTGTATCATGGGCTTGGTCAGCTTGCTTGGAGGAAGGAGTATGTTCTGTTGTTCTTGACATGATTCTAAAGGATTCATCCGACGCAGGGTTGTTAGAACAAGAAATATCGTCAGTCCGTCTCCGTGCAATTCTTTCGATAAGTGGAGGTTCCATCTCAATTGAGATGCTAGTTCTCTCTGTCATAGAATCATTGAATTGTAACGATTCATCAGCACTATTGGACAATTCATTCGTTGCAGAAAAACTATTAGATTCGTTTGAGGAACCATCCATAGGTATTTTATTTGCACTCGATACAGTTGAAGTTCCAGACTTATACTTATTATCTAACCTACGCATACGCACATCAACGTCATTATCGGTAGAATTAAAAACAGATTTTTTGCTAGATTTATTTGCTCTGTCATGCCCTAAATCTGATTCAGTCTTATCGTCATTCGCATGATTCCAAGAAAATCTATTTCCGCCGTTCCGATCTTTTTCTTGTTCAGATTTTATATGAGATGAAATCTTTGCAATAGAATCAAACTTTTTCTGTGTATTTCTTTGCTTTTCCATCAACTGCTTGATCCATTGGTCTCTCTTTAACGACCCATCGCTTCTTCCGGAACCAAGACTTTTTCCACTACCAGAGAAAAACGAGCTTGGCTCTTCACGACCAGGTTCGTCTGATGGGTCATCTTTGATTGTTCTGATTACAGGCTTTGTTGCATTCGTATCATTGAGAGCCTTGTTTGGCTTGAACCATTGATCTTTGTTTACCGACCTATCACTGCTCCCAGATCCACGCGATTGTCCAGTACCAGAGAAAAATGACCTTGGTGTGTCATTACTAGCTTCTCCTGTTGGACTATCGTTAATCGTCCTTACAACTGTTTTATTAGAACCAGCACCTTTTGCAGTCTTTGTTGGCTTGAGCCACGAATCTTTGTTTACCGATCTATCACTGCTCCCTGAACCAAGAGACTGTCCAGTCCCAGAGAAAAATGATATGGGCTTTGCCTTGCTAGACTCCCCACTTGTACTATCATTAATCGTCCTTATAACTGTTTTAGAAGAGCTGCTATCTTTTCCATCATTGGCTCGCTTGAAGAACCACTTTGCAATGTCATTGCCACTATTCTCTTGTTTTGTCTTACCATTTGAGGACATTTCCCCGCCATTTTTCACGCAATTTTTTGAGCCATCTTTCGCAGAATCATCACGTTTTCGCTTGCTACCTTTCTTCCCATAATCATCAGGTTCTTTTATTTTAACAAACTTACCACTACACGATTTCATGTGATCTGCCCACCAAGTGTCATTCTTTGAAGGAGCTCGATTCATAGCTCTTCGAACGATACCATAGAAAGGCGGCCTTGACTGGCATGGCCCATCGCACTTCCACCAATGCTGTCGGTAGTTATTGACCTGTCGAAAGTAATTAGAAGTGTACTGTTGGAGTTCGAGTTGACTGTCAGGGAAACAATATTCATGCAGTTAAGACAGTATTTTTTCTACTCTCCAGTCCCAAATAGAAGGGGTGGTCTTAATAATGGGGGGGGGGTGGAAAAAAATTGAAAACTTAATAAGCGGTGGGCTTAATTAGTGGGCGGTAAATATTTCAAAATGAAAGTAGTATTTTGAGCAGCTTTTAATCGAGTTCCCCTAAGTTAAGGACAATTTTTGCTTACATTTTCAATGAAATTTATTACCGGGGAGGGGGTTCCTAATAAGGCTTGGGAGTGGGTAAATTTTTCAAAATTCTATAAACAAGGGGGACGTCTATTTGGAAAATCAGGGCAACCCTCCTTAAATATTTTGAATGAAATTAAATGAAATGAAAATGAAAATTGGGAACCTCTTTTGTTGAAAGGCAATCAATCACACCTGTCAACAAAAACAGATCTGGGTTGATCGTGTTTTTTACTATTAATTCGATCATTCAAAGTTGGCTAAAAACAATGGCCTTAATTAGCACTATATAGCTACTGTTTTTAGTCAACTTTAAATGAAAGAATTAACAATAGAAGGCACTATCAGCCCAGAGACGGTCTGTGCAGTATTGTGGAGGAATACAATCAGTACTGGACCCCTCTCACAGAACTGATGCTATTCCTCCCTCGTACTGATGGTTTCCTTCCACGTACTGATGCTATCTTTCCGCAGCACTGAACATCCTCCATGCTATATTTGCAAGTTAACCAAGCTAGCAAGAGGGAGGAATGTTTTTATGCGCGCGCATGTTGTTGGAGCCAAGATGAGGCTGCGAGAGAACTTGCATGTCATATCTTGAATGAATGGATATAATGTGGAATCTTCCTGGCGCGTCCAAACTCGTTGAAAATCAAATTCCACGTGTGGTTTGGAAGATTGGAAACGAATAGAGAACGATCGGGGCGAAAACCGCAACCCCTTCACGTTATAGGCCGTAGCCGCGCTCCAAAACATTCTGTTGCAGTGCAGACGCAAAGTGGCATATGGTCAGCGGTGTATTACATTCCTGCCCCTTGCTAACCAAGCTTAAACTGAACCAGGTTATCGAATGTTGGGTTCTAATTAGCAAGTCCAACAAATTGAATGTATTTGATTCGTTGAAATTTAACCCGGCTTAGATAAAGATAGTTTAACTGTGTTAGTGTGAATGGGAGTATTAGCGGTACAATAAACGACCAAGTATTATTTGTAACTTTAATAAGACTTTTTAACCGTCGGGAAATGTAAAGAAATGAAACATTGCTCAGATAGTTTCCTTGGAGATGGCTGTAAAAATTATAAATATGTTTTGGCACTCCTAGCACTTCTCAGTGAAACAAACGTTCAAATCTAAATTAGCCTCTTGACTATAAAATGACCAGCCGTTCATTGAAATGGTGGATAATTCACAGTTCTACATTTCAAAATATGGAAGAACTTTTTTTCAGATCGCAATATAATGCAAATTGAAAAGGAGCAGTTTTTGTCAAAGGTCTGATATTTTAAATAAAAACGATTTAATTTAAGAAAGTTTCAAATGATAGGAAAAACACAGACAAGAAACTGTACATTAACTCCAGTGATATTAACTCGTTACTTTGAGCACTCAGTAATTTGCATTTTGTTGTATTTGCAGGATAATTTGTTCAGTTGTACACTTTGATTTCTGGTCTTTTTTTTATATCATGCTACAGGCTGACTCATAAAACAGTCAAATTGTTTTAAACTCTATAGCAGCACATGTATTTGTCTTGTCTTTATTAAATTAAAAAAATTAAAAAAGCAAATACTGAAATATGGTATGTAACATTTTGCCATTTAACTTAGCCATTTCGTATTTCACTTTCACAGAAAACCAAACTTGCAGAATAAATGGAAATGGCTGGAACATTAGATTCAACAGGTTTTCAACAGTCAAATCTGCCAAAGCATTGATTCAATATCAACTAAGGTACCAATGTTCAGGTGACTATCGATGATTATAATTTCTGGAATTTCAGATCTGTTTAAGCAAGTCATTCGTTGCTGGAAGCATTTAAATCTGTTACTTTTACGTTTGGCCATCAGGAACTCGTTTAAGAGAAAGACTTTTTGACTTATATTACTGCATACTCAACACAATCGTAAGGCTTGTTTTGCAAGATGACTACCAGAATGCTTCTACAAATAGTTTCTTTACTTTGTCAATACTAAGTCCCAAAATGATATAATTCTAAGAATATGGGATAAAATACTATCATACCTCATCATGGAAATTGTGATAAACCTAGAAAGAAGGAAGATAAAAATATTGTGAGGCAAAAATAAAATACCAAATTCAACCAAAGTAAATTCATCAAGTAGCAAAAGGGACATGCCATCTTAAGCAGAAATCCTACTTTAAGTGTAGTTGTTGTCATTGTCATTGTATTTTTCAATCGTCAACGAGAATGTCTACTTTGAAACAACTTCGAATCATTACAACCTAAAATTTTTCATTGCCCTGTTTGTTGTCATTTTACCGGTTTTAAGATGGCTTGACGAAGTTGCTGTTTTCTTCAGTTAATTATCCTTTTGAGTACCTCTTTTGCAAATTTTTTGAGAAGTAAATCACATGAAAAGAGTTTTGAGATTTCACAAATGTAACAAAACATTTCACAAAATAAACATACCGTTATATTTGAACCAGTCTGCTTATTGATCCTGTACATGTGCTTGTGAAATTCAGGTCCATGAGAATCGTGATCCTAAACAGAGGATAGAGATTGCTTTACACCGGACAAAAAAATAATATATTTCTAATGAATCATTTGCTCAAGAGACCAAAGAAGCTTCTTTCCGAAGTCCAGCACACTAACCCCACTGGCCCCTCATCCCAAAAACTTCAAGCTTTCCTCCGAGGAGAGAACTGTACAGAACTTGCAGCATTAACAGTAGGTATGTTAAAGAGCAGCAGCCAATAACCTGAAACTACAACCTTCCGCACGAACAAAAAGGCTGTTACCCCTAGATCACCTACCACACACATATAAATATATATAATATATATATACCATATATAATGGGTAGGTCCACACAACTGCTACTTTATGAAATATCACCAGAATCTGATTATATTACAGATCTTGAGAATGACTTTATGCAACTGGAACCATTTCAAGGACAAAAAATAATAAAAGAGACGATCTATATCCTTTTGGAAAAAAAATAATCTAAAGCAATAGTATCACACAAGTTTGTATTTCGAGCTGGCATGCAATAATCTCAAATTACGAACCTTTGAGTTATAATGCCGGGTGTCCCAAAAAAAAGTATACAGATTTGGTCAACCCTAACGATCAGAGTTTAGCATGAATCAATCCGAAATCATTTTTAAAACATTACTCGATAGTTAACTTGAAAATAGATACCTTGTTTGTTAACATTGGAGCTTTGGGAGTAGAGATATTAAGGTTACTGCCCTGGTTAATATGACCAAAAGTATCATTTTCAATTGTTTCCTTTTAT
>REGM01000181.1:81168-102333 GCA_004194415.1 Aurelia aurita
TCAACTCAAAGTTTATTGTAAAGTTATCAAACTCCTCCTGGCCCTGACTTGGACTTCTATAAATTACGGCGAAGAAGTACTTTTTCCTGTTTAATTGGATCTCAGACACAACACATTCAGGGAGAGTCGCCAGGTCAGAACGATTTTTTGAAGGAAGGGAATCTTTGATGTATAGCCCAACACCACCCCTTTTCACATTTTGAGGATGGTTATCTTTTATAAACGTATAGCCATCTAGTGCCAGTCTATCTTCATCAACGGTGTTGTCAAGGTGGGTTTCAACAATGCCAATAAGGTCATAATTATACACCGAGTTGTAAGCCTCTATAAGAGAGACTCGTAAAAAATCATGCGCAGTAATACTATTTAGATTCCAAGTGCGAAAATCAAGTGTTTCAGGGCCGGGGTTCGTTTCTACATCACCACTCAGCAAAATGGTCCTTAAAACTAACCATTTTATATGTAGTGCGCAACATGCTACGCACGCGGTGTAAAAGTAGACATAGTGAGAGTGAAAATATTTACATCGGACAATAACAATGATACCTAGCGGGATTCGCTTGACAAGTTCTACGGTAACGTAAAGTACTACCTTCGCAAAATGATGCATGCGGGCGAACAAAGGCAAGAAACATAACTCCGTTGCAACAGAGTGAACTGCGAGAATCTGTATTGTCAGTGTAAAGGGCAGAACAAGGCCTGAGATTGCGATAAAACAATAACAAAACCAATATAACTTAAAGATTTGAAAAAGAATTGAAAGTGGCCTAACATTTTTGGTCAGAGGGGACAAGTTTGCCTTCGACCACAGGAAGCCCATATTTGACCTTCGACCACAGGAAGCCCATATAACTGTGCTCTGTATTCAAAAAAGATTTTTTTTCTTTCCTACGACGTAGGCTACGTGTTTCATTTGGGAAATAAATATTTTGTTGAGTCCCTTGGTTCCTTGTGCTCTCTCAACAAAATATCTATTTCCCAAATGAAACACGTAGCCTACGTCGTAGGAAAGGAAAATAATTTTTTTTAATACACAGTTATATGGGCTTCCTGTGTGCTGACCTTCCCTGGACTGAAATTTCCAAAACATATTCCGTGATCTTGACTAGTTCGAAACTTTATTCTCTTGAGGGCGACACATCTTGAGGGCAGCTACATGTCTAACGATTATGCATAGCAATAGATTTACAAGCAGAACATGGTACTTTTTTATCACTTTAGTCAGTAAGAATTTTCTAGCTGTTACTTCGGTCTCCCCCTCGTGGCATAATCGCTAAATTCGCTCCACGTCTACACATTATTAAATTATTGAATTATTGTTTGACGATTAATTTGAGTTGAGATGTAATATTAGACATTTGATACAACGATTGGACTTAAGATAATTAAAAATGTCTATTTTGTGAGCATCTGCATCCAAATATGGGAATGTCACGTGAATGATAAGTTCTGTAGTTAAAAAAAGGTTCCTGTAAAGTTGTTCCCAATACAAAATTTGTAAAATTCACAACAGTTTCAGGGTGACAACTTTACCAATTGCAAACACTGAGATTACATCACAAAAAGCACTGGTTAATCCCGAAGGAGGATGGGTACTTTGAATTTATCCGTGTGCCAACCTTACATCGCTGACCTCCAAATAGTGATCCTAAAATGCTGGAGACTCTCAAACTATTGAAACGGATCTCCCTGTATTAAAACTAGGAGTTACAACCTATGGAGGTTAAATACAAATTTGAAATTTGAATAAATGTATTGTCTCTAAAGGTTATATTTAATTCTGATTGCCAATCAGATTGTGAATCTTGACTTTACTGTGGATCGGAAATTTGTTGCTTTGCACGCAAAAGTGTAATAAGTCACGGTACACAATGTCTTTTATGCTAAAGGAATTAAAGCCTCTATTACGGACGGTCCTTTACGAGGAGGCAGGACAACTTGCTTGATCCATGACGGTCTTGGTGTTCCTTTATAGCCAATCATTGCAAAAGAGCCATGATATTGGCGCTGTAAAGGACTCTTTCCATTGACTGATTTCAATGCAGTGTACACGTCTTCACTTGCTTTACGTGTCCCTTCATCTTGAATACCAATGAGTACAATTTTGCTGCAAGGAATGCAGATTTGAATTTAGCTCTAGATAAATAGCTGCTACTCGAGAATTTATGTCCCAGTGAGAGAAATGAATACAAGTATGTAGTCAGTAGTGGCATGGGCTTTGCCGAGACGTTGCAATCGGGAAAATTGACCTACCACTGTAAGATCTTTCTTTAAATATATTCTCTTTACTTTTCTTAATTGCACGGTTCTATAGGCAGCTGGAGTGAGTTAGCCAACTAGCTTTTAGGCTTCCAATGCCGAAATTTTGAAGGACTTTTTTCAAATCTGGCTTCAGATTTAGTAAAAAAACTCAAACTGTCCCCACATAGAATGGACAATGTGCGAAAGTACTACCAACACATGGACCTTACTGAACTATTTTCACTGCTTCCCACGTCCTCTGAACATGTCCTTAAACTCTTGGAAGAGATAAACCCCTCAAAAGCAACAGGTTTGGACAATATTGCAGGGAAATTCCTCAAAGATTTAACTGCTTTAGCTGAGCCGCTAACCAAATTATGCAATCTCTCAATCCTACGATCTGAGTTTCCTGATGGTTGCAAAAAGCGAAACTAAAACCTCTTTTTAAAAAAAGATCGAAAGATGATCCCAAAAACTATCGACCAATTTCTTTGCTTCCCCAACTCTCGAAAATTATTGAAAAAATCATCCATGGTCAAGTACAAAAGTACCTCGATGAGAGAAACATATTGTATAGATACGAATCTGGCTTTCGTTCTCATCACTCAACGGATACCTGTATATCTTACTTGAGTGATAAGATCCTTCAAGGATTTGAAACTGGGATGTTTGCAGGCATGATCTTAATCGACCTCCAAAAAGCATTTGATACAATTAGCCATAACATTTTTCTGGATAAAATGGCATACCTTGGCTTTAGTAAATCTGCCATTTTATGGTTTAAATGGATCGATCATTTACTGTCAACATAGGAAAGGAATATTCAAACATGGTAATCTGACATGTGCGGTCCCCCAGGGGTCATTTATTGACCCACTCTTATTCCTTCTTTACGCGAATGACATGGCACGAGCGGTCGACTGTGATCTGCTTCTGTACGCAGATGATTCCTGCTTAATGTTTAGAGACAAAAACATTGAGCAAATAGANAAAACCTCTTTTTAAAAAGGATCGAAAGATGATCCCAAAAACTATCGACCAACTTCTTTGCTTCTCCAACTCTCGAAAACTATTGAAAAAATCATCCATATGGTCAAGTACAAAAGTACGTCGATGAGAAAAAAATATTGTATAGATACTAATCTGGCTTTCGTTCTCATCACTCAACGGATACCTGCTTATCTTACTTGAGTGATAAGATCCTTCAAGGATTTGAAGCTGGGATGTTTGCAGGCATGATCTTAATCAACCTTCAAAAAGCGTTTGATACAATTGACTATAAAATTTTTCTGGATAAAATGGCATACCTTGGCTTTAGTAAATCTGCCATTTTATGGTTTAAATGGATCGATCATTTACTGTCAACATAGGAAAGGAATATTCAAACATGGTAATCTGACATGTGCGGTCCCCCAGGGGTCATTTATTGGCCCACTCTTATTCCTTCTTTACGCGAATGACATGGCACGAGCGGTCGACTGTGATCTGCTTCTGTACGCAGATGATTCCTGCTTAATGTTTAGAGACAAAAACATTGAGCAAATAGAAAACAATTTGAATAGAAATTTCGACTCTCTCTGCGATTGGTTTGTAGAAAACAAACTAAGCATTCATTTTGGAGAGGACAAAACTAAATCCATTCTTTTTGGACGAACAAAATGCATAAAGCTGGACATCAGGAGGGGCGATATAATGATCAAACAACATTCAACGGTCACATATCTGGGATGTGTTCTGGATGAAAGTCTCTTTGGTGAGTCAATGGCGACTAAGATGCTTGGAAAGATAAATAGCAAGTTAAAATTTCTGTACATGAAATAAAACTTCATGGATAACACCCTTCGCGGGTTGCTTCTAAATGCTCTTATTCAACCCCATTTTAATTACGCTTGCACCTCATGGTACCAAAATTTGAATAAGAGGCTGTCCAAAAAAATCCAATCGGCACAAAACAAATGCACTCGTTTTTACCTGAATTTAAAAAACTCAGCCCATATTGGGGCCACAGAATTTAAGGCTATAAATTGGCTCTCCACAAAGAACAGGATAGATCAATGTATCTGTGTTAACATAATGAATTTTGTCAAAGGAACTGCCCCAGCCTACAGTGCTGAGATATTCCGTCCAGTCAACAAGGGCCGAACAACGCGAAGGTCAAATTTCAAATTGAAATTTCCATTTCGCAAAAGTAATACAGGACAAAAATGCTTGTCTTATCTAGGGCAGAAAATATGGAATAGTCTTCCATCTGAGTTGAAATCAACAAACAATATTAATACGTTCAAAGATAGGATCAAAGAAAATTTTTTCCAAAATATACAGAAAGAGGAAGATGACATATATGTCTTCTGTTAAGACCCTTCATGGTCTCTCCCGATATAAACCACGTTTTGTATCGAAAACACATATAGATCTGCATTTTCCTTTAACCTACGTTTTTCCATTATAACGACACCTCTAAGGGGACCATTATGCAAGCGCGGTCTGGCCCTTGTGGCAAAGTGGCGATTGCCACCCGGGCCCTCCGTTCTGTAATGTGGAGAAAAACATTACGGGCCCTTTTCGCAAAACCGGAGAAAGAAATTTGAATTGCTTGAAGAATCCTTCCAAAGTGAATGAATGACTATTTCGGAAATTTTAGAGAAATCTACGCAATAGTACTTACAAATTTTCAGCTCGCTTCGCTCGCACTCATTGCTGACAATCTAACACAGATTGGATTTTGCCACCAAATTTACTTTCATTCAGCAATCGGAATCATAGACCTGATATATATAGCGTGTTCCTTAACTTGGTAAGAATGTTATTATAATTGTTAATGTTAAATTTTATTTATTGGTTTCCTCAAAATTTCTGTATGTTCTTCTAAAATATCGTTCTCTCTCTATTTTAACAGTTGCAGAAAAACAACAACTGAATTCATTTTTATGCGATCTAAAGAGAAATCCTCTGCTCAAAAGCAAACTTTTTCATTTCCATCGATTAATTAATCACCAACATTTTTATTTTCCAACAAACGTAAAAGCTTCTGAAACCCCCAAAAAGTGCCAAAACCAACTAAACTCTTTTTCAAAAGTCCAGGCACTTGGCTTATTATTTATCCTTGCTAGCTATTATGTAGCCTACCTATCACAAATAGTTTGCATTTTACAAATTTTCCCAGACGTACTATCACAGAATTTTCAAGGCTTCCATTTCGGGGTCAAGGAAACATTGGATTGTGAGAAACGTTCCAAGACAAAGTATAAGGTCTGTGCATAAACATTTTCCCAATGATGGTGATTCTTAGAAAACTGTTACAAACTTGTCAAAGTTTCCAATTGATAAAGATGGGATGGAGATAGGGATTCTAAGCCAAAGAAAATGATGTTTAATCAAAAAATTTCCTGGGGATGCTAACTTTTAAACAAATTTCACAAATGGTCAAAAATTCTATATTAATATCGGCAAACATGGGATCGAGAGAAGCGTTCTAAGCCAAAGTTGAGGGCGTTTCCTCAAAAAATTTTCCTTGGGGCTTTGCCCCCAGACCCCCTCATTTTATCACCCCCAGTTAATTTGTTCTGGCCACGCCGCTGCCTGCTACACCCTGAACCGGGCCCTTTGTAATTGTTAGCCACCCTGCAGTTTTTGTGCCAGACCGCCCCTGCCATTATGGAAATAAGATCAGCTTGACTTAATAATGCTATCCCTGCCACTGTAATTAGGGGTTTTTTTCTTAATGTTTTTAACCTTATATATTGTATTGTATCTATTTTTATATTATAAAACTTGTAAATATTTTTAATTTTAATTGTGGCAAATTGATACATACATACATACATTAATTTTTTTGTCTCTTTGTTTACATTTTCAGCTTGACTAATCGCCTGTAGAAATCCATTTGTTCTTAAGTTTATCGCTTTGCTTCGAAGTCGAAAGCAACAGATGCAATTATCCTTGTTGTAATCAGAATATTTTGATATGTAGAAAACAGAAACATTTCCAACTAGAATTTCTGTCGACATTTCGTTTTACAAGCAAATGTAAATTGTTTATGATCAAAGCGCTTGCTCATTGGGTTCTTAGATATGTACTGGTAAATAAAAAAAATGATGGGCCATGAATATCATCATAGATTAAAGCACTTACTTAAGCGTTTTAATCAAGAATCTGAAGGACCTAGAATGGGGGCTACCAGTTATTCATTAGTCAGGCAATTATTTTTCTGCAAAGTCATCAGTCATTAGCCAAACTAATCTAATTTTTTATCTATTCAATCCAACTATCTTTCCCGAGGTTTTTACACAGCATTAGCAATGTGGTTCTGTTAGTCACCTACAGGGCGTTCCAAAAGGAGTTGTGCCCTATTTAAGTGGCTGTTGCAGAGGAGTTGTAACTTCTATTGTCCTGTTGTGGAGACAGTTGCACAGGGTAAGCTTCAACTTAGAGTTTGAGACCTTGTTCTAGCCATTGGAACACAAGTGGTTGCTAATTTATGGAACAAGAAAGTAAAAAAAGTGATTGCTTCACAAACAGCATTTTCTTTGTTCTACATAATGCCAAAATCAAGTAAATATTGCGAAAAGACGTTCTAGCGTTTATTAGAATTTTTTCTCTATTTGACAATGGGTTAATGGTGCTGCGTTATCAGTAACAAATACAATTAACCCTTTATCAACTGCAGAAAAAAAACCATTACAGCGCTAGAACCCTTTCTTGCAGTATAGCCTGGTTTCCATATAATCGCAAGGAGTCGCGAAGAGTCGCAGCGAGTGGCAATAAAAGTGATCAAGTTTGGTTGCGACTCTCTGCGATCATATGGAAACCGGCTAAAAATTTGTTTGCGACTCCTAGCGACCCCTTGCGTTGGCTGTCGCAAGCAGTCACAAAGATAGGAAATTTTCTATCTCTGCGACTCATTGCGATTCGCTGCGATCCGTTGCGATTAATAGAAACCACTGTTCATAATTTTTGCAACTCGTTGCGATAACAGTTGTATTGTTGTTGGGATTAATCTCACTTCCGTCGTCATCATTTCACTCTTCCAGGGTCACAAAAATTGCAACTCCTTGCGACACACTGTGACTCAGGGCGACTCTCTGAGACTCCTTGCAATCATATGGAAACCAGGCTTATGTACTTGATTTTTGCATTTTTCGAGAACAAAGAGAGTCTTTTTTTGAAGAAATCCCTTTTTTACTTTCTTCCGCCATAAATCAGCAGCCAGTAGACAGATAGGCTAAAACAAGGTCCCAAACTCTAAGTTGAAGCCTATCCTATGCAACTGTGTGGAAATCGGGACAATAGAAGTTATAGCTCCTCCACCGCAGCCGCACAAATGGGGTACAATGTTTTTGGGACACCCTTAAGACAAAACGAATTCTTCACCCTGAATCTGGTTTTTGACATAAATTGACCGCTTCGTTGCCAAATGTGTTGTCCAATGAGGAAATTTTTCACAAATCTAAACCACATTGAAATGATATCGATATTGTGAAGGATGATATCGATCTTGTGAAGGAAACTAAATATCTTGGTCTAATGATTGATGATAATCTAAAGTGGGAGAGCCATGTAAAATGTACACAGAAGAAGATCTCTAGAGCTATAGGACTTTTGAAATATGCGAAGCATTATGTGCAAGAGGATACATTAAGGAATATGTATCTTAGTATCGTAGAACCCCACTTCAGTTATTGTTGCTCCGTTTGGGGATGTTGTGGGGCAACTAAATGAAAACCTTACAGAAATTATAGAACAGAGCTGCTAGAATTGTTACAAGTAGCCCTTTTGACACTAGTCCAGCTGCTCCTTTATTGTAGCGGCTTGGCTAGCCGTCAGTTGAGGGGCTGATTAATCAAGAAACATATACAATAGTATATAAATCCTTAAATGTCCTCACACCTGAAAACCTCGGCAGTGTTTTCTCTAGATTGTCTGAAAATCATACCCGGGTTTTGCGCAATACCAAATGCAATCTTGCAGTATCAAAATTAAATCCTTGAAAACAGATCAAAATCCTTGATCAAATATCAAATCTAAAAGCAATCAGTATACTTGTTCTTACCCATTTGATAAGCCATTGATGAAGTTTTTCATTGAGGTTGATGCACTGGAGCTTCTATAAGTATCAAATGACACTGACTTTTCAACAACGCCTGGATAAAGTTAAATCAGAAATTTAATAGTGTGCCTGAAGACTTGGGTTACCTCGGCCCCAGATACGCAACTTGTCAAAATATGTACAATTACGGCTAAGCATCCCTACTACTGATTTTTCTTGAACACATTCATGTAATGCATGACTGCTGTGACGTGGTAGCAATTAGCGAGGGCACTCAAAAATTCACCCCCGCCCCTCCCCAAACGGCAAAATCTTTCAGACCCAGTTGTTCTTTATGAACAGTGGCGATTTCATTGGTTGATTAGCATGGAGTTAGAAGATTTTGGAAATCTCTCCGTAACCAGTAGGATTTGACTTTTGACTTTAGATAATCTTGTTGGAAAGAACATCTCAAGCAACGAAAACCAACTGCGGATACGTTTAACCTTGATAAATTACACTAGAGCTTTGAGGCCTTTGTGGTACAAATAAAGCCTGTCTCAAATTAAATGACAGGTGAAAAAGTCCGCGAATAAAAACAATTGAAGAGTTTCGCGTGAGTAAATTTGCGTTATCGCAAATCTCACTTGACATCTAATTCTAGACAGACTGTAGGTTGAAGGGACAAGATAATTTTGGGATACAAGAATAAAAACCGTGCGAAGGAATGCATTTGGTAGTAAAAAGAGAGACAAATACAGCAATGAAAGAAAATTTTACAAAATAAATGCATAGTAACCTGTTTTTTCATTTAGAACTANAATTCTGGACAGACTGTAGGTTGAAGGGACAAGATAATTTTGGGATACAAGAATAAAAACCGTGCGAAGGAATGCATTTGGTAGTAAAAAGAGAGACAAATACAGCAATGAAAGAAAATTTTACAAAATAAATGCATAGTAACCTGTTTTTTCATTTAGAACTACAATGTTGTATCCTCCTCTTTTTCTTGATTTGTCAGCACCATTCACTTGAATCGTTGCTATCCCACAACCTACACGATTTGGGTCTTGACACGCCTCTGACCGGATTATTACACGTAAAGGACCTATAAATGACGAACGTATAATAGAGAGTGCCTAAGAAAGCACCCAGGCTAAATGGAAAACTAAATATACTTGTAACCTAAATTGTGTCTTCGATGTTGCCATTTTAGATTTTAGCTGTAAAATTTTTCCAGTTATATGTCCTCAAAACAGATAAGAAAGGCAAGGGCAGGAATACGGCGAAAGCATCTATAACAGGACTCAAACTTGTCGGGTTTATGTTTAGTAAGAATCGAATACAAAGGCAATACAGAAAATACACATACATTTGTAACTTAAATAGTCATGTTTTGTAGCACATAAGTTAATTCTTTAAAAGACAATAGCAAGACAAGACAGGGGATACTCGGAATGTCAAGCTGGGAACAAGGGAACATTATAGATAATTGTCAGATGAACAAGGAAACAAATTTGTAAAACATCATATTTTCAAGGAACAAATTAATGAATTTTCTGATTCATCCTACTGGGGAAAAAGGAACAGATAGAAATATAACTGGGAAAAAGGGAACTTTGACCTCCCTGGGAGGGCCTCGTAGGCGAAAAGCATGGCAGTAAGGGCTCTTCTAGGCCAGGGCAGAAAGACATAGTAGATTAATTCAATCAGTACGTTTTAACTACATTATCTGTGTCTTATAACCGATGGTATCATCATAAAACTAGCAATAATCAATTTCTCTAAATTTTTCCACTTGTATAATGCTAGGTGCTGCCTAAAAACGTTAGTTGACCATCTTTCCTTATTGAGTATTACCTTAGTTGAGATTCGCCGCGATCAAAATATTAAAAATACTCACTTTTTTTAGAACGAGTTCCCTTGTATAATGCTGGACATTGGCATGTGTACTTGTTCATACCATCAATGCATGTCCCACCATTCAAACAAGGGTTACTCAAGCATTCATCTGTTTCTAAATATCTAGGGATAACTTCAGAAATGCGAGGCATAATGTCAGTACTAAGGAAGTTGTGCGGTACTATGGAGGTAAAATCAAATTACGAGGGATTTCAGAGAAACATATGACTTCCGAAAGCTTTGACTTGTTAGAGAGGAACTCTCTTCAGAATTTCAAAAGAGCGTTTGAAAGTCCTATTTGCAAAAATCCCTCATTTTGAGATTTTGCTTCCACAGTATACTGCNCCAGGGATAACTTCAGAAATGCGAGGCATAATGTCAGTACTGAGGAAGTTGTGCGGTACTATGGAGGTAAAATCAAATTACGAGGGATTTCAGAGAAACATATGACTTCCGAAAGCTTTGACTTGTTAGAGAGGAACTCTCTTCAGAATTTCAAAAGAGCGTTTGAAAGTCCTATTTGCAAAAATCCCTCATTTTGAGATTTTGCTTCCACAGTATACTGCACAACGTCCACAGTAGTAAGATTATCCCTCCACAGTACTGCATAACCTCCACACTACTGAAGTTATCCCTCGGCAGTACTGAAATTATCCCCCCAATGTACTGAATAACTTCCATCGAACAGAGCTTATCCCTTCATAGTACTGACATTATCCCTTCACAGTACTGAAATTATCCCCCCCCCCCACAGTATGAAATTGTCCCTCCACTAAACTGAAAAACCGCCACAGTACTCCTGTGACGTGGGCCAGAGTGATGGTTCGTTGAAATCGGATGATGACTCCTGGTCGTATATTGTAGTCAAATGGCAATCCATAATTTTGGGAAACACGGTAGAAGAAAGACAAGTACTAACTTTTTTCGCAATTTGGTCCATTGTATAACGCTAAGCATCGACATGAATATCTATTTGTACCATCGATGCATTTGCCACCATGCATGCAAGGATTGCTCAAACATTCATTCACATCTAGATATAAAAAGAGAATAGTCAGGTTTTTAGTCTGTAGTTTTCTAACGATTCATCAAATTCGTTAAAAACTGATTTTTAATGTGTAGCTAACATGTCACTTCGATACAAAAATTGGTCCGGTCGAAATCAAGATGGATGCGATACTAAAACTATGGAAAAATGCGCTAAAGACAGTCTCAAGTGTCTTAAAAGTTTGAAGCAAGCTCATTATCTGAAAAAGATGTTTTTGTAACAGCTAAAATGTCAAAATTTCTTCTAATTGCTTTTCCTGGGAGACTAAGAGGAAAAGGAACGTTTCCAATGGCTTCCAAGATGGGAGAAGGAAATTTCCGTTTCCTTTTTGTGTTTTAATGAAAATGTCTGTTTTCCACCAAATTTCCTTTTCAGAAATTATGGAAAAATTTGATCATATTTTGTATTTTAAGAAACTTTCAGTAAAGGATCAAATTCTTAGATTCTTATAAGAAAGATACGTGAATAACCACCTACCAAGATTACTCACTTTGTTCGCAATGAATTCCCTTAAATAATGCTGGGCGTTAGCAGGAATATTATTTTATACCATCAATGCATGTCCCACCATTCAACAGGGCCGTGTAGGAAGCATCTTAAACTAGGGGGGGGGAGTACGACACTTTAAGGACACTTTTTTCATTAAGCTAAAGGAGTACTTCCTGAAAACAAAAAGGGCACTTATTGCAGAATCTTGGGGGGGCACGTGCCCCTAGTGCTCTCGGTTCCTACGTATCTGCCATTCAAACAAGTGTTACTCAAGCATTCATTTATGTCTAAATGTCAACAAAGAAAAATTGAAAGGTTTTGTATAGGAAGTTAGAAAGTTGACCATAGTTTTGTTGCACTGGACATTTAAAGTCAAGGTATATTGCTTCAAGTTCTAATGCAACCAAATTATTGGCACTCAAAATTTATGTCCAATCTGCAGGTCAAAGAACGCTCTTCAATATGGCAAAACAATATTTTTCGTTTTTGCTCGCGATATTTTTGAATTTGGATTCAAAGCATGGGTACTGTTGGCGACTTCTTATTGTGACATCACATGGTTTGCAATCTGTCGCCCCAAGGTTCAGCTGAAACTGGTATATTTGAAATGGAATTTCAGCAACGAATGTTTGTTTGCCTTTTAATTACAGTACTCTTTTTAGCTCGTTTCAATAAGTATAAAACACTTATGTCGTACGAGTTTCCATTGCATTGGATCATAGATTATTGGAACTTTAAACCTAAGCTGAGCAGCATCAACAAAAACTTGTGAGTTTAGCTGTAGGCTTGGTAACAACTGTGCAAAAAGCATGATTATTTAGACGATCATTGCAGCTATTTGATACATCCAGCGATAGATATGATCGTATGTTGGAAGGGGGTGGGGCAAGCTGATGTAGTTCGGCAGCTTGGGATGTGTCGTTTTCATGGAAATAGAGTGAAGGTGCTTTGTCAATTATATCATTTTGTTTGGTTGCAAATGCCGATCTCGCATTTTTTTGTTATACTTTGCATCTCACTAAGCAAATCTCGGATTTGAAAAATACTTACCTTGTTCACAATTCGTTCCATTGTATCCCGCTAAGCATCGACATGAATATCTGTTGACATCATCGATACATTTTCCACCATGCATGCAAGGATTGCTCAAACATTCATTCACCTCTAAACAGGGATGAAAATTGAATTTTATACCGTATCCACATAAATTTGCGGAAGATGCTACTTTTCAAGCTATCATTTCAAAATGTATCGCCTGCTGCTGCTAGAGAATAATTGTGATACAACTAAATGAAAACCCTTCAAGACTTGAGAACCTTAAAACCCCTTAACACCGTTCACACTTTTTATTGAAATGAATCCATCCCTCAAACTGAGACTGTGATTTATAACAAGCGAAGAAAAAGTGGGCGGCCATCTTCAACTTTTGTTCACACAGGTGAGCAGATGGAAATTTTACAGGGCAGGAATCGATACCAGAAAACGAGCACAATCAATAATATATTGAAAGAAGGTAATGTCACCTGGGATGTCAATTTCCAGATTCAGATATGACAGTACACCCCGGGCCAGAGCCAAAAAATAAAAGATACAATGAAAAAAAACAAAATAGGCTTTGATACCCAAGGTAACATGACATACATCATAAGGGTATTTTGCACCATTCGATGATTTCAAGCTTTAGTATCCTGCCAGCTCCTGCGGAGGGCTGCCATAGCTATCATTGATTTATTGGCGTGCTTCGCGTGACATCGTGTACATACCGAGAAACTTGAAATTATACCTCTGGACTCGCCTCTGAAGTACCCGTGAATGTCAAATTATACAGACCAAAACAATTTTTTATTGTTAATTTAAAACAAAGAGAGAAAGACCCATGCAGACATCTACTCTGGAAATGGACGCAAAAGAAGTTAACCATCAGATATATAGTACTCAATTGTCTCTTGTAAATTTGTTGAGTTGTATCTCAGTTCTACTTCTGTTCCTAAGTGATCTATTTAATTAGCATGCAAAACATTCTTTCGCCAGTATCTAAGTTAAAGTTGCACATTTCAACAGTAATTTCAAAGTGATCTTGTATAGAAACTTTCTCATCCTCTCTCAAATTCTTTCAATCCCTTTTTACTGTTCGTGCAAGGAGATTTGCATTTATGGCTTTACTTAGCTTAACTCAACTCAACTCAACTCAACTCAACTCAACTCAACTCAACTCAACTCAACTCAACTCAACTCAACTCAACTCAACTCAACTCAACTCAACTCAACTCAACTCAACTCAACTTAACCTTATTTTACGACACTATCAGTTTAATCAATAGGTCATTTCCTTTCATCTCCCAAAGCTATATTTTTCCACAACTTATATAGTAAGTGAGCTCAACTTTACTGAGAGAGATTTTGTTAAATTTGGCTTGTTTGTTTCCTATCTTTCATCCCCCTGTTCTCTTAATTATTACTGCAATTCCATGCAAAACTTTGACTGTCTTGAAATCAATCAAACCGAAGAAAGACAACGGCTATAGTTACACACCAGATAACGACTTAGCGTATCGAATTGTAATGCTTACTTTTCACCTTCTGNAACTCAACTCAACTCAACTCAACTCAACTCAACTCAACTCAACTCAACTCAACTCAACTCAACTCAACTCAACTCAACTCAACTCAACTCAACTCAACTTAACCTTATTTTATGACACTATCAGTTTAATCAATAGGTCATTTCCTTTCATCTCCCAAAGCTATATTTTTCCACAACTTATATAGTAAGTGAGCTCAACTTTACTGAGAGAGATTTTGTTAAATTTGGCTTGTTTGTTTCCTATCTTTCATCCCCCTGTTCTCTTAATTATTACTGCAATTCCATGCAAAACTTTGACTGTCTTGAAATCAATCAAACCGAAGAAAGACAACGGCTATAGTTACACACCAGATAACGACTTAGCGTATCGAATTGTAATGCTTACTTTTCACCTTCTGAATTAGAGAGAAATCGTAGTAAAGGCGCATCTTTCTTCGCTTGCTACTTATATTAGCGGAATGACTAATCTACCATATCTCCTAAATAGTCGCTAATTGCTTTGTATTGGCATGTCAATCAAAAGCAGCGGATGCTATTGTTACAAAAGTTGGCTTTGTTCACTTACTTGCAACCGTGACTAAGACATTTGCACTTGAGGTTCCAACTTCGTTCACAGCAAAACACTTGTAAATTCCGAAATCACTTGATCTCGGGCTTTTAAGGATCCACTCATTTCCATTTGTCTGCACACGAGACCCGCTAATGTTGCTGTGCATTGTTCTCCAAGAAATCTTTGGCTTTGGGACTCCACTTGCTTTACAATGTACTTTAAGTTCGGCTTGGTTATCATACGCAAGGGCTCGTTGTGGAGAAATTGTAGCTACTGGTGCAACTGAAAGGTAAATGAAGTGAAGCAGTGACAGGTTTCATCAAGCCCCCTTCACAATCAGAACTGAGCAGGGATAAAAGCTTGGGGATTGGCTGTTCTGGTGTACTTTATGAGGAGAATCTGAATATGTAACTTATCATACTCTAATTGTTGTATATTCGATGAGATTGCAAAAATTAGTACTTGCATACCTTTGTCTCTAAATTTGTTTCAAAAGAGATAATATGCTCATTTTTGCATCATTTTGCAGAAGAAAGACTAAATTTGCGTAAAAACATGACTTTGTGCTCAAATTATGAATTTTGTAAACTTATAATTATTACCTAAATTCATTAACACTCTGACGTCATTAGTGACATCATAACTAGAAATGATTAAAAGTAATTATTTTTTTCATATTCTCTTATTGAATTCTAGTTATGGTTCCATTATCTTATGTCTGTCAACTTTTATCTTACTTTGAAGTTATAAAGGTTTGACCGTAAAAACATGTAATTTCAAAACTACCATGCGAAAAAATAGTTATATTTCCAAAACGAAATGAGATATTTTGGTCAAATTTGGGGGGAAAGATGCTAAATATATATTTAGGAAATTCAGGAAAACCAAAAAGCTCAAGATTTAGCCGAACAAAATGGCTGAGAAAAAACTGAGAAGGGGGCGGAAGCAGCCTCCCCCCGGTCCAGATAGGGTTAAACTGTTGAGATTTTCGCGTAATTGGTACCAAGCCCCAAGGCCAATCTCTATTAAAGCGAATCACATCAATCGAATCACCAACCATTGCCACA
Organism: Aurelia aurita; assembly: GCA_004194415.1. Taxonomy (NCBI): domain Eukaryota; kingdom Metazoa; phylum Cnidaria; class Scyphozoa; order Semaeostomeae; family Ulmaridae; genus Aurelia; species Aurelia aurita. Next base: position 97,075 of record REGM01000181.1, read on the forward strand.
TTTGGATTATGCGCAGCTCAATTTTTACACCTTCACAACGGTCGCTGCGGTTTGCCCTAGGAAGTAAAGTTGGTTGAACTTTTCAGCGATTTCGAGCCAAATATTACTTGATTTCAGTCACATTTTCAATTTCAATACATTTGCTTGTGATAGACCATTAACAGGATATACCTTTAACTTGTATCTATCCTGTAATATATATATATTGACAATTTTAATTGTTTTCCTTCAAGAAATTGTAAATTATGTAATATACTAGGCCTTTAATTAGCTGTAAATTATGATGATGATGATGATGATGATGATGATGATGATGATGATGATGATGATGATGATGATGATGATGATGATGATGATGATGATGTGATTCGCCAGCGATCTCATGAACAAATCGTCACAATTTGCCTTCAAATTCAATCATGACTGGACTTGCCTTCATATCATCTATTTCACATCACATCAAATATTTCTTTTTTCTCTTTCCTTCTTTTGTCCCCCCAGCCCCATTCTCAAATTTCCAATTGCTGAAGCAGGATGAGACTTCCAGTTTGCTTGGAGCAAGTCCAGATCACGACTAGCGAAGACAGCCTGCAACCCAAAGACTTACCGTATAAGAAAGAAAATGCAGGGTTCTGTTTTGTTTCCGTTAAACTTTGGAGAAGAAACAACAAAACGTTGCTGTATTTAAACCATGTTCAATGTGAATTTAATGAGAAAATCTTGATATTAACCATGCAAGAAAGCACTCTTGGGTGAGCTATTTTGTTACTTTTGATCTAGTCTGCTTCTCATTATGTGAATCAGGATAGAAACAATGAGAGATTCGAAAAAGAAGTTCATATTCATATTCAAAGAGATTTTTTCACGCAAGTACTTTTATAGTGGCCTGGCATACAAACGTTTTTTCACAGAAAAATGTCTCAATGTTCGTATTTATTGCAAGCTAATGTTTCTGTGACACAAATTTTGTGGCAGACGAAATTTGTGTCATAAGCAGTACATGCTTTATAACCATGATATACGAGATAGTGATACACAACTAGATATGTAGTAATAACAACTTTTTTAGCCACAATTTTATGTAATAATAATTAAATAACAACTTACTATGTACGGTCAGCGTAGCATTTAAGCTATCTTCTCCCATAATGCTTTTCGCAGAACATACGATGTTTGCCTGCTGGTCGGTCTCCGATACATGTCTTATTTCCAGGTCCCCTCTCTTTAACTTGATTCGTTCATGGTCATGGTCATCCTTAACCCGCTCTCCATTCACACTCCATACAAGTTCAGGTTGTGGATTACCTGTAGCTTCACAGTGAAAAATTGCAGTTGATTGTGAGACGATTGTTGTATTCATGGGACCTACAATGATAATTGGTTTTTCTAAAGGGGGTCCAGGCAGGCCTCTTGGCCCTATGTCTCCTTTGATTCCACGTATACCTGGTAAACCAGGTGGTCCACGAGGCCCAGATCGACCAGTGTCTCCTGTTTTCCCCTTTGGTCCCCTCGGTCCTGCTTTTCCTCTCTTTCCACGGGGTGCATTGCAAACCATAGTGCCATTTTTATTGCAGATGCCGGCATGGTGACCCTCCTTGCTTTGGTAGAAGTGATTCAGGGCAGTAATAAGTGAATCTACTGCTCCATTAGCATCAGGTAAGATGTGTCGTCTGACTCTCTCTGGAAGCTTTTCTAAGTATTAAAATAAAGAAACAACATAAAAAATTACATTACTATCCACCTAATCTTGGAATGAAGTGACGGTTTTTTTGCAACTGGGAAAAATAAATATCATGGTCGCAAATCAGTCAAGCAAAATTACAAGATCTTTCAAAGAAACCCATCTCCCTTTGAAAAATTTAATAAAAATACAGTGTGAAAGATGAAATAGACTCTATACGAAATTTCTGGAAATGTCATGAAACGTTTCCTCGATATCTAAGGAAACAAAGTAAAATAAACTGGAAATGGTAATCATTCTATTTTCTTATTAACAAGAATAGTAACCTATTCCCATCCAATTAGTCGCTCTCCCTCTCAAATCAACTAAGATACCCGAGTGCGAAGGAGAGTTCGCTTTTTGAGAGGAAGAGCAACTAATGGACAGTTTTCACTTCACTGTTCTAGGCTTAAAGGCATTTGGCATATTCACCCAACTAATTAATACACATAAATCCATAAATATTAGAGTGAAAGTGAAAAGACAGAGATATCATCGATATCATGCTTCTATTCTTAAGATGTTTCTATTTATTGCCTTTAAGCCTACACCAAATACTGTCATGAGAATGAAATTTTGTAAAATAGTTTACTTAACCATAGGGGCCATAGGGGAAAAGAGAAGGAAAAATGGCCAATTGTTGATGAAAAGAACCGTCGCTGAGGGAGGAGAGGTGGGTCGCTTTGCCGGGTCATCTGCTCGTTGCTTAGAANTAAATCCATAAATATTAGAGTGAAAGTGAAAAGACAGAGATATCATGTTTCTATAGATGTTTCTGTTTATTGCCTTTAAGCCTACACCATATACTGTCATGAGGATGACATTTTGTAAAATATTTTACTGAACCATAGGGGCCGCAGGGGAAAAGAGAAGGAAAAAATGGCCAATTGTTGATGAAAAGAGCCGTCGCTGAGGGAGGAGAGGTGGGCCGCTTTGCACGTGTCATCTGCTCGTTGCTTAGAAAAGGGCGGAATCAACCGGTTCCAGGCTTTAAATATCTTGTTTAGGTCTCGAGGGGCTACAACCAGGGCTCGCATGATCCCTTGGGGGTCTTGAGTAAGATCTTAATTCGTTATTTTGAGATTTCAGAGCGTCCCCTTGGGTGAGAATAGGCTCGTTGGTGATGGAGCGGGTTAGACTAACAACATGTGTCCCTGACATTGGCTCGTTGCTATTTTCTTCGCTACAGTTGTTGTTGCTATCGTGTCTTTTTCAGTGACAAGTCGGTGGGAAAATGCTCCAAAACGGACTGTAAGTCAATCAAACTGTTTCCAACTTCTGCTTCACAATAATTGCAACAAGCAGGATAAAACAAACCTGCAAGGGATGAAAAAGTGCGGGTTGAAGCATTTTATTAAACATTAAGAGGAATTTTGCACTTCTAATGGCTTGATACAACTAGTATCCCCTGTATCCCCACAGGCCACTGCATATGTTGCATTGTCACGAGTACGTGACCTTTGCAATTTACTGTTTATGGCCCCATTACACCCTTGCCAGTTTACACCAGCTACATACAGATACTGATATACACATCACTAACATAATAAGACACTACCAAAGGATCCAATTGATCCATCTTCCTACATCTACAAAATGTTGACTTTCATACCTACGCTAGCAGTTGTTTTCACCTCAGCTTCCTTCTGTCCACGCGTTTGATGCTTGATGATGGAAACTTCTACCTTCAGTGCATTTGTTTGGATTTGGTTGACATCACACCGCTGTTGGACGACAACCAATGACTGTCTTGTAGTGACGGAAAAGAAGATTGACAACACTGATAGAACGAGTGATAAAAGAACTGCCACGTTCTTAGCCTTGTTCTCGTATCGTTGCGTCCGCAACTTTTCTATGTAAGCCATTTCAAAGTAAGCAATGTACCAAGCGTTCAGTACAAGTGAAGTTCATATTTCAAGAAGATGTCTTCCGTTTTAAAACCCTGACCTCTTCTGGTAGGAAGACAATCTCGTCTGGTCTTGTGGCTTCCGTCCAAAGGGAAACTTGAATCATTTCATTTGCATGGATCAATTTCACTTGGCTTACTTATTCTTTACCACAACCAAAATTAATGATTATGCAACTTGTTCGCACAGTAAGGCTAGAAAAGTACGAATTTCTCATCCTGGGCACTTTTAGAGCTCATAGGTTCCAAATCTTTAACATGGCGTAAAAAGGTCGGTGTAAAATTCAGTGACATATTTCTTTGAATCGAATGGCTTGAACGAAACTTTAGCTACTTTGCTATAACTCTACCGTTGGACTTTTCAGAAATCTTGAATATTTTCGAAATTACAGCGTATTTCACATTTCAACTCATTTGAGGATGTGACGTCATCAAATTTCTAAATCGCAAACCAGAAGAGTGAAAGACTTTTGCTTGAAACCATATTGTAGACGTTCATAAACTATGTTTTTCTGGAAAATTATTCGATGTTTCCTGAAAAAGTTTAGAAATTACGATGGTTTTAAGTTTTTTTCAAACTTTTTCTTGAATTCTTAAAAAAGAAGAAAAGCACTCTAATTCTGAAAATATTGAAGATTTCTGAAAAGTCCAAGGGTAGAATTATTACAAAGTAGCTAAAGTTTCTTTCAAGCCATTCCATTCAAAGAAATAGGTCGCAGAATTTTTACACCGACCTTTTTAAAGATTTGAAACCTATGCTTTTAGAGCTAGCTCCAAGTCTATTTCGTGCCTAATCTGCGTTTTGCATGAACTAAATGTTTCTGTGTCACTGCGAAGGAGAATCAATCTAAATAATTGGTTCATTTAAAAATGTGAATTAGGCACGAAATAGACTTGGAGCAAGTCCAAGGCACTTGTAGCCCTTCTCAAGCTTCATAATGACATACAAGTAAGTAACTGTTGCCAATTGTTGCAATTAGGGGGACTATGGCAGTGAGTATGCTAGAAACTTTAACCAGTCACTGATACTTTAAATAGTCAGAAGCAATACTAAAAGTCTGTAAGAACAAAGAGGCCGAAGAAGGCCTTTTAAATCAGCAAAAGTTGGATTTTCTTCAGAGTGATTAACTTTTGTACCACCAACAACTAGATGGCAACATATCGTTTTAGCCATAACGTTAGCAGCGTTAGTCACCTTCTTAAGAGGACATGAGTTCGAAAGGCCTAAATGTGCTGAGTTAAAAGTGATTTTTGCCACCACTTTGTTGTAAATTTAAAAAAGATTCAAAATATGCTCTTTTTCCTCGCAAATGAATTTTATTTGCATTTCTAAGCATTCCTTCTCCAAAAACTAGGCTGATACAATTGCTGACAGATCAGAAAAAGGGCATGTTTATATTAAGGTTTCTACTCACCCAGTCTGCCTTTTCTCGTCCAAGATTGCCAAAATGTAGCCTTCTCTAGACAAAATTACCAATATTTGACCTTCCCTGGACTGAAATTTCCAAAAAATATTCTGTGATCTTGACTAGTTCGAAAATTTATTCTCTTGAGGGCGGCACATCTTGAGGGCAGCTACATGTCTAACGATTATGTATAGCAATAGATTTACAAGCAGAATATGGTACTTCAT
>REGM01000181.1:103902-113999 GCA_004194415.1 Aurelia aurita
ACATAGTAGATGAATTCAATCGGTACGTTTTAACTACATAAACTGTGTCTTATAACCGATGGTATCATCATAAAACTAGCAATAGTCAATTTCTCCAAATTTATCCACTTGTATAATGCTAGGTGCTGCCTAAAAACGTTAGTTGACCATCTTTTCTTGTGGAGTATTACCTTAGTTGAGATTCGTCGCGATCAAAATATTAAAAATACTCACTTCTTTCACAACGAGTTCCCTTGTATAATGCTGGACATTGGCATGTGTACTTGTTCATACCATCAATGCATGTCCCACCATTCAAACAAGGGTTACTCAAGCATTCATCTGTTTCTAAATATCCAGGGATAACTTCAGAAATGCGAGGCATAATGTCAGTACTAAGGAAGTTGTGCGGTACTATGGAGGTAAAATCAAATTACGAGGGATTTCAGAGAAACATATGACTTCCGAAAGCTTTGACTTGTTAGAGAGGAACTCTCTTCAGAATTTCAAGAGAGCGTTTGAAAGTCCTATTTGCAAAAGTCCCTCATTTTGAGATTTTGCTTCCACAGTATACTGCACAACGTCCACAGTAGTAAGATTATCCCTCCACAGTACTGCATAACCTCCACAGTACTGAAGTTATCCCTCGGCAGTACTGAAATTATCCCTCCAATGTACTGAATCACTTCCACCGAACAGAGCTTATCCCTTCATAGTACTGAAATTATCCCTTCACGGTACTGAAATTATCCCCCCCTCCCCACAGTATAAAATTATCCCTCCACTAAACTGAAAAACCGCCACAGTACTCCTGTGACGTGGGCCAGATTGATGGTTCGCTGAAATCGGCTTATGACTCCTGGTCGTATATTTTAGGCAAATGGCAATCCATACATTTGGGAAACACGGTAGAAGAAAGACAAGTACTAACTTTTTTCGCAATTTGGCCCATTGTATAACGCTAAGCATCGACATGAATATCTATTGGTACCATCGATACATTTGCCACCATGCATGCAAGGATTGCTCAAACATTCATTCACCTCTAGATATAAACAGAGAATAGTCAGGCAAAAATATACAGGCAAGCTAGCATACATCTGCATTAAATTACCTTACCTTACCTTACGTTACGTTACGTTACGTTACCTCACCTTACTTTACCTTACCTTTTCAAACCTTAACTTAACTTAACTTACCTTAACCTTAAATTACCTTACATTATCTAACCTGGCTTACCTTATCTTATCTAACCTTAACTTACCTTAAAAGACAGGTTTTGATTTTGATTGACGTTTCGTCTCATTACAGAACTGCAGATCGAATCTTCCACCCACCCCATTTATTCCAGACCCCCCTCCGTTTGTTAGGATTTGAGGAATTTCTACTTACCCGGTTTATTCAAGATCCGCCGGTCTATTCCGGACATGAGAGTAACTAGACAGCGTCTTCGCAAAAGTACACGAGAAAGAGAAATAACCGCGAAAGTTCAGCTGAAGATATCATACAAAATGTTGCTAATTTTCAAACATGGAAATATTCTCTGATACAACTGGTGGGAATAATTCAAACTTACTTGCAACCATAATTATTGTATTGGCATTCGAGGTTCCAACTTCGTTCACAGCAAAGCACTTGTAGTTGGCAAAATCACTCGATCTCGGGTTTTTAAGGATCAACTGACCTCCACTTGTTTGCACACGAGAATTGCTAACGTTGCTGTCAATTCTCATCCATGAAATCGTTGGTTTAGGGAATCCTCTCGCGTTACACTTCACTTTGAGTTCGGCTTGGTTATCATAAGCAAGGGCTCGTTTTTGAGAAATCGTAACTACTGGCTTAACTGAAAGGTAAGTGAAAGAAGGCTTCGTCAAAACAATAAATCAATATCTTATCACCAGAGCAGCCAGCAAAAGTTTAGAAAAATTGCATTTGCTGTGCGATAACGATGATAAAATTATTGTCCAAGAATTTGTCCTAAGTTGTTTTTATTTTCGCGTGATTGGTACCAACCTTAAAGGCCAATCTCTATCAAAGCGAATCGCAGCGATCGAATTATTAAAGGGTCTGTTTCATCCAGCATGCCTTGCACGTTCCATCTCTTGGTTGGCCTTTGTTGTCGCCATTTTCATGGGCCATGAAAATGGCGACAACAAAGGCCAACTAACAGATGGCACGTGCAAGGCATGCTGGATGAAACAGACCCTTTAACGTTCGCCACAGTTTGATTATACGCAATTCAGTTTTTCACATTCCATTCATTTCATTTTAATTCTTTATACAGGGTAAAAGCATCAATATTAAATACTGCTTTACAGCTTGCCCTGTTAACTAAACAAAAAGAAAATCCTAAACTACCTAGTTACAATGTGATTTCATACATAAAGGAAACAAATGTAAAGTCAATGTAAAATCGAAAAAAATAAATAGAGTTAGGCTGAGAAGGGCAAATTGCTCTTCAGCTACTTTTAAAAATGCCAAGGGAGGGTGCTTGTTTGACATCCAAAGGCAAATTATTCCAAGTCTTTGCGCCCCGAAAAGATATAGCTTTCTGTCCACTGCAAGTGTTCATCCTTGGTCGCCGCGGTTTGCACGGGGAGTTAAAGTTGATTGAATTTTTCAGCAATCGCGAGCGAAATGTTACGAGATTTCATTCAGATTTCACTTTCAATAAACCGCGCGAGCCAGAAAAAAGTTTCCACATTTGAAAATTCATAGCACCAAAAGTACTGGACGGATTGGAATGAATCGAATTATGCTTGATAGCCGAGAGATTGAAGTACTTTTGTGATTTTTATTCGCGCTTTTATGAGCACTGAAATTTTACGTAATAAAATCGACTTTATTAAAATTTATTTTATGCAAAATGCCGGAAAAGAGCCTAAAATACTTGATCCAATCGTTAAGAGACTCCTCGCAGAGAATAACAAAGAAAGTACGATTTTGCACTGGTATGGTAAGAGATATCGTCTGCACTTGTATTGCCTTGGGATTGAAAAACCTCAGCATTTGTTTCAAAATCTATTTTCTGTAACTCTTACGAGAGATGAATTCCCTTGCGTATTGTTCTGTGTGAAGAGATTCCTTACGATTTAATCAAGTGTTTTCGACCCTTTTTCAGGCATTTCGCAACCAAGAAATTTTTGTAAAGTCTAATTTACCTATATTTTCAGTGATCATAAAAGTGCGACAAAAATCACAAAAATACTTCAGTCTTTCGCTTTTTAAGTAGAATTCGATTTATTCAAATCCATTCAGTACTCTTGGTGCTACAAATTTTCGAAAGTGGGAACTTTAACCTCGCTCACCCGGTCGGTATATACTTGTGATTCGCCAGCGATCTCATTGAACAAATCGTCACAGTTCGCCTTCAGATTCGATCATGACTAGGGGGACCGATTATATGAAGGTTTTCAGCCTGTTTGTAGCTTCAACCGGGCTAAAATTTGAATCGATTTTATGGTGGCTTCAACCATGGCTGAAATCCACATTTTGCACGGGAAATCATTTCAAAATTACATGTGCATGCTCCAGTATTTCAGCCCGGTTAAAAATTATGATTTGCGATTATATGGAATTTTTCAGCCTGTTTGATCGAGCAAAAATCCTAGCCCATTTGCTAAAACCGGGTTGAAATTTTTATCATGTAATCGCAACTTTGTTTTTGCAACGCTTTGACAGCAACACCAGGCTGACTTAAGATAAGGCTCAAATCCTTACTGGTTGCCAGAGCATGCGGAAATCATCCAGTTTCACGCCAATCAGCCAATGACATCGCCGCTTTCTAGTCCCTTGATACAAAATCGGCTGTTCGTGGTGAATTTTCTAGTACCCTCACAAAAAGTGAAATGGATGCTAAATTACTGCAGTCATTCGCAAGTTTTTTTGATAAATCAGATGTAAAGATGTCCGTCTAGAGTTGTTTACATATATAGAAACATATCTTATTTGGAGCCGGAGCTGCATTCATTTTCCGGTCATAGCATATTGACCTTCGTTGAAATATCGATAGAAATCGCTGCAAATGAGATACAAAGATGAGGATTTTAGCGATTATACATATTGCCATGAGCAATAACCCAAACACATTCGCTTCTATTGGATCTCAAAATCGCAGACAATTTTCAGTGACTTCTGGCAATGATATCATCTGGGCCTATGCTTCTCCTCGCATGAAACCCTTTCCATTGCCCCGTTTAGAAAAAATTCTGAAGCTACATAATTCACTTACTAATGATTCGGGCATCAGTTTGCCTTCGTTTGTCGTTTGTACTTCTGCAAATTTTTGTAAGAAACAACCAGTCTTTGCAAAATTGTAAAATATTTCGTCGGTCCATATTTTTCTCTGTCCACACTCTCCGCTTCAGACAACTGTAAACTTTGTATCACATATCACAAAAGAATTGCATCACAGAGCATTTCTAATATGATAGAACGATTCGAGTCGCTTGAGGCACTCGTGAATTGCAATAAACAAAAAGAACAAACAGTTATTTTCGTGTGTGCTAAAAATGCACGGTTTTGCTCTTTTTGTTTGAAGCACTCATGAATAGTTTTCACACATCCATCTGATTTAAACAAAAAGAGCAATACCGTGCATCTTTAGCACACCCGAAAAAAACTGTTTGTTCGAATCGTTGTATCATATTAGAAATGCTCTGTGATGCAACTCTTTTGTGATAAAAAGTTTACAGTTGTCTGAAGCGGAGAGTGTGTACAGAGAAAATATGGACCGACGAAATATTTTGCAATTTAGCAAAGACTGGTTGTTTCTTATAAAAATTTGCAGAAGTACAAACGACAAACGAAGTCAAATTGATGCCCGAATCATTGGTAAGTGAATCATCAAGCTTTAGAATTTTATCTAAACTTTTTCGGGGCAATGGAAATGGTTTTATGCCAGGATAAACTTAGGTCCAGATGATATCACTGCCAGAAGTCAATGAAAATTGTCTGCGATTTTGAGATCTAATAGAAGCGAATGTGTTTGGGTTATTGCTCATGGCAATATGTATAATCGCTGAAATCCTCATCTTTATATCTCATTTGTAGCGATTTCTATCGATATTTCAACGAAGGTCAATATTCTTCGATTGGAAAATGAATACAGCTCCGGCTCCAAATAAGATATGTTTCTATACATGTAAACAACTCTGGACGGACATCTCTGCAACTGATTTATAAAAAAAAATTGCGAATGACTGCAGTATGTTAGCATCTATTTCACTTTTTGTGAGGGTACTAGAAAATTCACCTCGAACAGCCGATTTTGTATCAAGGGACTAGAAAGCGGCGATGTCAGTGGCTGATTAGCGTGAAACTGGATGATTTCCGCGTACTCTGGTTACCAGTAAGGATTTGAGCCTTATCTTAAGTTACGAATGGCTGAAAACTGTCATATAATCAGCCCCTAGCAAAGGCGACCTACAACTCAAAGGCTTACGGTATACGATATCCCATCAGTCTAAAATATAAAGCTTATAATATCATGTTATAAGTGTAAATATATGTGTAAAAATGTAAATAATGTGTTATAAAAATTATAGTATGAAGATGGGCGTTAAGAAACGCCGTAGTTATTCCTACAAAATGTTTTGCTCCCTGTGTCCCTATGCCCATTCCTCCATGTGTCCCTATGCCCGTAAAGGTTGTTGTTGTTGTGCCTGGTTTTCCTTGTTTCCCTGTGTTCTGATTTGAGCGACAACAACAACCTTCACGGGCATAGGGACACAGGGAGGAATGGGCATTGGGACAAAGGGAACAAAAAATTTTGTAAGAATAACTACCGGGTTTCTTAACGCCCATGGTATGAACCAAGATTGGAGTTCTAATCTTCCTGGGATTCGTGTTTTAGAAAGCTAATTGTTCCGCACACAAACTGACACAAATGTTGTGGCAGATAAAATTTGCGTCATGAGCGATACATGCTTGATAACCATGATATACGAGATAGTGATAAACAACTAGATATATAGTAATAAGCATTATCCTGTTTAAATAACAACTTACTATGTACGGTCAGTGTAGCATTTAAGCTATCTTCTCCCATAATGCTTTTCGCAGAACATACGATGTTTGCCTGCTGGTCGGTCTCCGACACATGTCTTATTTCCAGGCCCCCTCTCTTTACCTTGAATCGTTCATGGTCATCCTTAACCCGCTCTCCATTCACACTCCATACAAGTTCAGGTTGTGGCAGGGGCGGCTGGGAGTAAGAATAGTTTGCTATTAATCACGAGCGAGAAAATGGGGTCCGGGGCTTGCCTTCGGAAAATTTTTTGGGCCACGCCCTTTAGTGTCCCGGAGAAACGCCCTTCTTCTGGGAAAAGTTTTTAATGCGTATTGGATTGCGTTAATTCAACCAAGTTTAGCCAGGGGCGGCTGGGAGTAAGAATAGTTTGCTATTAATCATGATCGAGAAAATGGGGTCCGGGGCTTGCCTTCGGAAAATTTTTTGGGCCACGCCCTTTAGTGTCCCGGAGAAACGCCCTTCTTCTGGGAAAAGTTTTTAATGCGTATTGGATTGCGTTAATTCAACCAAGTTTAGCCCTAATACAAAATACATTTAGCGGTTCAGTGAAACTTGAAGTGGGCAAGATAGGATCGATGAAATAATTTAAATTCTAAGTCATCTTGTTTGAAGTTTCCAACTGTTGCTGTCTTGTTGAATTGAATAATACGGTTTGGAGAGATTTGCTGAATGGCTGCGAGTTAAAACCCGCCAACAGATTGAATCGATAATACACGGCTCCCAGCCTACAATACCAGAGCCGTGCTATTAGAATTGGAATTCTAATAGCATGAACAGTGAACGCAACCAAGATCGACTTTTGCTCTCTGTCTCGAAAGGCGTTTCTATCGTGTGTTATTCTTACCTATCATCCATAATCAAACACAGCCAGCAAAAGTAGCTATTCTCCTCTCCCTCGTCCTCTCCATCACCATAAATCCAAGGGAAGGTTTTGTATACGGATTTTGAAGACCTATTTTAATGGTAACCTTTGGGGCACTTGGGCATGGAACGCCCCGCCTGTTTCAGTTATAAGCGCTATTCATGCCTTCTATCTTGAGTTGAGGTAAGGAAAAACCTTAGCAAAACACCCTAAGAGAAGAGCTATCAACAACACGGCTCATTTCGACAAATTGTATGCACAGTTCTTTACAATTTTCATGCGTAATTCAGAAAGCTTGTGACTGACTTTGCCTGTGCTATTAGATTTGGGAAACTAATAGCGTGGCTGCCTTGAGTCATTGATGAATGATTTGACTGACAGATGAAAACAAAGGATTTCGTAGCTGCGGTATCTTTGATAGGACCTTTCTGCTATTAGAATCAGGAAACTAATAGCGTGGCCATTTCATTCAACGAAAGCAATAGAGTAGGAGAAATCTGCAATAATGTGCGTCATTCGTATTGTTAAATATTTGTTAACCGGCATTTTGATTTCAAAGAAGACCAGCAATGACCAATTGAAAGCGTTGGTTCGTTTGTTTCTAACAAATTGTAAAGATCCTAAAACACAGTGAATATGGACAAAAATAGTTTCTTATCTTTGAAAAAAAATTGCTATTAGACTAATAGCACTAATAGCAGGGCCAGCCGCCCCTGGGTTGTGGATTACCTGTAGCTTCACAGTGAAAAATTGCAGTTGATTGTGAGAAGATTGTTGTATTCATGGGACCTACAATGATAATTGGTTTTTCTAAAGGGGGTCCAGGCGGCCCTCTTGGCCCTCTGTCTCCCATGATTCCACGAGTACCTGGTAATCCAGGTGGTCCACGAGGCCCAGATCGACCAGTGTCTCCTTTTTTCCCCTTTGGTCCCCTCGGTCCTGCTTTTCCTCTCTTTCCACGGGGTGCTTTGCAAACCACAGTGCCATTTCTATTGCAGATGCCGGCAGGGAGACCCTCTTTGCTTAGGTAGAATTGAGTCACGGCGGTAATAAGTGGATCCACTGCTCCATTAGCATCTGGTATGATGTGTCGTCTGACTCTCTCAGGAAGCTTTTCTAAGGATCAAAATAAAGAAGCAACATCATCACTTTCTCCCTGCATTTTCAGGCAACTAGGAGTGAAGTGACGCTTCTGGCAGATATGAAAAATATATCTCATGATCGCAAATCGATCAATTACAAAAGAAGAACCTTTCAAATAAACCCACCTCCCAGTAAATACAGTAAAGATATAGTGTGCAAGTTGAAATATAACAGTCCTTGAAGTGTCCCAAAACAATTCCTGTAAGGAAACGAAGCAGAATAAACTAAACATGTTTATCATTCAATCTTTTAATTAGCCAGAGCGGGATTGTTGGTGTTAGAACGGGTTAGACTAACAACATACGCCCCTGATGTTCACTTGTTGCCATTGTTTTCATTACGGTTGTTTGGTATCGTGTCTGTACAGTGACGAGTCAGTGTGAAAATGTTCTAAAAAGAAATAATATAGGCAATCAAATTGTTTCAAATTTTCTGCTTCAAAACAATCGTAATAGCAACAAGCAAGATAAAGCAATCCTGCAAAGGATGAAAAAAGTGTGGCTTGGGGAAGTTTATTAAATATTTGCAAAATTTGAGGAGTTTTATCCTTCTGCTCTATTATTATCAGTGAAACCGTTACCCGGGCTATAAGGATCCAAGTGATCCCTCTTTCTACATCTACCAAACTTTGATTTTCATACCTAAGCTAGCAGTTGTTTTCACATCAACTTCCTTCTGTCCACGCATTTGATTTTTGATAATGGAAACTTCGACCTTCAGTTTATCTGTTTGTACTAGGAAGTGAAAGCGCTCGCTTCGCTCGCGCTTCAACATTCCTAGCTCCTGCGGAGAGCTTCTAAATACTCAGTGTTGATAATCTGTAAACTCTCTTTTTAGACATTCGACTTCCTATCCGCGAGAGTTCTGATCGGCTACCGTTGCCACTTGCCACGCTAAATTGTTTGTTATTTAGCTATTGCTTCTTTCAGTCTTCTCATACAACTGACCGGGTGTGCCGCTCAATAGGGGATAAAAGTTATGGGACATAGTATTATAAGTGAAAAGAAAATTTCGGTAAAGGGTGTCATAAGCCTATTGTTTGCAAATAAAAAACCATTATTTTAGACATCACTTTGAAGAATTGAGTATCCAATTCAAATGTGCGTTTTTTATTTGCCGATACCTACTGTAGTTGAACCGTTAACGTGCACCGCAATATTGTAGGAGCCCAGGGGATTACTTGTCTAGGAGAGTTACGGGGATGTGTGGAAACTCTTTCACATCCTAGCCCTGTCCCATAAGAAAAATTTGCCAAAAGTATACCCTGTCCCATAAAAATTTGCCACAAGTATATGTGATGAATCTTCCCTTTTTATGACACCCTGTCCAACAAATTTCACTTCTTAAAATGGAAAACATTGTTACTAATATCTGTGGGTAGGCCGAACTTGCTATACCTGAAAGACTTCAAATTCCATCATTGAGCACTGCCCTGTCACTTTTCACGAGTTTTTGTTGTTTATTTTTTTCTCCTGTCGATATAATTCTTAATTTTGCTTTTATTATTTTCGAAATCCGAGGTTCTCGCTAATATTAGTGTGATCTTTACCCTTTGCCTTGTTATTGCCCCTTGTTCTCCAGTTGTATGTAAGTTCGATCATAGTCATGGTTCGATGTGTAAAATTGGTTTCTGCTGTGAGTCATGATAAGTAGATACTCAGTTTGCAATCCTCATGCTCGTGTTTGCACTCATCTCCCTAATCAATTTGGAAACTTTATAGATACCCTATACACAAACTCCACAACCTCTATTATCTCTTTCTATTTCGCCTCTCTGATTTCACTTTACAAATGCCATTCTGTCCGTATCCTTTCAGACCAAGGGCTGTAGGAAGATACCAAAAACCCGATTAAAGCGACATACCTTCAGTTCTTTGTTAGCTTTAAAGTAGTCTTTACATCCATATTATGTTAAAACCATGGTTGTCATTCTTTTGTGTGGACCTGCTATCGAATCCTAATCGAAATTGCCAGCGTCGCTGCAACGAACTTGTAACCGCCATTGCCATGTGAGTTTAGGCCCAACTAACGAATGCGCGATTTACTCAAAATCTAATTGTCCACATTAAAGGTCAATAAACA
>REGM01000181.1:114543-150866 GCA_004194415.1 Aurelia aurita
TCCTAGCTTTTTGACCTATTAAGCCGGTCGTGTGTTAGAAAACAAACATGAAACCACATTATATGTATCGATTCCTTTGTTTAAATTCACAAATTGCTTTATAAGCGGTAATTGCTTGACCCGGATTACATTATGGATTATTTGACCTTTATATTTACATTGCAAGTGCGATCAGTAAAATCCCGTTTTTTCAGGACTCACAAATCCACTAGGTACAGGTACGAAAAAGCTATTTTGTACCCAAGGAACCTATCGAATGGCTCCAAATTTTGCACACTGCCAGAGCAGGTGTGGGGCAACCAAAACGTGTCTCGGAATTTTTGTATGTCCTCTGGTCCGTCTTTTATAGCCAAATACGACTGTGCGAGGGCAGAGAAGTTATTTGCAAATTTATGACAGCTTATATTTTTGAGGGGAGGAAGAATTTGAAGAATCTGAGACACCTTTTGGTAGCATAGGATGTGCGCTTCCTGTTGATATAAGTTAGATTTTGTTACGTTAAACGCAAGGGTACAAAATAGCTTTTGAAGGAGGTATGCTCTCTTAAGCAATAAAGTGGCCTGGAAAAATTCATTTTACAATCTTTGCCAATTATTTTGATATGGTTAGAATCCCTACATTCTTATGCATCGAATGATGTATAGTTTAACTACACCCCGCTAATAGTTTGGATTTTGGGGAGAGAAAACCCAATCTTGTGCTACAAACGTTTACCGTAACCTTTATCTCCAAATCCTTCAAAATAGTTCTAAAATCCTTGATCAAAGTTGCTAGCAATCCAGCCTCATGATAATAGAAATGAGACAAGAAAAGACTGAATGACAGTCCCAAGTGGGTACGATTATGCAGCAGCCTCTTTATATGTCTAGGAAAAGTTTGCGCGACGAGATAAACAGATATAGAATTTGACTATGATAGCTGTGGGGCGAAATTGCTAGCAACTTTGGTCAAGGATTTGAGGCCTACACTGATAATTTCTCAGCGTTGGGCTAAATTCTTATAGTAAAAGTTTCTTGTAGAGTTTCTTAATTTTCATGAAATTGAATTTCACAATTCATCATAATTCTTCAAAGACCGCTAACATAGCTTTTGAGCCCATAGAATTACAAGACAGAACCAAATCATGAACAAAAATATCCTTTTCACGATCATTTGGGTTAGAATTACATTTTTTGTTTAAAATACATTCCAAACCATAACCAAAAAATTGAAAAGTTTCTCATTTCCTCTGATCACTTCTAGGAGAGTTTCTTAGTTTTCTGGAAGAGAGGCGCACCACAGTCTCCTATAAGCGGTTTCTTAAGAAAAACAAGAGCGTATTCTGAAGGATTTTGAGATGAAGTATTTTTTTTGCTTGTAATATGAGAATGATAAAACAGATTTTGACAAATTTTTTTTATCTAAATTGATATGCAAACTAACACAGGTATTATCAGTTTGAAGGAATCTGAAAAATGGTTAGCACCAATATCAACAAAAAACGTACCTATGCTCAAGGTAACTGTTCAGGATTAGCTTAAAAGTTATTGCGAATTGATTGGAGCTAAATTGGCATCGCTAGCCCTGATCAAATCTGTTACCTTATTTGGGACACCCGGTAGAGGCAAGAGAAAGCCTTCAAACCAGCACATTTAGAGTTTTTGCAGAGTGACTATAACGTTTAGACTCCCAGCCACTGGATAGACACATAACATTTTTAGCTATAACGCTAGTCACCTTCTGAAGAGAACCAAAGTTCCAAAAGCCTAAATGTGCTGATTTGACAGTGTTTTTTGCTTTAAGTTTCTTCTTCAAGATTTTTAAAATTTTCTATTATCTACACATGATTCGCATCCCTTCTCCAAACAACTACTCTAGACTGATACTATTGCTGACCGATCTGAAAAAGCGCACATCTAATGGGTGTCCCAAAATGTTGTGCCCCATTTGTGCGACTGCTGTGGAGGAGCTGTAACTTCTATTATCGAATTTTTGGTACGGTTGCATAGGATAAGCTTTAACTTAGAGTTTGAGACCTTAGCCAATCGCACAAGTGGTTGCTAATTATGGCGCAAGAAAGCAAAAAAAAAAGTGAAAACTTCAAAAACAGGACTTTCTTTCTTATCCAAAAATGTCAAAATCAAGTAAATATTGCAAGAAATGGTTCTAGCGTTTTATTTGAAATTTTTATGCATTTTGCAATGGGTTAATGGTGTTGTGTTATCAAAAAACAATACAAATAACCCTTTATCAACTGTATACAAAATTCTGATATAGCTCTAGAACCTTTCTTGCAGTATTTACTTCATTTTGACATTTTTGTGCTGTTTTTGAAGTGTTCACTTTTTGACTTTCTTGCGCCATAAATCAGCAACCACTTGTCCGATTGGCTAGAACAAGGTCTCAACCTCTAAGTTGAAGTATATCCAATGCAAATGTATCAATAACGGGACAATAGAAGTTACGGCTTCTCCACAGCAGCCGCACAAATGGGGCAAAACAATTTTGGGGACACCCTGTACATCTATCAAGATAATCAGTAAAGACTAGAAAGGGCAACGCTCTGGCGCAGGTTTCTACGAAGCGCCAAGCAAAGAATGAAGATTGGGAAATAAGCGCCACGGCGTCTAGTTAGTCCAATATACACTAAACAATAATTAGATCACAGCGGATATCCGCAATGAAAGTTATAGGACGATTGCAATGAATTCAAGTTTCTCTTATGGGGAAAGAAGATCTTGCTGAAAAGTTGAAGCAAAGAAATCAGGAACATTTGAATCTTGGCTGAACTTCTTAATCATCTCTTGAATTTTGATTTTTCTGCAGGCATGTGGCGGTGAATAACTGAAAACACAAGAAGGAAAATGTACAGAGTGGAGCAATGAAGCAGAGTGAGGAACCATAACATCGAATTGGTAGGTGGAAATGACACAACTCTAGGAAACTAACGTAGCTGCTTTGCGAAGATGTCGAAAAAGCTGCAAAAGAACTGCAACAACAATGTAAACAACTAGCAAGGTTATACAATTTTTAATCATATCTTTTGGCGGTTTCATTCACAAAGTAATCCATTTGTTTTCACTGTATCTAGGCATGTGACGCAAGATTTCTCCACTTTATAAATTTAATTTTTGCATCAACGGATCTGCCAAAGATGTGTCAAAGATATTTATCATTGTAAGTAGTTGTTATATATTTCAATTTGCTGAAGGGTTAATTTGTGTATAAAGAATAGTAAATGAAAAAATGAAATGAAAATTTTCCTAGTTGACAGCCCACCGAAAAGAAACTACTAAACCTACCCTTCCGTTCTGCTTTTTTCCGTTCTCCTAACCTTGAAAAGAATGACTTGAAAATACCGTTGTGACCAACACGAAGCAAATTTGTAAACTAGACAGCTATTCTATTCTCCGTAGGCTGTCGAATGGGTTCAGAACTTTTTGGTACACGCAGTATGTTTTACAGTCCTACCTTGCCCGAAGGTTGATAATGAATGCAAGAAAAGATCAGGAAACGTTCAAAGACGTAGGAGTTGTTGAATAGCCTGGTTTCCATATAGCCCCAAGGTGCCATAAGGTTGCCGCAGCCATTTCAACTGAAATGGACACCACTTCTCCTGGTACCGCCGGCAGCCACAATAATGATGGCTGTGGTACCCCAACAACTGGAAAAAAGTTGAATCATTTCAAATTTGTTATGTTCTTACGGTACCACAGGCGAGATAGTTGCGGCATCAGATTCAGACGTTTCCATTTAAATCGTTTGACTGCATTACCGAAGGCATGGCAGATGGAAGATGGCAGGAGACTGCCGCCGGCAACCTTGCGGCAGCTTATGGCTATATGAAAACCAGGCTAATAATCATAATGAAATGAAAGCTTCGTACTTATCAATCTCAAGACGGCGTCTCCGACAAAAGTTAATAGTTGTGTTTCTGATCATATTTCCAAGGACACGTCTGCTAACAACCATGCCATCAATAAGTGGACCTCCAACGGATGACCTACAAAGGAACATACTCACACTACTAGTTTAAAATTACGAGGATTTACATGGGAATTTCAAACCGGTTTGAGTTTCACTTCGGTGTCTGATGTGAGTCCTTGAAGTGTTTACATGAAGATGGACGGAATTCATTCCGGCTTGAATTCACTCCGCTTTGAAATGTCATGACGGAGTGAAATTTCCATCTAAACACACTGCTGTTTAAGCTGGAGCTAAGATGCCCTTTCCATGAGAATTTCAAACCGGTTTGAGTTTTACTTCGGTGTCTAGTTTGAGCCCTTGAAGTTTTTACATGAAGATGGGGGGGGGGGATTCATTCCAGCTTGAATCCACTCCGCTTTGTAATTTCATGCCGGAATGAAATTTCCATCTAAATACACTTCTGTTTAAGCTGGAGCTAAGATGCCCCTTCCCATGAGAACTTCAAACCGGTTTGAGTTTCACTTCGGTGTCTGGTTTTGGACCCTTGAAGTGTTTACATGAAGATGGGCGGAATTAATTCCAGCTTGAATTCACTCCGCCCTGTTTGAAATTTCAAGTAAGAATGAAATTTCATTATAAAAGCACATTTGTTTCAATGAGATATGACTTCAGAAAACATTTTCACAGAAATTCCAAACAGTATGCGTGTCACCTGACACTGTTCTTAAAAGTGCGCATGACTCATGATACGGTTTGAAAAAGTCATGTAAAATTTCAAATATCTTCAATCCGCTTTTGAGTTCACAACGCAGTAACTTTAACTTGGGTTTCAAGTAACGGGCCTCTAAAGCCTGAATAACACTTGAGCGTCTGCCAATACCACGCAAGGGCTGTTTAGAAATAGGTTATTAATCCTTGATGAAGATCATTCACGAAATCATTAAAGTACCGTTCATGCTTCAGTAAATTTTTGATGAAGCAAAAACTAGTCATGGGATACCATTCCTGTTTTGATTCGAGAAAAATTGTCCATGAAAAAAACTGAACCCAATTTTTAGTCCTATTCAAGGATTGCCAGACACTACTTTCCAGTAAGACTGGCTATAATAACTGTAGAATTGAATAAAAATTATATTTTGGCAATTTCATACCTTCTTGTTTTAAACCATTATTTTAAACACACTTACACATTTTTCTTTGTGTTGTTATCTCAAAATTTTCGCAGCCCTCCGGCTGCCTCTTCAGTGAGAATGCTTGAATCTCCCGAATAAAAATTCTTAAAGCAAATCTTAGCTAAACTTCTTAATCATGGATTGTTGATATTTTTCTTCAGTTAAAAGACACCAAAGCTTTTGCTAACTCAACAAGGGCAGATTTTATAACAATAGGATTTCTGGCCTTTGATCGACACGCAATTTCAAAACGATTTGCGATCGAAAACAAAGAGGGAATTCTCTCAAGCAAAAATTCAAAACAATCAAAGCCGATAAAGATGCCCTGAAACCAGTATGGCAAACTGTTGCGTTGTGCATGCGAATAAGCATCTTCAAATGAAGTTATGAGTTTATTACGAAAAAAAACGATAGATCTAAACATCTGCCTCGCAAATTTTAGTCATCTAAAGTCCTGTTCACACTATGCAAACTAACCCGGGGCGAACATCGGTTAAACTAATCTACGTTAGATTATGATTTTTGAACAATAGTAATTATTCTCGTATATTTACGGTGTAAACTAAATACTCCATGCTCAGACTCGGAATCCGCGGGGCAATGAATCTGAATCAGCGAGGCAATTTACCGTTCGTCTTTCGACAGATACTTATGAATTCTCTTAAAAATGCGTTTTCGCATTCACCACGCGGTAGATGGCCATATTGGTTTCAGGGTATCTTTTGCGGTGTTCTTTATTTTGATTTATTGCTTGAGAGAATTCTCATTGTCTGCAATCGCTGAGTTCTGCACTCGAAAAGATCAGATCTTAGAAAGCCCTAGATAGAGGAACTAAATGCCGTGAATAAGAAAAAAAAAGGTTTTCAAATTAGGTTTTTCTTATGAAAGAGGTTCTTTAAAGGTAAATAATTCTTGTTTCTTTTGTTGTCAATAGACAAATGTCGGCATTTCTCCTCGCTAAATTTTACAACAACCAGCAGTCAGCAATCTGCGCGAATTTTCAACGAACAAGAAAATTAAAACTTTCAACATACCCAAACACTGTTTTCAGTTTGATTCTGAACAACCCAGTTTTTAGAGGATGAACAAATATGACACAAATCTCCTTCTCCGGTGCTCTGCTGGATGCATTTGAGACTTGATTCTGCCATGCTTCTTGAGATTCTAAATTTCCGAGCAGTTCAAAAATTGGGAAATGAGCATGGTCGTTAAAATCCTGTAGCCAGGCAACGATGACTTTGGTCTCAGATGAGCTTGAATGTGCACGTGATTTAATGTCTAAATACGTGAAAGCAGCCTCTTGAGTTGTTGTTTGCTTTCTCAGGACTTTTGCTGCGATGAAAAAATTGCAAATACATTTCAAAGAAACTAAATGTGTCTTGAAATTATTGTACTTGATTGAAGTTTCAACATTTAAACATTTACACGAAGTTGTACAATACTTACAACTTTCCAATTCATACATAACCACTTTATGTACCACAGCAATGCTGTAATAATGGATATTAATGCACCGGCTTTTTGGGAAAAGTCGTATGCCCATCTCGGTTGATCAAATTTGATAAATCAATCAGATGCATCCAAATCTCAATAGCCTCAAAAAGAGGCAGCTAAACTTATAATAATATTGCCTATTTTCAGATGGATCCTACCGGGTGAGTAAAAATGTACAGGCGTTTGCCAGGATATACAGTCAAGAAAAATCCTCCAAGCTCTACGTGGTATAGTCCATTTTATAGCAGAAAGGCTAACTTAGAAATGGAAATTTATTTCAACTGGATTCGTCTTAATAACTGGAAATGTCTTAAATTGGAAATGTCTTAATAATAACTGGAATGTCGATTTTACACTGATTTGTCTTCTTTTCTGAAATGACCCTCACGATGATGTTCGTCGTGGTTCTAGTACTGAAGTTCATAATAAAGCTGCGCTTTCCAGCCAAAGTTTATTTCACTAAATCAGTCATATCGTTCTGGAGTTATTAGAGATTTTGCTTGGAAGCTGTTTTTGGAAGAGCTTGAAAAAGAATTATATGTTGCAACCAAATTTTGCAAGTCTGCAGCTTTAGAATGATGGTTATTGCATCAAAATCTTCCGAGAAGCAAAGGTAAGCCATGCAAAGACGAGAGACACATTAGTATCACTTAGTGGCTGTTTATGATCGTTTTCACTGTTCATAAGTTGCAACTTAGAGAATATTTGATCAAAATTTCTAGTCCTTCATTCAGCATGTTCAAAAACAGCTCCATAATAAAATTGCTGATAACTCCGGAACGAAATGAGATATTTTAGCGAAATAAATTTCAACATCTAAATTAGCCTTTTCACTATAAAATGGTATTTAGTGATATCAAATTGGTGCATTATTCGTAATTATACCGCCGGGTGTATCACAAAAAACGGGACACTTGCAAAGCGCCTCTGCGGTGGCGACTTGAGTCTTACAAATTTATGGTATCGATTTTCGTAATCCATAAGCTTGAACTTAAACTTTGATGTATTGCTTTTACCTATATTTGCCAATGAAATAAATTTGTTGCTCAAAGTTACCCAAATTTGTTGGCCGGTCGATGACAGACGCTCTCGATTTTCTGATACATCTCAATTCTTTAAAATTCCCAAACAAACGCCGATACTTTTTTTTTACTCACCGGGCATCTGCCCAAAAAATGTTAACTTTTGTGTTCTCGAAAAAGGGCCATCTAAACATTTCAAAACACGGCTTACTTTCAGATGGATCGGACATCTGTCTACCAAGTTTCGCCGACTGGTCCGGCTGTTCTAATGTTTCCTCACTTTCTGATCTTTTGAAAGATGTCCTAGTTGGTGATGGTGAATCTTGTTCGTCTTCGCCTGCTCGTGGTGTAAAGAATTCCGGTGATTCGGCCTGCAACAAAATGTAAACAAAATCAGGTTCCACGAAACATTGCAAAGGCTATAAAATACCCCTGAAAGATTCTCGAGGCTCTTTACATCAAAAATCAAAACCCACACTTTATCGACAAAAGGAGCCTATTTTCTCTTTAAAAATTTTCTTAGCTGGCGCCAAAGATTTTAGTTGTAGTATGACGCTTATGATTTCCATTTCTTTTATTGGTGCTGAGTTGGTTTCTTCCAGTGGTTAAAATAAATAAACGGAGTCTCTCATTTCATTTTTTCTCATTTCAAAATATTCATGCAGGTTTGCAAGTTTCAGAGTACCGTTTTTCAAAGTGACCTGTTCAAACATACAGAAAAGAAAATAATTAATCAAAATCAATCATACAAAACTATGAAAACACGAAATGAATGTGGTGAGTGGGGTCTTGTGGGTTGTGGTGTGTTGCAGGGTGAGTGGCCGAGCGGCTTATAGAGTTTCCGTTAGGTAACTGAAGTTAAGCTCGGCTGCGTGAGGTAAAAATCCGGAGGGGTTACCTCCCAGATGCCTTACCAAGCAACTCATTTCGCCATCTTTCGGAAGGGACGTTAAACTATAGGGTTCCCATGCCTTGATGTGGCATGCATAGTAGGCCTAAATTAGCTGTAATATAGCTCAAAATCTTTCCAGCCTATTTAAAATAAGGTAATGAATAAAGAAAAAATGAAATTACAACCCGATAATCGTTGTTTGAGCGAGGATGAAAATTTAGTTTCTATGTTTGGGCTGTTCCAGAGTTTTGCCCCGCGATAAGAAAACGCTTTTGGCCATTGCTGGTCCTTACAAGCAAACTAAGATCTGTTTCTGTAGAACGAAGAACCAAATCACTGTCGCATCAAATCAGTTCTGTTTTCATAATTCAGCTACGTTCTAGATATTACCGAATGCTTTTCTCCTCGGATGAAATGAAATCCGTATTGCGCCATCCTCAGAGAAAAGCTTAAAGGGGCCTGTGCAAGATAAATCCTTTGCGGGCGTGCATTCAATCAAAACAAAAACAAATGCTGGCATGGGCTTCATGTATGCAACTTCTAAGGTCCTGAAATGTGTCGCCTATGGGAGCTAGTACATTTCAGGACCTTGGAAGTTGCATACATGAAGCACTTCTCAAAGTCGTTGTGCGTGAACGATCTTTTATCGCACGTTTCCTACTTTGCTTTCATCCAAATGTTATATGTTGACTCTGAAAAGTACACCACATGTCGAACTTCTCCCCGTTTCGGTCTTCCAAGCTTACTGCCTGTCCCTGACATGATGCTCTTTCAAACAAAAGCTGGTAACATCAGACAAGCTGCTAGGCGGCAGCCATCTTACTTTCTGATAATTAGAAAGTCAACTTCGGCGCGCAAAGGATCTATCTTGCACAGGCCCCTTTAAAGGAGTACTGTCACACAACTGAATGGCTTCTAAAACAATGGAATCCTATAGTAGTTGTACACTCAGTCACCATTCTCTTATTCGTTTTTTAGCGTCTCGTATGTTCGAAGCACCTGCAAAGGGCTCACTGCCAAACTCAAGCAAACCACCTCTGTTGGCACCTCATCCCAAGGCCTTTAAGCTTTTAAGACAAGTGGACTTTTTAGGATGAGTTGTGGTACTTCAACAGACGGCCAGCCCAGGACTCGAACCCACAACCTTCTGCACACAAGGCAACTGCGCTAGCCACTAGGCAAACCTACCACCTTACAAGGTAGCCCAGGATTCGAACCCACAACCTTCTGCACACAAGGCGACTGCGCTAGCCACTAGGCAAACCTACCACCTTACAAGGTACATAATGGTGACTTTTTGTACAACAATAGGATCCCATTGTGTTCAGGAGCCAATCAGCTGCGTAGCAGTACTCCTTTAAACTAGTGCCAGTGCAGAGGTGGTCTGCTCAGTTTCGGTAACGTGCCACTAGGGGGCCACCAGAGAAGATAGTGGAAAAAAGTAGATAGGACTTACCTTTCTAATGTTTAGAGCAGGAACAATTACTGCCAGCTCTGTTGTAACATCCGAAAAGTACAGAATTTGATCTCCAAGGGTTTCTGAAAAACATAATATCCATGTATTCATTTAACTAACACAGTTTTTAATTACAGTAAATTGTACATTATAACAACTAGCTAAGACGATTCAAGCTCAAGCAGGAAATTCAACGCAATCAAAACAACCTAACCCCGGGCACCAACCCAAACTTAACGTATAAATTTTTCTTATTATTTGATTCTTTAAATTGTAATTTTTGGTTCAAAAAGCAGTCCTCAATGAATTTTGATATAATGTGAAATTCAATTTTATGAAAAATTAGGAAACTCTAATAGAAACTTTGACTGTATGAATTGGGCTCTACGTTAAGAAACCTTCTACAAAGATCCGAGCCAAGTTTCTTGTAAAAACATGAGTGGAATATCTAAGTCTAAAACAAATAAGTTCCTTAAAAATATGTGTATAAAAGTGAAATCTTTGTCATAACTTATCTTCTATAAGTTTCTTTGATGTTTCTCAAGAGTNAGTGCAGAGGTGGTCTGCTCAGTTTCGGTAACGTGCCACTAGGGGGCCACCAGAGAAGATAGTGGAAAAAAGTAGATAGGACTTACCTTTCTAATGTTTAGAGCAGGAACAATTACTGCCAGCTCTGTTGTAACATCCGAAAAGTACAGAATTTGATCTCCAAGGGTTTCTGAAAAACATAATATCCATGTATTCATTTAACTAACACAGTTTTTAATTACAGTAAATTGTACATTATAACAACTAGCTAAGACGATTCAAGCTCAAGCAGGAAATTCAACGCAATCAAAACAACCTAACCACGGGCAATAATGCACCCTTGAATTGGCCTACTATATTATTGGTCTGTTGAAATTAGAATTTTTGATTTGAGAAGCATCGCTGCGCAGGAGTGAGGCGCTAAGAGCAGCTTGAACTGTATGTGAGTAATGACGGCATTCCAAGAAAGTTGAGAGTAGGCAAGAACAAGGAAAAAACAACATTTTCGAGCTGGTTTGGCAGTCCCGTAGAAAAGAAAATAACCCAATAGGTAGGAATAAGCTTTGGATGATACTATAGTATAGTAGGCCTATTCAACGGTGCATTATTGCCCGTGTCCTAACCACAAAACAAGACGATGTAAAGTAGTAAGACTTTTGCTGATCTGTTTTATCATTTTGTATTGCTTTTAGTGCTTTGAGGTGTGCATCAAGAGCTATCCTCGGCAGACACGAGAATACAAATGCAAAGAAAAGTTTTGAGGCTCCGTTTACACGATACCGGATTCACTTCATATCGGATTCGCTGAACTGTATCGGATTGGCTTCATACCAGATAGGCATCCTGTTTACACGAGAACAGTTACTCCGCACTGCGGGATACAATGCTTTGTTTCAGAACCTCTGCGTTCGATCATCAAACCACAAATTCTCGAAAAAAGTGCGCCAAACATGAGGTCGAGGCCACAGAGTGTGTAACTGAGGTTGCGGAGCGAGTTGATACCGGATTCGAGCGTTTACACGGGCAATTTACCCAATCCGATACGTACCGGATTGGTTCCACACCACTTTCCAGCCGAGTAATTTCCCTCCGCAAAAGCGGACCGAAAGCATGTCGGATTGGGTCGTGATCGTGTAAACATAACGCCTATCTGGTATAAAACGAATCCGATATGAAGTGAATCCGGTATCGTGTAAACGGTGCCTGAGGATCGGCACAAAAGAAACAAGGAGAGGAAAATGGAAGGATAATTTTTCCTAACTACAAACAAACTCATCTCTAACAAGAATGAAAAATGTACTTTAAAAAAAAGATAACTGGTTCGACTGCCGGCGGGAGACAACAAATCTTTCAGACTGTTGAACACCACTGATCATATTATCATTTCATGACTGATACTTGGATATCTAACCTTGGTTTTCTAAAGAAGAGAGTTGTTCTTTTGCCAACCAACTTGTAGAGGCATTTCCAGTCCATCCAGAATGAGTTCCAACGGTAACAGGCCATCCAATAGACATTACACATTCCACAAAATGCTCATCATCTGGAGTGATCTATTAAACCACAAGGCAATATTCTTAGTCCCTTTCCTTTCTTTTTTTTTGCAGTAGTTACGTGTAAATGGACGATTGCGGGTAAAGGTAATGGTATCATAGTTTCCACGGAAATCCTTTGTATTTTGTGTAAAATCCACCGTTCAAATTTATTTTAATTCGGTGGGGTGTAGAGGATCGTTTTGGAGACTTTCTTTCCGCAGTCTTTACAGCAAGCGGCTATTGTATTTAATTTAAATTGTATTTAGCGTATTGTGATTAATTTATAAGTATTTATTTTCTCGTTTTTTTTCTTTGTGTTTGTCGTCCTAGTGGTGTTTCTTGTTTTGTTTCATGTAACGGCCATGAGATAGTCATGCTGTTTGGTCCTCATGGTATCGCCCCTGTAGTGTTGTATAGTTGTATAGTATTAATATGTACATGTAGAGTAGATAGTAATATGTACTGTAAATTTCATATCTGGATTTAAATTCTTAATGAACATCGATATCAATAAAGTTACAGTTCATTCTCAATATTTCCTAACCAATACTGGTAAAACAATAAAACATGAACCATCTTAGATAATTCCTCATAAGCTTACGAGTTAGGAGGAACAACATCCAATTCATTTGGAGATTCCTGCCTAAAATGAAAATAGACCTCCAACAAATTTTCCACAAAACCCATTCTATTGGTAATAATGTTCTCGGGGGTAAGGGTTTGGGTCAGGGTTAGGTTTGGAAAAGGGGTTTTTAGGGTAAGTTAGGGTTAGCTAGGGTAAGGTCGGGTTAGTTAGGGTTAGTAGGGTATTTGTTCAAACACATTCCGGAGAGATATGACATAAAGCTGGTCCGCTAAAGTGCAGTCGTCCCCTTTTAGGAATCTTGTTTGATAAAGATTGCTCAAATAATTTTGCTGCTATCATTTTCAAAGGGAATGGGATCGTAAGCTACCTCCTAGAATTGGCACAAATCGTGCTTCTATTTGCCAGAAAATCAGCCCTTATGGAGAGTTGCTTTTTGAAAACAGCATTACCTGATACCGAAGCGCCCATTGAAATTCTTATAGGGGGCTCTCATACGAAATGTTATGATATTACCAATATGATAACAACAGTACGGCTTTGAAAGTAGTTGAATATGACGTTTCTTCATTTTCAAACTTCAAGGGCTTGCGCATCAACATTAAAATGAGAGTCTACATTGGATCAATGCGTCCCTAGACTCTGAGGGAAGCGCTCTTTCGAAAAGGGCGCTCATTCGCGGATTTACGGTAACTGGTACAGCTCATTCAGGGCTTCCCTTCACATACGCTTTGAAAGTCAAAACAGCCACCCTGTAAACCAACTCTTGTTTATTGATTCCACATTAGAAATATGGTGATAAATGAGAAAAATCATTGTAAAATGCTGTCTATGAATGATATTCATCTGGCAATGAAAAAACTGTTACTTACTTCATTCTTTAGAATATCATCTCCTTCAGTCTGCCCTTTTCGAACAAGCACCACATACAGGGTGTCATAAGTTCTATTCGACATTCGATCTAAAGTCTTCAATGAATTTTCAAAAGCTTCGTCGCCACAGCTAAGCCGGAGTAGTCGAGGAAACTGTCGATTTGATCTTCTCTATGAAAAAGAAATCATTGATTATGAGTAACGTGAAACATTGTATTTATCCGCCATCAAGAAACTGACTCACAATAGTTCCTCTAATAAGCGCCCCCTCCCCCTTCCTTGATCGACTTATAATTTAATCTCGAATCTACCTCCTAAATTACCTATAATAGACGATTGCGCTAAAGATGGCGGACAGGAATTTTTTACCATGATGATTTGCGTCGCATTGAATTTCGATTGATTTGATTGGTTGATTTCTTAAATACTGCAAAGGATCTTGGTTAAAAATTCCTCGAAACCATATTTAGCGCAATCGTTTACTGGAGATATTTTTCTTGCCTTTTCGACTGCCGAATTCATAGCCTACGGCCTTCTTCCACCACCGCCTAAGGCATAAATGGTTTCTTGAAAATTATTAGTCGAAATAAATTGAAAACATCGATCTAATTTTTCTAAAGATTGACTTCAATATGAGAAAGAGAAGACTCTACAAGAAGACATGGCAATTTCATTGATTTCACAATTTTCTAAGTTGCCTCCAATACACCACGCGACGCCATATTGCAAGTGGGGCAAACAAATCAACATTTTCAGTGGTGGCCTATAGGAAATCGCCAAGAGCGACTCGGAAAGTTTATTTTATTTAAAATTTAGAGATTCTTCAGGGAAAACCTTATAAATTTTGATTAATAATTACTTATAGAACCTCTTTGTGTGATATTTTGGAGGATGTAGTGTATTTTTCAAGTTCAAATCGAAAAAAGTGTGGAGGGTACTAGGCCGATTCTATAGTTGTCCGACGGCGACGGAGCGGCAAACTAACGAAAAATGTCTAGTGAGTACAGAGCACAGTTCTCAAATTTGCGCACTGAAACCATGTTAATATGCAAGAAAACATAAATTTGTATAGAAATTGACTAAAAATGAGATGATTTGCGGTCATTTACCACTAAAATATCTGAATTTAAAACAGTTTGCAGTAGGCCGCCCCAAAGACCCCCCCCCCCCCCCATTTGCGATATGGCGTCGCGAACTCCGAAATGTTGTATAGTTTATCGTCGTCCTATCAAGTTGACTAGCATTTACATTATCATTGCTACTTGTGTAAATACGTACCTCAATACCACTCAAGTTTAGCATCCCCATGTGTGATAAATATAATCTTGCAGCTCGAAAATTGTTTTGAGGGCTACAATGACAAAAATATTTCTACATACAGGGTGTCCCAAAAAAGTACTCCTGTTTGAAAAATCACCAACATCTTATTACATTGCCGATCTTTAAATTTCTTCCTTTAGCAAGTAGATCAAAGACCAAATTATTTTCCTATGTAAAGCTGATCTTATGATTTGTTCTAAAATCGAGCAAATTTAGCTCCTTCTAGGGCTGCTTAGTTTTGAAGCATACTGCAAAAAGGACTGATGATTACCACATTAATTTCTGTTTGTATATTAAGCTTGTAGTTTGGTCATAAATGTCAGAAAGAAAAGCAAACTATCATTGTAGACTTAAAGAATAATGAAAAATCTCAAATTAATGGCTCTGAGGCAAAATTGACAATGTTTATTAAAGAGTATAGCACAGAACAAGGTTTTTCAAACTGTCATTTTATACCCTTTAAGTAATGAAAACAAACAATATATCATCTTTAGATATATTTGAACCATTGACAAAAGAGATCAAAAAGGAAATTTTATCATCGGTTTGATAATCGAGTTTTAGTGATTTTTAAACGGGAGTATTATGTTGGACACCCGGTAGAAATGACAGAGACAAGGTAGCACAATGCTGCAATAGTCTGTTTAAATAAACTAGAAACTTGGTTCATATTTTTTACATATTTTTTTCAGATTTCACGTTTTTAAGGAGGGTGAACCTTCAGACAAATGGCTGCTTTACAAGAGATCCTCCGCATAACTAAGTTACAATATATACGGTGTTAAAAATTGACTAGAAAATTAATTAAAATGACAAAAGAAAGTTAAAATATAAAAAACTAAATTATTAAAAACCAGTTAACAAAATCGACTTAGAGGGAATCGACAATGATAAGACAAATTTGAAACCAGATAAAAACTACAATTGACAAATATAATGAAAATATTATCTGATTGGAATTCACATTATAACGGGAAGAAACTCTGGTGTGACCACAGCCAATGATTTGATCCTCAATTAACAACCAGCAGGGGAATTCTTTCCTTGTTGGACTTCAGGCATATGTGACTTATCTGATTACTAAAAGATTCAAATTGGACAGAGGATATTTCATTTGCGCGGAGATGATTGAGGTGTTATTTCGCTTACCTGGGCTGTTTCTCTTCTCCAGCTATGATGTCTTTCTCTGACGAAGCTTCAATGGCAACTTCCTCCAGTTCAGTCTGGAAAAAACGATTATAATAAATCATAACAAATATCTGAAAGACCAGGGCCAACACTATGTCGCATGACACAAAAAAGTAAAACTTCTTGAAAAATCACAAAATTTGGATTATTTCTATCTAAAAGTGCATAGGAATTGTCATGAAATATCGTTATCAGCATGAAAACGTACCAGAAACAAAGACCAAGGAGTCGATAGTTTTCATATAGTTTTCCCTGTTACAAATTGTTTCGTTAAACAGTTTTATCCTCACATCTTTACGATGGTAGTCATTTGCTGGTCGAAAAAATGGCAGAGATTTCAATAAAAAATTATAAGATGATGTTCAAAAGCATTCTTAGGCCATGTCTCTTTTATAAATCTTAATCATGATCTGCTCTAGATAATCTCAATTTTGTTCCAGTCACATATGATATACACCCATTACATAAGTCTCAGTATTGCTATTGAATTGAATTTCGTCAAAATATCTAACGAATACAAGGAATCACGTAGTAAGTCTAATTCATACCGCAACAGAAGAATACAAAGAGATTCGGTTGATACTGACCTGTACTTTCATCAATGTTTTCATTTGGCTTTGAGCTTCGTTTAGATTTTCTTCCAAGATATCATCTAGATTTGGAATGCTGTACTCTCTTGGAAGAAAGAATTAGAGTCTTCACTTTCTTTAACCAAGAACCTCGTGCGAGCAAGCTTCCCCCCAAACTGAATGGGTATTTGTAGACTTATTGCAATCGTCGTAGTTTCGCTCCTTGATGAACTGATAATCGCTACAACTATTAGC
Organism: Aurelia aurita; assembly: GCA_004194415.1. Taxonomy (NCBI): domain Eukaryota; kingdom Metazoa; phylum Cnidaria; class Scyphozoa; order Semaeostomeae; family Ulmaridae; genus Aurelia; species Aurelia aurita. Next base: position 131,336 of record REGM01000181.1, read on the forward strand.
GCCTCCATTCTGGCGCGTTTGACCGGATTTTCAGATAGTTTGATTATCAGTCCCAGTTGCAGCGTAGTGTCCTCATCCAATTCAATAAACGTAGCGGAAACTGGGACTGAAGAAGTTAGTCTAGGGTATTTGTATCTAAAGTAGCTAGAAAGTAATAACGAGTTAACTAAAACTTAAAAAGCGAGGATACCAATTGAGCTGTTTCGTGCATTTCTTTAGATTTTTCCAAAATTTGAAGATCGTAAAGATTTCATACACAATCAAAATACAATAGAAAACGAGAAAGTAGCAGCAACATAAAAAACAACAGATTTAGTTGGGCCTCTAGAGATAAGAATTATCTTGAATCAATCCGAAATCGTATCTAAAATGGTCCTCGATAGTTAACTTAAACATGAATACCTTTTTTGTTGATATTGTTGCATTGAGCGTTGCAATATTAAGCTTGAAAGTTCAAATCTGCCTCAATCTTCAAACAAGAGCTTCAATATTTTGGCTGAAGCAAATTATTGAAACACAGCGAACAGAGTCAACAATAGACTTGATAACATTTTCAACAAGCGGAGAAAAATAAAAAACTGCGCAACAGACGACTTCTAACAAATATGATAAACATGACACTAATCGTCGAAGGAGCTCTGTAGTAAAGCTCATTCATGCAACAATTTATTAGTCTTATGAAATGTGGCAGTTAAAACTGAATGAAGTTCATTACGGAGCCCCTATGTATATACTTACGCATGCACTTTATCCACAGAGCTAACAGCCTCAGGATAATATCGTTGGTTTGCAGGAGCAATCTGAGGATCCATTTCAACAGCAGTTGGCCGTGGTGGTTCATTTAAGTAAGCAGATGCGATGTCCTAACAAGAGCAAAGGTCTTTTATCAATTGCTTGCTAACTTCCTAATAGGCTCATAGATTTGTTTGTTTCTACCTAACTAACATCTTGTAGAAACACTGAGAAGCTAAGTTCATCGAAGCAATGTCCTCGTCCTTCCTCTCGATGTGACCACACCTCATGATTCATTTGGCCAGGCATTTCAAAGAGTTGGTGACTCTCCTCGCTTACAAGAAGCAGGTCTGACAGGGCAGGGACTCAAACCACCAACCTTCAAATTGATAGGCTAGCACGCAACCACTGAGCCATCCCACCATATCACTTCTGGCAGAATGACAGAGCAGGAACATTTCCTTCTATTTCTGCGTACCTGAGTTTAGGGCTCAAATATTTCAGAATAATTATTGCTCAGGCGAATTTCCAAAATCTCCTTCATGACGTGTTCGCCTCCTTACCTTTAATAATTTGTAAAAATTATTTATATCAAAATATCTGTTTCCTCTAGTAGAAATTTAACTTTCATAAGTGTGTTATCACAACTATAAAGCTTCCAAAAAAAGTTACAATGAACATCAAAAAGAATAATCAAGAACTCAAAAGAATGCCCTGGTATAAGAAAATCGTCCGGAGATCTCATAATTAAAAAAAGCCAGTGATTAAAGGACAGGGGTAAATATTCTTCACAATACTTCAAAGAAACTTTAGGGAAAGAAAGTGACGTTTGTTGGATTTCTAGAGACTGAAGTCGAAGGTAGGAAAGAAGAATGATATGGAGAAACCCTTGGGGAAAGATACTGGATTCTTGTTAAGAATATTTACCCCTGTTAATGAATGTTGCTTAGCGGCTATATTATATAATCGTCTTTTGAAAAACACAGTAAGTTCTTGAGCAAAAATAATCTACGCTCCCTACTGTTATCAATTAACCAGTCAAATTTCAGGACATTTATGTAAGAGATTGTATCACAAACTTACGTTGTGGCACAATGACTTTTCAAGCACCTGGTACTTTGTAACGACCAACCACAATATTAAAGTAGTTACCTGCTTTGACCTTGAGAAGAATCTAAGCTGCTTCAAGCTTGCAGTCTTGCCAGTTGGCCCACGTATAATACTTGTCACAGAAGGGAGATGATCTAAAATAGATTATTTAGCATTTTTGAAAATCATTTAGCAATATTTAGGTGAGAAGATTTGGGTGCAATTAGAATGAACAATTTGGAAAGGGACATTTGCTGAATGATTAACTTTCTGTCACTCATTATTGCCGTGTCTATCCATCTTAATCGATATCACACTGATTCTACACTCACTAACGGCTCTTACTGTTTTTCTTTGGGCAGGCATTGATGTTCACGTAGTTGGTGGCATAGTGCTTGTATTTTTTTGTAAGAGACTTGGATCAGCCCATGGTAATAAAAGTTTCTTAACTTTGCATGAAGATTTCCACTTCTTAGTACAAAACTTTCTTTTGTTTTACTTATTTTTTTGGTGCCTGAAATATGATATATTTTCTACCACTGCTTCACATCATTTTCCTTGACGTTCCTATGAAACAAAATTTGGCGAGAAAAGGAGTTCTGTTGGGGCTCAAAATACGTAATTGCAGTGAATATTACTCAAGAATGAGGGTTCAACAATGTCAAGATCTTTCCCTTGTATTTAGCTTTTAAAAGTTTCCTAGCGATGCTAAAAAAAGTACTAGAGTTTTTTTTAAATTCTAGTAATTAAAGATCTTAAAATGCAAAAAAAAAACTGTACTCTACGCCATCTAAAAAGGAAAGGTCATCCATTTGAAACCATGGCTGTTGCCTGAAGAAGTACAACGCTTAAATTACTGGGATGAGATGGCAGCAGGGAAAGGTCAACTTAACTTTGGTAATGAGCCAATGGAGCAAATTATCTAAGTTTCAACTTCTGTGTGAAGGACACAAGCGGAAGGTAAGATGATTTCCATATTCCCTTCAGGTTGGCTGGCCTAAGTCATTAACAAATTTACCTAAGGATTTGTCAACTGTGTCTTCAAGAATACCAACAATGCATGATCCATCCATTGCGTAATACAGAAACTGAAAGAGATATTTCATACTTTACATGACACGAGGGGAAAGACTTCCTTGGATTTCTTGGATTTCAGAATACTTTGGGAATTGAGATCGGAATACTTTAGGAGATATTGCAGACTAAAATCATAGAGAATTTTAAGCTTTTTCAAAGAAAATTAAATACCGGGTGCACCAACAAAAGTTTCCTAGCACCTAGAATACTGGATGGATTTGAATGAATCGAATTTTGCTTGACGGATGAAAGACCAAAGTATTTTTGTGATCTTTATTCTGTTTAATGAGTCCTGAAAATGCAGGTAAATTCGGCTTTACGAAAATCCCTTGTTTGCAATTCAGCTGAAAAGGACATAAAACATGATCAAATCGTAAAGAAACTTCTCACACCGAACAGCAAATAAATATATTTTTCACGGGTATACGATGTGGTCTGCAACACATTTATTGCCAAGAGATCGAAAAACTTGATGTGTTGTTTAAAAATCAATTTCCTGTAACTCTTCAGAGAGATTACATGCCCATGCGTATTGTTCTATATGAGAGATTCCTTACGATTTGATTGAGTGATTAAGGAACTTTTTTAGCCATTTTGCAACCAATAAATTTTCGTAAATTTGAATTTATCAATGTTTTCCTTGCTCATAAAAATTCTCAAGAAAAATCACAAAAATATTTCAGTCTTTTTGCTATCAACAAAAATTCGATTCATTAAAATCCATCGAGTACTCTAGGTTTTACGATTTTTCAAATGCCCGAACTTTCTTTTGGTGCACCGGTACAACGTTTCTAGATGCCTAAAATTATTTTATTGAAGTACAAGTCCAGCAGATATTTCAATATACATGTTCTTCCATTCTTCTTGGCCAGTTTGAACCAATTGATCTTTCCCAACAAATACAATTTTGAAGAAAGTAGCAAACAACTGTGACATAAAGCAATGAAAGCAACCAAGCAGAAAAGTATCCGCCATATTATTTTCTGCAGTGCATAAAGTCTGAATTACAGGGGTCCAAGAGCTACCTAATTTCGCAAAGGATGCTGATTGGCCAGGACCCTTTAATTCGGGTAAGACAGTGATGTCTTACTTCCAGGAGGCAGGAAGTGGACGTTCATAAAGTGTCATGTGAAGCCTACTTACGAATTAAATGAGCAATCTTTGTTAGAGAAATTGTGACCGAAATCATGGCGCAAGTTTGCAAGGCATCAATGACATACAAAATCAGCAAATAATTGAATTCGAAAAATAACTTACCAGCATTTTGGTGTTTTATAAATTTTGTTTGTTGACTTGAAATTTTTGAACTTTGACATTTCGTTAACATTTTTAAGCAGTCAGTACATAGAAAACAATAGCAAAACTCGTATACCTTTCTTTTGTTTCCTCTAACAGCATTCTTCAGCAGTGATTTCTCGTCCAATAAAGTTGACAATGAGGACGGGCCAGAAGGATTCGGGAATGATCCCTAAAAAATAAAACATTTAATCAAGGGCTTGCTTTATGGCTCCCAATAACTAGATGGTAAATTAGCGGGTAGAGTGTCGGTGGCCTAATGGAGGAAATTGTAAAGTTCTTGGGATGAGGTACCAGTTAGGCTAGTATGCTCGGCTTCGGTAATAGACGATTAGGCTAAAGATGGCATCAGGGAGTTTTACAATGATCTTTTGCGTTTCGAAAAATTCCATTGATTTGATTGGATGATTCACCATGAGACACAAAGGATCATGGTAAAAATTCCCGAATCCATCTTTAGCGCAATGGCCATATAAGCAACTGGCAACTTTTCAAGCAGACGATGCACTAAAAAGCTGAGAATTGATATAAGAAGTTTCAAATAGTTGTTAATAAATTTTTTTAACAACAATAGGATTTTCAACATTCTAAATAGCACTATTCGGCTAAGGTTTGTTTACAACCAATTCAAGTCATTTGACCAACTCTTGGGAATTTTTAATACTATTCTAATTTTTGCATTGAAAGCTCGAGTATTCATGGCACAAAAATATATTAAAGAAATCAAAAGATGTTTTATCAAGAGAATAATCACGACTTAGCCGAATAGGTTTAGGTATATTCTTTACAAATTTCTGCTTACCTATACTTCCAGGTCTCAGAAAATATGAGAAAGATTGCAAAGAATACTTTAGTCCTTCGTCTTTCAACCAGAGTTCGATTACTTTCTATATGATACAAATTACCGAATGCACACACTTTTTTGGGGCACCCGGTACTAAAAAAATTAACGCATTTTCCACTACTCAAGAGATTAATTCCAAAGAATTTTCACCGTTTGCTCCATTATGTAAGCCAGTACTCCTTCAGCCGCTTCACGTACACGAAACGATGCTGGTTTCAGCTCTTTATCACCTAAGCAGAAGAGGAACAATTTAAAACATCTAAATTCTTATACATGCATCTGAGCAAAGCGTTTGGCACAAATCAATACAACCCCAGGATTTGTTACACAAAAATACGTTACTGGTAGTCACGTACCGTCTTATTTCCTAATAATCAATATCTCGTATAATCAAAGAAACACGTACCAAGAGCAAAAATCGTGTTTCTCGGCAAAGAATGGATGAACGTTTTCGGACTACCCTGAAAATGCAAAGCATTACAGCTGTACAGGTTTTATCAATTTAAAGTTACGAAGTTTTCTATTACCTTTCATAACTGTCCCTGAAGCACTTGAGTAGCCCTACAGAGAAACAAACAATACATAGACTTCCGATCTGCGACACTTGTAAAAGCTTTTACAATCTGTATGTTTTAAAATGGCACTTCTTGACAAAACTAAAAAAAGTTTGATCATTAATATTTGTCACTAAAATTCCAAAATTTCATCTACATGTGATTCAAACGATGGATATCATAAAGGGCTCTCAACATTCGTAACCATTCGCTTCATCCACATTCTTGCCTGAAATATATGAGCTAATGCACTTGCTAAAAGCTGTTGTTGACTGTTTCCAGTAGCAACAGGGAGGCAACCATAACACCTTATCCAGCATAATCAAGTAATTATCGTTGGCAATGATTTGAAATAGTTAAAAAAACGTTCTCTGCATCACAAAGTTCTTTTCAAGCAGATCTTTGCAGTAGGTACAAATATCTTTCTTCAAAACCCAAATTTTTGTCAAATAATGTTTTTATATCCAGATATAAAATTTACAGTACAGGTTACTATCAACTCTACATATTAATACTATACAACTATACAACACTACAGGGACGATACCATGAGGACCAAACAGCATGACTATCTCATGGCCATTACATGAAACAAAACAGGAAACACCACTAGGACGATAAACAGAAAGAAAATGGGAAAATAAAATACTTGAAAATTAATCACTATACGCTAGATGCAATTTAACTTAAATACAATAGACGCTAGCGGTAAAGACTGCGGGAAGGAAGTCTCCAAAACGATCCCCTGCATCCCACCGAATGTAAAATCAATTTGATCGGTGGGAAACCAAACAATTTTGCTCGTTTGGCGAAGGTTTCCGTCGAAAAGACACGATGAAGATACAAATTTATTGTCTTGAAAAGAGACGTCAATTCTTTCTCACATATCACATTCTTTCAATGGATTCGACACGGATTTCAAGCAGATACTGATGATTGCAGTAAATTTCTATAATTCTTGACACACAATAAAATTAACTCTAGCTTACCTTTGATTTTGTGCCTGAAATACCCAGCTCTACAACTTCTAATACAGCAACAAGACAAGACTGCAAGCAAAAAAGTCATATTTGATTACAATTGAAAAGTAGTAAGCTTACCCTGGGATGGCCAATAAAAGAGAAGTATGCGAATAAAGTGGTATACAAACAGCTAATCACATCAAGGGTGTCGGGACACTTATAATGTGATTAATAAATATCTATTTACCTTGTTTTGATTGTTGTTGTCTTCTTTGTTTTGTCTCTCCCTCCTTTGTTTTTGAGCAACTTTTTTTCGACCTTATGGCCGCCAACTGGGCCTAACCGCTTTTTCGAATCTAACTCCCTTGCATTCCTTTGTGTAAGTACGTTGCAGTTTAAAAACTTTTTTCTGTGAAGGCGCACTTACACACAGGAATACAAGGGAGTTACATTCGAAAAAGCAGTTGGCCCAGTTAGGCCCAGTTGGCGGCCATAAGGCCGGTTGAAATGTTGCTCAAAAACCAAAGCAAGAAGAGACAAAACAAAGAAGACAACAACAATAAAACAAGGTAAATAGATATTTATTAATCACATTATAGGTGTCCTGACACCCTTGATCATATGTCAAGATTTACACAAAAGCCAATTTGTCATTAAACGGAAAATAAGCATCGCGAATAAATTTGCACTTACCCCTATAGCTACACAATTATGTGAGAATTTTGTTATATATATCATCATAAAATCTTAGAATATAAACTACTATTTACATTTAACTGTGCCCCTCATAGCGGGAAAAGACACAAGGTCGTCGTGTTCCCATCGTGTGAAAATAAACAAACATTTCTCATTACAGCATGAAAATCGGTGTACGATAGTCATTTCGCAGGATTAATGCATTCAAATCACAATTTCAGCCTGTTCCTCTATTTGGTACTTCAGATTCCCAAGACACTGTTTCAACGATCTATTGAATAAAACTTTGTAATCAAGAACAATGTGCAATTTAAAAAAGAAATGATCGACAATTGATAACTTGAAAAATATTTTTAACAGGACTTTTTTCCAGTGACTATATGTTACTAATCTTACGATTTCATTTTTTTGCTAGTCTGCCCTTTAGCGGACCAACTTTCAATATCGGTAAGTTATGTGTCATGGGGTAAGGGTTAGGGCCAGGGTGGACTTGCTACAAGTCTCACTTCTCCGGAGAGGTAGAGGTTTATAGTAGAGGTTTTTAAAAGTGAGACTTGTAGCAAGTCCAGGGTCAGGGTTATGTTTTGGAAAGGGGTTTTTAGCGTAAGTTAGGTTAATTAGGGTTAGTTAGGGTAAGTTTCAGTTAGTTAGGGTGAGGTAGGGTTTAGTTAGGGTCAGTAGGGTATTTGGTCAAGAACGTTCCTATAGATATGACATAAAGTTGGTCCGCTAAAGTGCAGTTCGAGGCCTATAGAGTTCGTGGCCCTCAGCAACTGCAGCTACCAAATTTCATTGTTCGAAAATGTACTTTAATCAGAGTCAGTTACACACGCAGAAAAACTCATTTGGCACAAGGTGCAACAAAGAAATCAATTGAAAAAATAGTTCAGTTGTCCAGAATACCGGGTGTCTCCAAATAATGTGTCGGCGTTTGCCCAAATGTACTATCATGAATTATGCACCGATTTGAACGAAATGCCAATCATTTTGTAGCAGAAAGCTCAACTTAGATATAAAAATGTAGTGCATTAAAATCGGTTATGCCATTCTACAGTTACTGGTTACTACGTTTTCGCAGGTTTCAGCTTCAAAAACTTAAAAAGCGGGCATAGTTATCCTCCCAGGAGCAAAACCTGATTACAAATATTTACCTTTTATACGTAAATGTATATTTGTTGCTTTTTTAAGTTCTTGAGAAGATAATTGATGCGATTGTTATCTTATTAAAGCTGAAAATGGGACGTAATTTGATCGTAACTTTTAGGTTTTCTCAAAACTTTTAGAAAATAGCCGCCAAATAAACTTTCCCACAACTCTAGAATGATCTGACCGATTTTTGTGCAATAAATTTCTATATCTAAGTAAGCCTTTCTGCTTTAAAATGGTGGGCAGTTTATTCAAATCTATGCGTAATTCATGACTGTACAGTTCAACAAATGCCGATACATCATTTTGGAACACTCGGTATAAGAAATGGCAGAGCAAACTTTAGAACTCACATCATCACTCAGCAGCCAATGATGGTTAAGGATCCATTGTGATAGACAATTGAACGCAGCTACAATAATCGAATGTAAATCACGAACATGGAATGGCGCTGGCTTATTTGCTTGGAATTCTATGTAGTTGCATATCCATTTCATGCACTTCTTCGCTTCATCCATGTCTGTAATAACAACATGACAAATTAGGTTAATGATGTCTACACGATCACCTCAAGAATGACTTTGAAAAGTGAGAATCTAAAACAACTTAAAACACCTTAATGAAAAGATGTCCTTGCACTGCTAACGATCCGAAACCAGTCGTCATTATATACCGGGTGTCCCAAAAATAAGTATACAGATTTGGTCAACCCTAACGATCAGAATTTAGCATGAATCAATCCGAAATCATTTTTAAAACATTACTCGGTAGTTAACTTGAACATAGATACCTTGTTTGTCGACATTGGTGCTTTGAGAGTAGATATATTAATCATCAAAGGACAAATTTGCCTCCACCTCCCAACCAGAGCTTTGGCATTTTGGCCTAAGCAAATTCTTAAAGCACAGCGAATAAGTCAATAATAGACTAGGAAAAGTTTGAACCAGGAGGAGAAAAATTAAAAACTGCACAACAAATGCATTTCACAAAATATAATTTACGTGACGCTTATCATCAAGGGAGCTCCGAAGTAAAATTTATTAATTTTAAGTGAAACAAATTGTGGATATTGCTTAGGCCAAAACGCCAAAGCTCTGGTTGGGAGGTGGAGGCAAATTTGTCCTTTGAAGATTTATATCTCTACTCTCAAAGCACCAATGTCAACAAACAAGGTATCTATATGTTCAAGTTAACTACCGAGTAATGTTTTAAAAACGATTTGGGATTGATTCATGCTAAATTCTGATCGTTAGGGTTGACCAAATCTGTATACTTTTTTTGGAACACCCGGTACTTGAGAGCATAGGTGTAAAATCTTTAAAATAGATCGCACCTTTTGATTTGATGGCTTGAAAGGAACTTCGGGTACTTTGCTATTATTGTTTATTGGCAAGTTGTGATATCTTTGTTATTTTCAGAATTATATCGTTTTTCGTGTTTGAACCAGTTTTGAGGTTGTGACGTCATCAGTTTGCTAAATCTTAAACCAGAAAAGTTACAGATTTCTGCTTAAAGGCAGTCTGTCACGCATCTGATTGGCTGCAGTAAAGTCAGAGCTCAACACAACGAATATCTTTGTGAATCTGTGCTTTGGGAACAAAGGAGGGCTGATCTGTATCACTTTCTACGGCCGTAGAAAGTGATTAGGATCAGCAGCCATTCAGTTCTCCTATTCTTTGTATTGTCCTGATCACCCAATCAGATGCGTGACAGACTGCCTTTAACGCCATGTTGTAGACCTTCATAAACTGTGGCTTTCTTGAAGATTTTTCATTTATGTGGTTTTCTTGAAGTTCACTTTCCTCTATTAATTTAGGATTTACTATCATTTCAATCTTTAAAAAAAACTTTTTTCGATTTTTTAATAAGAAGAAAAACACTATAATTCTTAAAGGGGACCTGAAGCGAAAATTTTTATTTGTAAAAAGAAATGACTGACTGGTTTGATTAATGATACCGTTTAAAGTTTTTTAATATTTTATTTCGTTTCGGAGATATTCGCTGTTTTATGTTTTGAAGTGATGACGTCATTTTGTTTGCATATTTACAAGGAAAGTACAGGCAGAGAGTAGAACAACTGGAGACAATGACTATGTTTGCAATTAAACCTGCGGCTGAAGCATATAAGAGCGACAAAACACGCCCAGAAATGTCATAGATCTCATGAAAAGAAAGTCCATTGACAAATCTTTGGGTTTTCAGGCATTTTTATAAGAAATGTTCTTGATATCAATTGTTTTCTTGCCTTTTTGCAAACAAAATGACGTCATAAGCTCCAACCATACAATTGGTAATAATTCCANATATTTTATTTCGTTTCGGAGATATTCGCTGTTTTATGTTTTGAAGTGATGACGTCATTTTGTTTGCATATTTACAAGGAAAGTACAGGCAGAGAGTAGAACAACTGGAGACAATGACTATGTTTGCAATTAAACCTGCGGCTGAAGCATATAAGAGCGACAAAACACGCCCAGAAATGTCATAGATCTCATGAAAAGAAAGTCCATTGACAAATCTTTGGGTTTTCAGGCATTTTTATAAGAAATGTTCTTGATATCAATTGTTTTCTTGCCTTTTTGCAAACAAAATGACGTCATAAGCTCCAACCATACAATTGGTAATAATTCCAAAACTAAACATGATATGAAAAAACTGAAAACGGCGTTCTTCGTTGTTCAACCAGGCTAATGGCTTTTGCAAATAAAAAATTTCGCTTCAGGTCACCTTTAAAATAATCAAGATATCAAAACTTGCCAACAAAAAATAATGGCAAAGTACCTGAAGTTCCTTTCAAGCCATTAAATCAAAGTAAAGATGCAATAACCACTTGTGCATCTTGTTTAAAGATTTGATGCCTATGCTATACTTCAGTACGGTTCCCCAGCAAATGTTGGCATATGGCAAGAGTCAGGCTATTTACCAGAGTTTGACATATGACGACGGCTTGTCTGGAATTATTGGCAGTCTATTCACTGACGTCGTCTTACATCGTCATTGTCGTCTTTTCATTTACATGTTTCCTAGTCTTCTTGGAAACCTAAACGCCAGTGTTGTAGAAACTAAAAAAGTTCGTTTTTTCACAAGTCGGATTCTAACTTGGTCGCAGCATTTTGCCGTGGCTCTGATTTCTAGTCAAAGCAGAATAAGTCTGTGTCACAATCACGTTTCACATGTATATCACAAACACTATCTGACGAAAAAGCTTTCAGTGTATTCTCTTGCTGTCTCACTCTCCATAACAGTTCCATAGTTTTTACTACAAGACGACTTTCCAGATGAAAATTACCATGTCATTCATTCATTCATTCATTCATTCATTCATTCATTCATTCATTCATTCATTCATTCATTCATTCATTCATTCATTCATTNTCGTTTTTTCACAAGTCGGATTCTAACTTGGTCGCAGCATTTTGCCGTGGCTCTGATTTCTAGTCAAAGCAGAATAAGTCTGTGTCACAATCACGTTTCACATGTATATCACAAACACTATCTGACGAAAAAGCTTTCAGTGTATTCTCTTGCTGTCTCGCTCTCCATAACAGTTCCATAGTTTTTACTACAAGACGACTTTCCAGATGAAAATTACCATGTCATTCATTCATTCATTCATTCATTCATTCATTCATTCATTCATTCATTCATTCATTCATTCATTCATTCATTCATTCATTCATTCATTCAGAAAACAGCAGTTTTTAGTCAATATTGTGAAAGTTATTAACATCGCGTGATTGATAAAAAAAAAAAAAATCAGTCAGCGGATCATATAAATCAAAATTCTGCAACGCTTCGATCCATAATTCCTACACTCTGTAAGAAAATATCGCATACCGATAAATTTTGCATCAAGTTGAGCAAGGCCAGACAGCAGTTCAAGAGCGGATAGCGTCACATTCATGTCCAATCTCCATTCAGTAGAAAACATGAGCTTCTGGCACAAGAGAGGTGCCATGTGAAAGAAGAGGCCTTTCGTTGTTGCCAAATCTGCAAACATAGAATCAAGAATCGTCATAAATAGCTGCACTCAATAGACCATTCCGCAGTCGAATGAGAAGGCACTGTTCGCGTTGCATCTTGGTATCGCATGGAGTTTCGAATTCTAAGTCGAACTCGAACCCCATTTCGAGAACCCACTGCAATCCCGAGATGCAACGCGAACATCGCCTTCGCATTCGACTGCAGAATGGTCTATACCATATTTCTATGGTCTATAACAATCGAGTGATATGTCTTTTGTATAGCTAACATGCGAACATAGATCTACAATTTTAATTGGTTAAAATCACTAATTTCGTCCTCAGTATCATTCAAAACGGGCCTTTAAATCTTGATCCAAGTTTCTAACATTAGGTTGTTCCAGTAAAAATATTAAAAGTTCCTCTAGCTATCTTATTTCCGAAATTTGTTTTTTACATTCCATGAAAACTTTACAATATATAATATTACTAAGTAGCCTGATAACCAGCCCACTCCAAGGAATCAGGCCAATAGACCATTTCGAAAATCAAAAAAAAAAAGACTGGGGAGAGCGGTTCGTTCTGGTAAATGGCGGATGCAGATCTGGTAAATGGCTGTTACAGAGCTGTTATAAATGATAACTTTCCCTCTGCAGAATAGTTGGTTTTAAATTCACAGCTAAAATGAAGAAATTATCATTTAAAATATAGCCGAAAAGGTGTCCCATCACCTATAAGCCTCGTAACTAAAGGGAGACTGACTCTCCAACCCAGACCTCAGATCAAATTGCTTTGGCGGGAAGATATTCATGATTCGTCATCTCCGTTTATCAGAATAAACGAAGCGAGATAAAGAAAATATTTTGATAAGTTTCGAGGACAAGACTTGGAATTACTTTACTTTCTATGAGTTGTGCAAACTGGAAGAGATACAATAATTCAGAATTTTGGCGAAAGATTGTTTTGGCTGGAGTCATTTGACTTTTACCAGAACAAACCGCTCTCCCCAGTCTCCGTTTTTGATTGTCGAAATGGTATATTCCTAATGGCTGTTTATCAGGCTAATTACTAAGTAGATAAGGAGCATATTCATATTTTTCAACGTTGCAAAAAGGTTGGCTTCCTCTTCGTTCCGCACCCTAACAAAACAGGTACCTTTTGACTCACCTCGCCCAGCACTGCAAGCACTTAGGTATCAAATATTGTCTAACCTTTTGAGTCGCCAACAGAACCAACACGCGGTTTCGTTTGAGCCTCTTTATCCTTACACTGATCCTCATCTGCAGATCTATGGATCCAGTCCTTGTTGCCATCTGACAACTTCGGTATTGCAGAAATAGTTGCAGAACGGTGCAAAAGGTCTTCATCATGAGAATCTATGATGATGCTAGGACCACTGCCTGCTGAAGGGGTTAGTCTGTTCTTCATCTCTACTGCTACAGTATCTTGAATTAGCAGCATAGCACCTGTGCAAGAGAAATCAATATACAGGGTTACCCATAGGCCTACTATTTTCATCCCAGTTATCGCTCCACCGTAATTCAACTCGATCCCCCACACGTAAACACTGCTGTAATTTTATATACACCGAACTAAACTGCAAAAAAACCCGAGCTGCTGCAATTGTTTGCCACTCCTATCACAGCTCAGGTTTTCATGGGTAAAATGCTCTGATTGGCTGATCCATAAATTCATCCAAATAAGGACGAAAAAAAAACAATATCGACTCCTTTGTGGTTGCGACATATGGAACCTTTGCCATTCTCTAGAAAAAACAACATATTACCTCCAAGCAGCATCTGAATGTTGACAGGGTCGGTCTCTACATCAAGGGCCTGCGTCAGTAATCTGGTTAGACGAGGTTTCAAAGCTAAAAACGTTAAACCATCAGAACTTGTGTCTTGAGCCGAAGATCCTTCCCAGATTGCTAGAAGATACAAATTGCAACAAATAACTTTAGCAAGAGATATCATTACTGTTTTTATTAATATAAGACTTTACAACTGAACTTGCAATGGAAATGAAGGTGAAATTTGGGGATGAACAACTTGAAGCAACCCCAAAGTCCATTCGTGCTACAAAACGCTTTTAACTGAGGGATCGCTGCACCTTCCCATACATTAACGTATCCTTTTCCTGTATGTACCATCTGTATTTTTTATTGTTTTCATTCTGTTTTATTACCTTTTTTGCTGTATTTCTATGTTATGGCCACAGGGTTGACATGTACTACCATGCTCCCTTGCAGTATCGTATTTGCAATTTGTCAAAAATTTCGGGATATTTAGCGCTATGCAATGCGACACAAAAGTAGCTAATCACTAGTCGAGTCCACGACCCCTTGAAATCACGCGGATGCAGTTGAGGGTGAGGCTATATCGAACCTCTACCCTTTGAGCTAGCCTGGCTTCTTAGTCATAATAAAACCACTTACGCCACTACATCCAAACTCACAGAAACAGGAATCTATTCTTACACTAACATTTTTATAGAGTCTTATCGCCATAAACGGCCACCTTTTGAAGCAATGTTAATTCCCAACGCAAACCAAAAGTTTTCAAGGTTTACTCTCTAACAGGATTTTCCTTGGTTCCTATTTTAGTTATAACGTAATCTCTATTTGATCAAAAAATATCGCTTCGTAATGCAGGGATTAAAGCAAATAGTAGTCAGAACGGTCCACATCAAAGCCCTAAGTAATGTCTTGTGTCTCTACAGATAACATGATATAGCCACAACAAACCCCGGTAATGTCTTGTGCCTCTGCAGAAATGAAAGAAACACAAGCAAAAATAGAGTTTTCAGTAAATTGTCTGCTCGGAGCGCCCAAAAGGGGACCATTGATGGCGAAAAAATCGCATCAGGACAGCATTTTCGTGGGTTTTCGGCAACTGCTAGGCACATGCCCTTTTTATTCGCAAATTACTACGAGTTACCTACTGGGTTGCCGCTTAGGGCAATAGGACTCTACATTTGTCTGCATCAAGTAATACCACATATATTATTGAAACACCAACATATAGTATTAAAACGCCTAACACGACTTTAGTAGCCTGCGTCGCAGAGCGAATTCCTAAAGAAAGAATTCCGTCAAATTTCTTGTCCTTCTATTAGGAGTTCGGTCTGCGACGCAGGCTAACACAGCTTTTTTCAGGGTTTTTCCTGTTTGTTATACAATAACTTGTAAATACAATGTCTTCATAATATTACCTCTAGAGGAGCCAGTATGGAAACAAGGTTGTATTTACCTTTTTAATGCTATTCCTGCAATGTTCATCCTAGTTTTTATATTAGTTTTTCAATTTTTTACATTAGATCTAATGTTAGATGCTTGAAATTAGTTCTCTTTTCTTTCCTAAATTTATATTAATATTGTAATCATTTATTTTAGTTTTTGGCAAAATAGACATGCATACGCACATGCTAAGAAAAAAATCCCGGTTTGGCAAGCCACAATCAATCATTAACTGCTTCAATTGAGATTATTTAGAATTGTGAATAAGAACAAAGCTAGAATCTACAATTTGCTGCAGGTCCAATACCAGCCTTTAATTCTTAGGGGGCAAACAACAAAAATTTCCGATGTAAAAATCATCAACAACAACAACAACAACAACAACAACAACAACAACAACAACAACAACATCAGTTGTAAGAACATACTCTACAATCATGTATGTCATGACTGATGTATTCCTTCAACAACTAAAATTTAGAATTTTTTGCAATCCATTTTGCAACCTTCAAAATTAGTGAATATGAAGCTAAAATATGCTGCAGATTCAAAATTCATGTCCTTATTCATTCTCAAACGGTAGTAAATTCATTTTCACTGCATCATTTCTCCACCAAAGTTTTTAAAGGAAGGTTCTGTAAATCACGACACCTGACAAATCACCTGACAACCGCACCACCTTCTTCACTCAATTGTTACAATATCAAAAGGAGGCGTTGACACTTACGTTGAATCATGAGTGTCAGGAACTGCAAGGGCAAACACAACATCGATAGCAGCAGTTGGATGCTTGATCTTTTAAGTAAGACATTTGGATAATGGTTTCTAAAAACAAGCAAGCATAAAATAAGATCACGTTCATCATGAAAATAATCGGCAAGGTGTAGAGTACTACTAGCAATTAGACTTATTACATGAGTCCTTGTTTTTGCTCCATTCCCCCCCCCCCTAACCATAACCCCACAATAGCCATTCCGCGGAATATGACTGTAACAATAAATAACAATTCAATTCAATGGTGCAAAACTGAGACTCATATCATCAGTCTAACTAGCAACCAGCAACACTTACTGTACATGCAATTCTAGTACAGTAGAAAACTCGCAAATCCTACTTGATGGATAAAAAAATGCCCATTATAAAGGATGTACCTTCGTAGTAAATCAGCTGATTAACTTGGGAAAAGCCTTTTTGAATAGCCAAGATCTTGAAAACCTGGGTGACCAGTTTTTCAAACATACTGTTTCAAACGTAATGTTTCCCTGTTTGACTGACTTTAAAAAAGATTACCAGTAGTTTGATTTTGACGATAAAGAGATAACGACTAGTTGAATAAATTGTAGTTGAGATAACGACAACGACTAGTTGAATAAATTGAAAAAAATTTAAATAAAATGAAAATAAGCAATATACCCAAGATTCAGCTCTTTCTCCGAAACAGGCAAGGAAATCTCCAATGCTTGAATAATATGTGGAATTAGAACTTGGACACCTTGCAAATCAATACGTAGAATGTCTTCAGCGCTCATAAGAATACTGCTAAGGACATGCCCTGCCAGTGTCTGTAAAAAGAATGCATGTAGTTTTTAAACGGTAGCCATGTCACTTCTGGATGGTACCATGAAATTGTAATTTTCAAGAAAAGTGCTAACAGAGTAAAATACCTGCACATTGGTAAAATAACAGCCCATTTTTGAGAACAACGGAGATATGATGGTTTATTAGTCAACAAGTGCTTTAACCCTTTATAAATCACAGCTTTGTGAATGTCCATTTAATTTGCCTTAAACACTGAAAACACATATTTAGGTATCATCCTCGGTATTCCTTAATCGTGAGCAAATTACCTAAAAGATGCTTCCTATTCTTAATCAATAAATTAGTTTAGAGATCGTGGTAAAACTTGCTGTCTAAATTCAAATAATACCAGAAACCTTAACACTCGGTCACAGTTGTTATGTCTGCCATGTTTGATTTATTTGTGGTTGTTGTTGTGCTTGTTGTGGTGGTGGTAGAGAGAGGGAAGCCTAGATGAAGAGACTGAGAGAACTAGTTATGAACTTGCTATCGTTGAGTTTATGTTTAAAGAAAGATATCATTACCATTTGACATTTATTCCTTTAATGCTCTGAGACTTTATAATGGCGACGACTGGATAAACCGGAAGGAAGGAAGTCGTAAGGAAGTCTAGGCCAAGACTAGGCCACTTGGTAAGAAATCAAGTTCCAAAATGGCGGCTGGAGCACATGCAATGATAAAATTTGACCCTGAAGACCACCAAGGGAACGTTTATGAAGCATTTTGTGACTTTATTGATTCTTTTCAATATGAATATGATGCTATTGCAAAAGAGCCTCCAAAGGATAGCAGTAATGCAGAAAAAGCAGCATGGATAGAGCAAGACAAACGGAAGATATTTTTAGGAAGGTTTGCCTCCAGAAACCTTCAAAAGGATTTTGAGGAAGTAGTCCCTGAAGCAGACAGGGCTAAGATCACTTTCAAGGAGATGACAGCACAAATAAAAGCAAGGTATGATATCAGCAGAAACAAAACACTTGCAAACTTTGAGTTTCACAAATTNGTAGCTTTAGCTGAGAATATTCATGAAATTGAAATTGAATTGAATTGAAAAGCACATTAAGACATCTATCCTGTTAGAAACCCAACTTTTGGGATATATACTTTGCAGAGCCTACAGTTGCATTTATCACCATTTCAACATTTAGTTTGCTTTTTAAAAAAAAAGGGTGTTTGCTTGTTTTATTTCTTGCGGTAAAAATTGCCACAGTTTATTTCCAAGGTACGTTATCGACTCAACCCCAAAGGACGTGGTTCGTACCTTTGGCAGTTGAGCGTCATTGCCATGCCTTAGATTGTAGCTAATGTTTCACTGCATAAAAATATCCTTCATGAATGGTGGATTTAAATTGCATTTTGTTTTATAGACTTCAGTCATAAGCAACTGCAGGTTCTTTACATGGATTGGCACCGATTTAGTCTGCTCCAAGAGAGAACCAAAATCATTTCCGTAATCTTTGTATGCAATTCGTAACGCCCTGGTAAAGTCTGGTAAAGTCTTAGCTCTTCTCTTAGCCAAAATAAATCATAATCAAATTTCATCACTGATTTCTTTAACTTACCATCTTATAACAAAGTCCAATGGCCATACTCAGGTAAAACCTCCCCAAGTAAACTGGAAGTATGCTCTCGTCAGATTTCTGAGATGAAAAGATGTGGCAAAGAATGCTGAATGCCTCAGCTCTTCCATGTTGAAAATCGTCTTTTTTTGGAACCAGCCTAGAAAATACAGTATATATTTCAAAATATATATACCGGGTCCGGGTGTCCCAAAAATTACTCCTGTTTGTTAGAATGTAGCGCCATATTGAAAAAAGATACAATCTTGAAGTATTAACTTTTGCATTGAATAAAGGCTAACTTAGATGTCAATAGTTTGATTTTAACCGTAGGTCGAATATTCTTGGAGTTACGAGTTCCGAAACGCAAGATTATCGTTAAGACTAAAGCAGTAGGCCAAAGTGTTATGGAGGAGTTGGGCACAGGTTGTCCAAAGTTTTACAAGGTTTCAACAACAACACTTCATTTAAGGTTACTGTAACCCTTCAGACAGCGATTAAGAAACTCCTACTTTTCACGGCCGTTCCTTGAACTATACCAAACAAACTTATATGTTATTCGAAGCAGAATAGAACGTAGAATACCATAAAAATGTAACCAGTTGATTAAATAAAAATGCAAATGATTTATTCCAGATTTTAGGCGAAATCGACCACCCTTGCGAAAAAATCTTGGTGTACCTCATCGGGCATTGTTCGACCAAGACTATCTATTTACCTAAGAATTAAGGTCCTGAACTGCAAAAGGGTGTCACGAATTTTTGATAAAACGTACTGTCTGGAAATAATGCAATTTTAAAT
>REGM01000181.1:150873-166331 GCA_004194415.1 Aurelia aurita
ACAGGTTGTCCAAAGTTTTACAAGGTTTCAACAACAACACTTCATTTAAGGTTACTGTAACCCTTCAGACAGCGATTAAGAAACTCCTACTTTTCACGGCCGTTCCTTGAACTATACCAAACAAACTTATATGTTATTCGAAGCAGAATAGAACGTAGAATACCATAAAAATGTAACCAGTTGATTAAATAAAAATGCAAATGATTTATTCCAGATTTTAGGCGAAATCGACCACCCTTGCGAAAAAATCTTGGTGTACCTCATCGGGCATTGTCTGGAAATAATGCAATTTTAAATATGTTAATGTCTGAAATGTCTTTTTCAACTTTTAAACCCTTATAAAAGTCGCACCAGTGGATCTATCATAAATTGCTGACACCTTTTGGTAGTTATATACTTTGTGACCCTGTATGCCAAGTGTCAAGCGATTTGATTGGCCCGTTAGGTACACCAAGATTTTTTAGTACCCACCAGTACGCCGGAATCTTGTTTCCAGATATCAGGCTTTTATCAAATTGAAGCAGAACGCGCGGGAAAAACGATTATGCTTGAAAGTGCAAACATAAAGCCGCAGGTCAAGCAATAAAGCTTTAGCGCGGTCTTGGTCAATCGTTATATCAAGACAATAACAGCAGGGGATGCTGTGAATATAGCTGCAAGGTCAAGTGAGTTTACTTTAATCCTCTGAAGTCTATTCCCGCATTTTTTGAGAAATATGATTGCTTCTTTTAAAATGCTCAATTTTCTCAGTAATTGTG
Organism: Aurelia aurita; assembly: GCA_004194415.1. Lineage (NCBI taxonomy): Eukaryota > Metazoa > Cnidaria > Scyphozoa > Semaeostomeae > Ulmaridae > Aurelia > Aurelia aurita. The sequence goes on from REGM01000181.1 coordinate 151,632, forward strand.
GTTATTTCTGGAAGTGAGTTGGTTGAAACGGTACTCAAATACTTAAATCATCAGGATATGAGGAAAAGAAAAATCGATAAATTTGTGTCTGAAGGGTTACAGTAACCTTAAAGAAAAGCACTATAATTCATTTGGAAGCAAATAACATTGAAAGAAGCGGTAAGTGTAAGTTCGCCTTTACTTTAACGGGAGTACTTTTTTGGGACACCCGGTAGAACAAATTCTCAATACAAATTGGAAACTGTTTATGTTGTACATAGCTGCAATTTTTGGAAGATTGATGGCATGTATTTTTTGTTGATAATTGTGAGTTTACACAAAACAATTGAACAATTGAGCAGCAATACCAATATCTTAGATTTGCCTGGCATTTTGGCTCAACTAAATTTGAAGGAATCATTACGGCTAAGAATTTTCAGGAATATTCTGAAACTTTCAAATTCTTGCTTGAAAAATGATATCATGTCAGTATGTTTTGAAAATATGGTAAAGCAATGAATATGGTTCAAATTTTGGATATATATCTAAAGCACAGGCCTTAGGTACTTCTTACAGTACCTGTAAACAATTCTTGGTTGCATTTGGATAATTCTTTATGAATGCTTTGATGTTAATTTAGATGACATCACCTTAGGTCTCATCAGATCTGACCTAAGGTTATGTATCCATCGCTGCGATAGGGTGACCATAAGTTACATACCCCTGTGATGCTGAAGACATTGTTGATATCAGGTCTTTTCCAAGTGAGCCAAAAGAGGCAAGAACTTTTTTCAAATCAACCCCTGAGAGTGTAGCATCAAAGAGCCATGCACCAAAAATATGAAGGATGCTATTTACTCCTGGGCCTGCAGAAGAAGACTTCATTCTTGCTTTAGCTTTTCCAAGATCTGAAAATGACTTTCCCTCTAATCCTGTAGGTGACATTGGACTTGGAATCGTAAGAATGGAGGACAACATATCTAGGGATGGGCTGGGGGATAACGAGCCCCCTTCAGCACCTTCCCCTCCTGCTTCATTGAAGTGCGGATCATTTGATTCAATAGGGGTGCCTTGTTTTATATATCTGACATCCAGGAACATGTCGACAAGCATTGAAACTCCCTTCATAGCTCTAAGGAAACTCTCTGGCAATGAGCGAATTGATGAATGCTCGTTAGGGGATGTTCCTTGCTCCAAAGCATATTGCATGAAATATTGCGTGCATGTTATCTTTGTGGGTACTGATAATGCAACTGGAGATCCTAGGATATGTAAGAATCTAAACCAGCATTGAACAGTCAACTCTGGGGCTAAATCATCTGGGACTGTGAATCTATATTCTTCTTTCAAGGTATCTTCTGGCAAGCAATGGGGGCCATAAAGCACATGAAGAACCTTCAAAGTCAAAGAGCACATTAACTTGTTCCATTGGGTGATTAGAGTTTGATGATGTCTCCAAGATAAACAGAAATCTTGCAAAGTTGCCCAAAGAGGTGGTGCTGGAAACTTTGTACGTGCAGCAAGAAGCCAAACAAAGAACAGTGAATTGATCAATTGATCACAGAGGTGCTCAGCGAGCCCTTTTGGAAATGGCGGAGGTGAAAGCAAATGACCTGCAGTTCCAACAAAGAAAACAAGCAAGTCTTCCCATATCTCCTTTTTCAGAGGCTTGTCAGTGTTGACTAATGACTTCACATGATACAGTACTTGACTGCAAAGTTTCGCTTGTTCAGGAGAGGAGGAACTTTCTCTTGGGATAAATAGATTAGTCAAATGATTGAGTATTTTCCTGAAATAAAGTTCCTTCTCATTGATAATTGGCTTTGGAATGTTACTTTTGCCCCCATTTGTGATTGCTGTTGTCCAGTCTAAATAGATATATGCACAGTTTCTGATGAGATCTATTTCCGTCATTGGCATTGTAAGGCCATAGCAAATGACTTCCATTGTCCAATCCAATTGCTCTTTAGTAATCAAGGCCCTTGCTTTGTCACTGTAGTGCAAGCTGTGTACAATGTTTGTAGCAACATCCTTGCCAACATTTGGGGGGTAACTCTGAAGGACACTTTGAACTCCGAAACCATCTTCAACTGATGATCGCAATGATATCCAATCTGAGAACATCGTGTCGTGATTTTCAGTCTAAATTATCGTTCCAAGCTGGTTATAAGGAAATAAACATGCTGATTGCTGCTTCTTCCACTCGTGACTCGTGAAATGAGCAGGGTTGAATTTCTGCAAAGAGAGGGCCTAGACTACTACTGGCATAAACATAGGACCTCTGACTTTGAAGTCAATAAATGACGGATCTTTGCCTCGCCTGAAACTTTTGTCAACTGCACTTGATAAATTGATGTCAAATGAGTGGCAAAACGATAAGAAAATGCGGCTTAGAAGCTCCTGAGAATGAGAAATCGTTGTATTCAGCCGCTCCAAAACTCTACCGCCTCCTTCAAACTTTGTTGTTTCTTCCTCGTTCTCCCGTGTCCCTGTGCCCTGTGTAGCCGTGTAGCCTTCAGCAAACGACCTCGTTTCCAAAGCGACCCGCATACTTGGGTCTGGGGGTCTGGGGCCTTGGGCACATTATTGAACCGCATTGAAGGACCTGGGCACATACAATTTGGCAAAGCGATTTGACAGCTTCAAGAATAGAATTCCCACCTTCTGCCCAAGCAAACATTATGTTTTGCTCTCTCTGTTTATTTTAAAGTAAATGAACTGAACGGTGATATAGCGATCTAGTCTAAACATAGCACACAAGAACGGCACGCGCCACTTAAGTTCCTATTGTTCTCATCCATCGAAAACATCAAATGCAATAGGTTCTATTTACATGGACCCAGTCCTCCTAGCTAAGGGCCTGTTTACATGATCCCGCCTTGCCGGGATATCTCGCCTAGGCGGGATATCTCGCCTTGCCGGGATACCCTGGCTGCCTATAGAAACACATACAATTTTAACTTTGCGTTTACATGGGAATTTCATCCCGTCCCGTCTTGCCGGGTTGTTTTCATCCCATCTCGGCATGGCGGGATACCCCGTCTAGCCGGGATGATTTTCTCCATGTAAACAGAAACAGGCGAGATAGCCCGCCTTGCCGGGATGAAATTGACGTCAATGCGCATGCGATAATGATCAGTCTTTTGTTATGGTAATCGCTGAAAGCTAATAAGCGTGGATAATTTTCATCCCGTCCCGCCTCTGTCTCTCATGTAAACACAAGCAGAAAAAACGTCCCGGCTAGGCGAGATATCCCAGCTAGGCGAGATATCCCGGCAAGACGGGATNCTGTGCGATGCGCAGTGCCCTTTCGTGGACATGATTGCTTCTTTGATTCAAGGTTCTAGAATCAATCATGTCCACGAAAGGGCACTGATGATGCGCCACGCCATGGCCAATTGACGAGACTCCATGGACTCCATGCTTGTTTGACCTCATGGCGCTTCATTGTTTGTCTTTTAACCCCCTTGACACAGGAACGCAGTACCTGCACCAAAGTATAAATTGAATGAAATTATAAAAGGAAATACATTTCTTTGTATCACTAAAAGTAATCTTACATTTTTCCCAACGCTGAACTAACGCTCGTGCAGCAAATTATAACTAATCGATTTCTAAATCCCCGAATCACAACGAAAGATAAAAGATTTCTCTTTATCCATTCATGTCGAGTCTTTAGAAAATTTGATAGACGTTTTTTTTATCATTTTCAGACCCTGTTTACACTGTACAACTTTATAACAAAATTGTAACGGATCAGCCTCCCATTCACACTGTTCCTGCTAATCCGTAACATTTTTCCTTCGATCTGTAGAATAATTTTGTTCTAGAGCAGTGTAAATGCTTTTGAACCGTAATAAATTTGTAACTGGTCAAAACTGTACCGGTATGGTACTGTGTAAACGTGTTCTCAGTGTTTTCTAGACGAACCATTTTAAGAAACTCGCTGATAGCTCAATAAACAGATAACTAAAAATTTACAAAAAATTTTAGAATCTAATTCAAGATTTTAGCTAAAGGTTAAGACATAAATCTCCAAAATAGGTCCAGTGCACGATTTATCGTTGCCTGTCAATAGTGTATAGCTTTTTTTGGCGCACCAGGTAGAATTGTTTTACTCAATTTCTGTTTTCACTGTTTTCACTGCTGTATGCATTCTCTGCTGTGTGACTCAGATATTTGACGGATTCCTTGTAGTTATCAAATTCAAGAACTTGTCGTACATGATGTGAATCATAGTTTGCTTAGAAGATGTTTGACACCACATTTACATGTGGATTTCTATGGCACCATAATAAGTCTCTTCCATGTATAGAGCCTTGTCTGAGGTCTAATTTGCGTGGTCTCAAAAATTTCCCGGGGTACCCCCGCACCCCCATTAGAGCTCTCTTCGAATCTCTCATAGCCTCTATAACATGATCGCTTCTTGGTCACGTGTAAGGGCCCACTCACACTAAGTTCCTAAGGGCGCAGAGTGTCTCTGTTGCACCACTGCACTGCTCAGAGCATGCTGACTGTAGGTCAAACAAACAAATAGTTTTGACAAATTGGTATAAAGTCTGGTATACATTAACAAAAATTGGTACAAGAAACGGGTATGCTTTTTAAGCTTGGGTGGCACAACACTCATCAAAATCTGGTCAAGTGCCCCAGGGACTCCAAAATCACAAATCACAAGAAATGTTTCAAATTGAATTTTTAGCTGTAACCCGCAACACCATTTCAATTGGTTGCGGCTAAAAATGTGATATTTTGCAGCATACTACGTAAACTGAATACATGAGTCTCAGTTTTCCGCATTGAATTGAATGATATTATAACATACTACGTTTTACTACGTTCTGTTCAAAACTTGTTTTTTCAAACCGTAAGTTTGTCTTCTCTCTCCCGAAAAAATAAAATGACGATCAGCTACTAAATTTAATTGGTTCTTAGTTTTCACAATAATAAAATTTTGCTGATTTTTCAAAAAGCTTCTTTTTTATTGGATCACGCGGTATTTGACCAAAAAATAACAAACAAAAATATTTTGCATCGAATAACGCTCAAAGGCCTTGAGTCATAAAGAATCATTTAAGAACAATTTTTTCGATTAGAATCATTACCAATAATAAATCTTAAAACACTACTGGTGAAATTGAAGACTGATACACACATGGTGATACACACTTAAATATAACCTGCTTGATCAAATAGATAATGAATGAATGAATGAATGGTGTCCTGTTGCTTCTACTTTATTATCTAAAAACAATTATAACAATTCTCCGAAAACCTGAGCCTCGCATATCGTAAGGTGATAGTTAACATTACTTTGTACATATAGATATCTTCCATACAAAGGAGGCTGACAGATAAAACACGTGGTTGCTCCTTGACCAACTGCAGAGCCTGTTGCGCACGTTGGATTTGCATCCCCACGATTTGCCGTAGCATTTCCGATCTTTATATTGAAATTTGAAAGTCTGATTCCGCAACAATCACCCCTATTTGTTAACTTCACTGAATACACGAAAGCAGTTTTGCCAAAGTCAACACGCCACCAAGGCAGTACACTGCAACAGGATGTATGAGAGCATGATCCGGAATCATAGTTTGAGTTCGTATTACCATCAACCGCGCAGCCAGGACAACCGAACGATCCCGGTCCCTGAGCAGTCGCTTTTCTTAGTGCAATATTAGAGAGACCTAAAGAATGGAAAATATCTGATTAGATTTAGAAACTGACAATGAATACAATTCATTGAGGTGCACTCTAATTTCAAGTTATTTTTGTGCGCCATCAATTTTTTGTCCAATAAAAAATGAAACTTTTTGAAAAATCATCAAAATGTGATTATGTCACCGATCTATGAATTTTCTTTTCTGCATTTGTATCNGTTCCCTGCTCCCTAAAATAATTTCTAATGTTCCCTTGATCCCCGTTAAAAGTACAAGATGTTCCCGTGTTCCCATTAATAAAAATGCTAAGTTCCCCTGTTCCCCATAACCCCTGGGGGGGGCCTCAATTTTGTTTTAAAAATTTCAGTCATAAGCAACTGCAGATTTCTTATATGGATGGGCACCGAATTAGTTTGTTCCAAGAGAAAACCAAAATCATGTTTGTAACCTTTCTGTGCGATGCGCAGTGCCCTTTCGTGGACATGATTGATTCTTTGATTCAAGGTTCTAGAATCAATCATGTCCACGAAAGGGCACTGATGATGCGCCACCCCATGGCAATTTGACGAGACTCCATGGACTCCATGCTTGTTTGACCTCATGGCGCTTCATTGTTTGTCTTTTAACCCCTTTGACACAGGAACGCAGTACCTGCACCAAAGTATAAATTGAATGAACTTATAAAAGGAAATACATTTCTTTGTATCACTAAAAGTAATCTTACATTTTTCCCAACGCTGAACTAACGCTCGTGCAGCAAATTATAACTAATCGATTTCTAAATCCCCGAATCACAACGAAAGATTTCTCTTTATCCATTCATGTCGAGTCTTTAGAAAATTTGATAGACGTTTTTTTTTATCATTTTCAGACCCTGTTTACACTGTACAACTTTATAACAAAATTGTAACGGATCAGCCTCCCATTCACACTGTTCCTGCTAATCCGTAACACTTTTCCTTCGATCTGTAGAATAATTTTGTTCTAGAGCAGTGTAAATGCTTTTGAACCGTAATAAATTTGTAACTGGTCAAAACTGTACCGGTATGGTACTGTGTAAACGTGTTCTCAGTGTTTTCTAGACGAACCATTTTAAGAAACTCGCTGATAGCTCAATAAACAGATAACTAAAAATTTACAAAAAATTTTAGAATCTAATTCAAAATTTTAGCTAAAGGTTAAGACATACATCTCCAAAATAGGTCCAGTGCACGATTTATCGTTGCCTGTCAATAGTGGATAGCTTTTTTTGGCGCACCAGGTAGAATTGTTTTACTCAATTTCTGTTTTCACTGTTTTCACTGCTGTATGCATTCTCTGCTGTGTGACTCAGATATTTGACGGATTCCTTGTAGTTATCAAATTCAAGAACTTGTCGTACATAATGTGAATCATAGTTTGCTTAGAAGATGTTTGACACCACATTCACATGTGGATTTCGATTTAGCAATCAGCAATGGCGGACTTCTCGTGGTTAGGCCATGCCGAAGAGACAACAAAAAGAGGGAAAACAACATTACCAAGGTAAAACGGGTATGTTTTTTAAGCTTGGGTGGCACAACACTCATCAAAATCTGGTCAAGTGCCCCAGGGACTCCAAAATCACAAATCACAAGAAATGTTTCAAATTGAATTTTTAGCTGTAACTCGCAACACCACTTCAATTGGTTGCGGCTAAACTGTGATATTTTTTAGCATACTACGTAAACTGAATACATGAGTCTCAGTTTTCCGCATTGAATTGAATGATATTATAACATACTACGTTCTGTTCAAAACTTGTTTTTTCAAGCCGTAATTTTGTCTTCTCTCTCCCGAAAGAATAAAATGACGATCAGCTACTAAATTTAATTGGTTCTTAGTTTTCACAATAATAAAATGTTTTGCTGATTTTTCAAAAAGCTTCTTTTTTATTGGATCACGCGGTATTTGACCAAAAAATAACAAACACAAATATTTTGCATCGAATAACGCTCAAAGGCCTTGAGTCATAAAGAATCATTTAAGAACAATTTTTTCGATTAGAATCATTACCAATAATAAATCTTAAAACACTACTGGTGAAATTGAACACTGATACACACATGGTGATACACACGTAAATATAACCTGCTTGATCAAATAGATAATGAATGAATGAATGAATGAATGGTGTCCTGTTGCTTCTACTTTATTATCTGAAAACAATTATAACAATTCTCCGAAAACCTGAGCCTCGCATATCGTAAGGTGATAGTTAACATTACTTTGTACATATAGATATCTTCCATACAAAGGAGGCTGACAGATAAAACACGTGGTTGCTCCTTGACCAACTGCAGAGCCTGTTGCGCACGTTGGATTTGCATCCCCACGATTTGCCGTTGCATTTCCGATCTTTATATTGAAATTTGAAAGTCTGATTCCGCAACAATCACCCCTATTTGTTAACTTCACTGAATACACGAAAGCAGTTTTGCCAAAGTCAACACGCCACCAAGGCAGTACACTGCAACAGGATGTATGAGAGCATGATCCGGAATCATAGTTTGAGTTCGTATTACCATCAACCGCGCAGCCAGGACAACCGAACGATCCCGGTCCCTGAGCAGTCGCTTTTCTTAGTGCAATATTAGAGAGACCTAAAGAATGGAAAATATCTGATTAGATTTAGAAACTGACAATGAATACAATTCATTGAGGTGCACTCTNCGCATATCTGTAAGGTGATAGTTAACATTACTTTGTACATATAGATATCTTCCATACAAAGGAGGCTGACAGATAAAACACGTGGTTGCTCCTTGACCAACTGCAGAGCCTGTTGCGCACGTTGGATTTGCATCCCCACGATTTGCCGTAGCATTTCCGATCTTTATATTGAAATTTGAAAGTCTGATTCCGCAACAATCACCCCTATTTGTTAACTTCACTGAATACACGAAAGCAGTTTTGCCAAAGTCAACACGCCACCAAGGCAGTACACTGCAACAGGATGTATGAGAGCATGATCCGGAATCATAGTTTGAGTTCGTATTACCATCAACCGCGCAGCCAGGACAACCGAACGATCCCGGTCCCTGAGCAGTCGCTTTTCTTAGTGCAATATTAGAGAGACCTAAAGAATGGAAAATATCTGATTAGATTTAGAAACTGACAATGAATACAATTCATTGAGGTGCACTCTAATTTCAAGTTATTTTTGTGCGCCATCAATTTTTTGTCCAATAAAAAATGAAACTTTTTGAAAAATCATCAAAATGTGATTATGTCACCGATCTATGAATTTTCTTTTCTGCATTTGTATCTAAGACCTCATAAATTTATTGGATGATTGCTATTTTGCTCTTTTGGGGGGAGAGACCACGAAATTTAGGCATGAAAATATTAAGTGGTACTGGAGGATAAAAATTCAATTTTATAATCATTTCTTGTTTTTTCGAGGTATGCTTCAAAACCAGGTAGCTTGTAAAAGCACAAATTCCCTCCAATTCAAAGCCATTTCAAGACTTTGCAATATTTGCAAGATGAATTTGGTCCTTGACGCACAAGAAGAAATTTTCATGATCGGTAATATAATAAAATTTTGATGATTTTTCAATTAAAAAAGTATCACGTTTTTGGATCCCCCAGTGTGCCTCAAAAGATTAACACTATCTATACCAAAAAGTATTCTGGCGATTTTTCAAACGTGTAACATTATTTTCTGATACCTAGCACAAGAATCAAAAGAATATTTCACCAAAATAAATTTAATAATTTGAATTTGATAAAAGTATGAACAATAAACTTCAAAGGGATACTTACTGACACATTTATATCCAGTTGCCTTCGAACAATCATCCACACATCTTTCTTCACAACTTCCACATGGGTTCGATGAAAGCCTTTTTCCACAAATCGGTTGCAAATGGCCCTAAACAGATACACGAAAGAAATATGATAAACCAAATAAAATAATTTTACATTCAATCTTGTATCATGTGCATTTCAGATGTGAATAATTTCTATAAAATAATTCAAAGCAAAACATTAATTTCCTCTTGTTAGTTTTTCAATATCATATGTTATCCCCTATTCGATCTTACCTGGCCCTCGATGGATGCAAAAAGTGCTTCTACTCTGAAGCTGAATAATTCCTCTTTTTGTTTTCTTTCATATTTAACAACAACAAATCGATATTTATTCCAAAATGATCTATATATTCTTCCTTACTCTATTTTCGTTATTTACTTACCTGACCCTCGATGGGTGCATAGTGCTTCCATCCTAAAGCTGGACTAAATGTAGCTGAACTACTCGTCTTTTGGTTTTCTTTTAATATTTCACATTGATTTGCTGATTGTTGATAGTTAAATGAACGACACTGATTGCTAGCAGTGCAATGCTTGGCACACAGACTCAATGACTTTGCTTTTTCTATACCATTGACAATTGTGTCTAGCTTCATGTCTCTAACTATAAGTTTGAATAAACCATCTTTGCGACAACTGTATCTGAATATCTCTCCTTGGTCTTGGTGTAGGTTTATTAAAAAGAAGATAAAAAACAAATAGTTTGCCATCTTTCTGTGACGCATAAAATGCAAAACTGTTTTTTTTTATCTTTCTCTTTCAAAGCACAGTCATTTTGTCTTGCCTTTCAATCAAGCTTTTGATTGCCGTCCACCGTCCATTCCAGAAATTATCAAGCCCGGTGACCGAGCACCTAAAGTAATATTTGTAAAAAGATAATTTCCCAATATTAATAAAAAATGAAGATGATATAAATGATGAAGTTTGACAACGTCTGCCTAGCAACTATGAAAACAGAATAGTGTTTTCCATTGTTACCTTAAATATTTGGTACCAGCAAACCACAAGATTTGAATGCCTCTTTAAAACGGTGCTGATAGGGGAAGCAGGTATACTGTATAGATCTAACCTGTGCACAGCCTCACTTGCGGGCTATATAAATCCAACTTCTTCATTAAACATTTAAAGAAACTATGGTTTCATAAATTGCGTCAAAATGTTCATAGCAACTAAATTTTCCTACCGGGTGTCCCAAAAAAGAGTATACAGATTTGGTCAACCTTAACGATCACAATTTAGCATGAATCAATCCGAAATAATTTTTAAAACATTACTCGATAGTTAACTTGGACATAGATACCTTTTTTGTTGACATTGGTGCTTTGAGAGTAGAGATATTAATCTTCAAAGGACAAATTTGCCACCACCTCCAAACCAGAGCTTTGGCGTTTTGGCCTAAACAAATCCACAGTTTGTTTCACTTAAAATGAACGAAGTTTACTTCGGAGCTCCCTTGATGATAAGCGTCACGTAAATTGTATTTTGTGAAACGTATTTGTTGTACAGTTTTTAGTTTTTCTCCTCCAGTTTCAAATTTTTCAAGTCTATTGTTGAGTTATTCGCTGTGCTTCAAGAATTTAATTAGGCCAAAACGCCAAAGCTCTGGTGGAGGTGGAGGCAAATTTTTCCTATGAAGATTAATATGTCTACTCTCAAAGCACCAATGTCAACAAACAAGGTATCTATTTTCAAGTTAACTATCGAGTAATCTGTATACTTTTTTTTGGGACACCCAGTATATTTCCTATATTTTTGGCGCCCTCTCTGCAGGTTGCCTCCCCCCTTCAACTTCGGCCTGGAGCGGCCTGGATAAAAACCAGAAGTTGTGCATTGAAATTGATAATATGGTAAGGCCAATAAAAAGGTTGGAGCATTCTCAAGAGTTGTTAAATACCTTGATGGTAACAAAGCAAATCTATTATATAATGCATTCATTATGTCAACTTTCAACTACTGTCCCCTTATTTGGATGTTCTGTGGGAAAAGGTCAAACAAGGAAGTTAATAGGGTCCATAAACGTGCTTTGAGGATACTCCTCAACGATTACGATGCTTCCTTTAAGGAACTTCTTGATAGAATCAGCGAAAAAAAAATCCACGTAAAAAATCTCCAGAACCTTTTGATCGAGGTTTACAAGTCTCTCAACTGCCAAAATCCTATGTTTATGTTTATGTGGGATATGTTCAAAAGGAGAGAAACGACATATGAACTCCGAGTAAAGGATCTCTTACAACTACATAAAAAGAAAACAACCTCCTATGGGATTAACTCAATATTATTCAGGCGGAGCATTCTATGGAACTCAATAAATGATTTGATAAGGAAAAACCAAAATATAGCCTCGTTTAACCCTAACCCATGGGGGGGGGGTGTTTTCCACGCCATCAGCTACGACTCCCAAACCAATATCCAAGACAAATATTTGGTAAAAAAGGCAGCTTAATTATGTAGACATTGAGAGAAAAATAGCAAAATTTTCTTCAATTTGACGAGGAAGGACAGTCTTAGCAAAATGCTTAATAGACCCACTTTACCCTACACTACCCTACAGATTTTTCAAACAGTTGTCTCGTGCCTCGATATTGAGATAGTTGATTAAACTTACGACCATTTCTCACTTTGAGCCACTACTAGCAAAGCTAGAATAGAATGCCACCTCTTCTCTAAAATTAAAATAAAATGCCTCTGACATCTAGTTTGAGACAGAAATTATAAATATTGCATTTTAACTGGCAGGGCCGCGGAGAGGATTTATGGGCCCGGTGGTCAGAATGAAATATTGGTTCCTTGCAATACAAAAGATACTTGGTATGCCGAGGGCACACTCCTCTAGGAGGTACGGGGTTCCCCGGAAAAAATTTCAAGTCTTCCTGAAAAAATTTGAAACTAACGCTGCTAGAATCGCTCTGGTGGTCATTTTCTCCTGTAAATACAGTTTGATATGAACAAAATAACCAGTCATCAAAGAACATGCATAAAACACAGTGACAATTTATGGGCCCTTGTGGCCATGGGCCCCGGGTTTTTACCCCCACTGAGCCCCCCTCTCCTCAGCCTGGTTAACTGGCCTGGCACAGCAAGAAATAAAGGAATTTCTCCAAAATTTGTAAGTTGGAAATTCAAGGGAAAAGAACTAACAGTTTCTCCATAATTTCCATGGAGATAAACAGAAATGTGCTTTTACCCTCGGTTTCCCATGGTTTCCCAGAATAAATTTCGAATTTCAGAATAGTTTCCCATCCCAATACTATTGGGAAATTTAGCTACTAATTGCTGTGTGGACTGTGCTTTAGGTCTGTGATACAAGATGAATGTGCATTGCAGAGACACAGGAGTAAGTAGAGACTCTATCGCTTATGATGTGTGTTCAATTTATTGACTATCCCCCAAAGCAATCTACAAATATGTCTACGCTAAGCTAAATTTTCAGCTCTGATAGCAAATCTGTGACGAATGATGATCTAAAATGTCACAACTGCTCCAAACGCTCTTGGTTCCAACATCCCAATACTATTCGTCATAGAATAATCAATTGTATTAAGATCAATGTTTTTTACTGAATTATGGCAAATATGACTGGTGTCCAAGCCTCCTGCCACATACATCATGCTTTCATCATTACTGGCAGTTACCAAGGCAACACCAGCCCCAGATCTCGGATCAAGGGTATGCTTGATTATAAGCCACATATTAAGCCCAGCATTGTATTTCTCAATTGAATCCAAAACGGAATGGGGACTTTGGCCTCCAATCGCATAAATTCTGTCACTGTGCACCACGACTCCATGATTCATTCTGGCTTTGTTGAGATCGGCAACATCTTTCCATCTATCATTTAATGGCTCGTATGCCTCACAATGCTCAATTTCACTGATTCCGCAATATCCTCCAATAGCATGCAGTTTACCCGCATGCGCAGCAACACCAAAGTGACTTCTTGGAAAGCGCATCGACTGCACATGCGTCCATTGGTTCAAGACAGGGTCGTACCGTTCAACTGTTTTCAAAGCGGAGCCACCATGTGATCCCCCAAGTGCGTATAACCAGCCTTCGAGTACTGCCAAAGCAACTGCTCCTGTATATAAATAAGACATATCAAAGTAAGTTTAGGGACATCACTAATCAAGGGTACTTATTTTTTACCTACCGGGTGCCGGGTGTCCCAAAAAGTACTCCTATTTGAAAAATCACCATAATTTGATTATAGGACCGATAATTATTTTCTTTTTTTGGCAAATAGATCAAAAATCAAATTATTTTCCCAGGTATAGCTGATCTTGTGATTGGTTATAAAATTAGAAAAATTTGCTCTTTTTATGGCTAACTGATTTTGAAGCATGCTGCAAAGAGCACTGATGATTACCAGATTAATTTCTGTTTGTAAATTAAGCTTCTAGTTTGGTCATAAATGTAAGACAGAAACGCAAACTATCATTGTAGACTTGAGAGAAATTGAAAAATCTCCAAAAAATGGCTCCCAAGGAAGAGTTACGATCGTGCTTAAAGAGTATAGCTCAGAATAAGGTTTTTGCAGCCATTCATTTTATACCCTTTAAGTATTGAAAGCAAAAATTTTGTTATCTTTACATATCTTTGGATCATTAACAAAAGAGATCAAAAAGAAAATTTTACAATTGGCTTGATAATCGAGTTTTGGCGACTTTTAAACGGGAGTACTTTTTACTGGGACACCCAGTATCTTTGTTTGAGTAGATACACTTACCTTTGCATTCATTTAGATGCGCTACGAAGCTCCATTTATTGGTGGTAGGATCATACTTCTCCACAATGTCAACGTCTTCTCCATTTGCCGTAACTCCTCCTGCAACATATACCATTCCATCAAGGAATATAGCAGCACAATGCTTCTTTGATTGAGACATTGATGGCTTCGTTTCCCAGCAATACTTGTTTACATCATAGCATTCCACGCTTTTTAGGACGCCAGATCGGTCTGAAAATCAAACAAAATCCAACATAAACTATTGATGTGCTGCTGCAAATCACAAACAAATAGAGAGTTCACGAAACAAGGACGGTGCAACCAGTCAGAACGTCATCTTGTATCTTGCCTACCAAGCATTGTTTCCTATACTCTACATTTTACATATTCAAAAGACGAAACTCCTTCTTCAGTTAAATGCCTGAAAGCCATCTTTCTTCTCTAAAAACTAACGTTTAAAAGAGTGAATTTTGCTTCGGCGGCCTAAAGTTGAGATACAGAACA
>REGM01000181.1:166726-197676 GCA_004194415.1 Aurelia aurita
TCCGCCCCCCCCCCTAGTACATTTTTGTTTCCGCTATGTTCGTTATATGTGGAAGGCTGCTGAGATTTAGTAAGTTTAACTTTGTATCATAGAGCAATGAAACTGTAACAATTTTGACATTCTATATTTAGCACTGTCTCCATGGTTACCAAGTTGTCATCTGAGAGTCTGTGAAAATTAACTTTATATCTCTCTTATTCTTTTTTAATTGGTCCTATTAAGCTAAAATCTTTGATTTACATATATTTTGATCTATATTTTTCATTTCTGTAAGAAAAGTTAAGTTTGGTGATCTTTTAACATGCTTTCATTTTTATGACGTCATTCAACATCATAATGATTATTATGCTCTAGCAACAACAACAACAGCGCTAATTGAATTACGATTTTAGATAATCATTGTTTATATGATGAATAACATGTGTGCCAAGTTAGCATAGGTTCTAAATCTTTAAAAAGGTCGGTGTAAAATTCTGTGACCTATTTATTTGAATGGAATGGCTTAAAAGAAACTTTAGCTACTTTGTAATAATTCTAGCGTTGGACTTTTCAGAAATCTTCAATATTTTCAGAATTAGAGTGCTTTTCTTCCTTTTTAAGAATTCAAGAAAAATTTCGAAAAAAACTTAAAACCATCGTAATTTCTAAACTTTTTGAGAAAACATCGAATAATTTGCAGAAAAACATAGTTTATGAACGTCTACAATATGGTATCAAGCAAAAGTCTTTCACTCATCTGGTTTGCGATTTAGAAATTTCATGACGTCACATCCTCAAACGAGTTGAAATATGAAATACGCTGTAATTTCAAAAATATTCAAGATTTCTGAAAAGTCCAACGGTAGAATTATAGCAAAGTAGCTAAAGTTTCTTTCAAGCCATTCAATTCAAAGAAATAGGTCACTGAATTTTACACCGACCTTTTTAAGCCAATTTAAAGATTTGGAACCTATGCTGTGCCAAGTTAGGTGGTCATATCTGATATAACAACTGAAATTGAGTGTTTCAAATCGCCCAGGTCAGATAGGGTTAAGGTGATTTTGAGTAGCAATTTCGCATTTTCGCAAATCTCACCTGACCTCTGCTCTATTTGAAAAAGTTTTGACATCATGCAGCACAATTTACAGGCTTTTTAATTGAAGATTATTGGAAAGATAGTTGATAAGGACAGACTCACACAGTCATACCCTTAACTTAGATTGAAGGATGAGGCGTGTCTCTTGGCACTGTCCAGTCAAGAGTCGTATTTTATCATGCACGAGTCTTGTTTGGGTAAACGCTTACTCTCCTCCGCTGTGTTTTTCTTTAGTTGTTCCGTAGTTCCGTGGTCAGTGATTCCACAAAAGAAACCTTGCGCGGAGGAGAGTAGTAGACGCGACTCTTATTTGCGCCACATCGAATCATGTTCCCTCAAGTTTAAATTCAGCTTACAATATTCAACGCCTTTGTCTGCAAGATTTCGAATTCTAATGCTCTTAAATATTAATTATATACAACAAATTCTCCCAGTACGACCGCTCATTTCTTCTTTGTAAACAGCGCAGTTACCACCGTCAGCAACGCTTGTAGCCGCCAGCGAGAAGCGAGCATTTAGCGCGCGCTAAAAGTTGCGTATTATGATAATTACAACTACAGGGTGTCCCAAAAATGTTGTGCCCCATTTTTGTGACTGCTGTGGGGGATCTATAACTTCCATGGTCCCCTTCTTGATACAGATGCATTGGATATACTTCAACTTAGAGTTTGAGACCTTGTTCTAGCCAATGGCATAAGTGGCTGCTGATTTACCGTGCAAGAAATTCAAAAAAGTGAAAACTTATAAAAAAGCACTTTCTTTGCAATAGGCCTATTGTCCCTTTTAACCTAAGAAACAATTGATTGCCCCCAGAGTCCTGGTCCCATAAAAGAGGTTCTGAAGTAAATACTGGAAGAAATGGTTCTAGAGCTGTTTTGAATTTTTTCTACCGTTGCCAAAGGGTTAATTGTACGGTATTTTTTTAATTTTTTTTTTTATATAAATTCTCCTAAAATTTACAATTTACTAACTAACAATAACATTACAGAACAACACCACAGGGAGCATGGAAATACATTGCTACCCTTCGGCGATTACATTTAACATAGATACTAAAATAAATACTAAAATAATATCAACAACTACATAAAGAAGAACCGATCTACAGTGAACTCTCTATGCAACGACTCCTCAAGGAAACCATAAATAAGTCCAGAGCTCGTTAAACGAAGGGTTCGTTGAACCGGGTATGGTCCAAGGGACCTAAAAATGGTTCGTTTAAAATACGGATAAAATTGTACGGTTTACCGATAACACAACACCATTAACCCATTGCATAATGAATAAAAATTCAAATAAACAATATAACCTTTTCTTGTAATATTTACTTGGTTTTGACGTTTTTGGAGAAGAAAGAAAGTGCTGTTTTTGAAGTTTTCACTTGTTTTACTTCCCTACTCCAAAAATCAGCAACCACTTTTGCGATTAGCTAAAACAAGGTCTCAAACTCTAAGTTGAAGCCTACCCTATACAACCGTATTAAAATCGGGAAAATAGAAGTTACAGCTCCTCCACAGCAACAGCACAAATGTTGTACAAATAGAAAAAAGGCATGGACAGTCCCTTACAGTATTTTAATCTAAACTCCACCACTCCTTATCCCAACGGTTATTCTAGAAACAAACTTACTTTCTCCACCAATGACAAGTATTTTTCTTGTCACAGCTTCTCTTGGTCCAGTTTTGATAGTTCGGCTCTGATCTCTTCTTTCTGGCAATAAATGATAATCTAAAGCATCCAACAAAAATCGTCTACAATCAAGATTTCCCATGATCAATTCTTCTTTGGCTAAAACATCAATAATGAACTTTCTGTTCAGCAAAGGAACTCTCAGGTACTGCAATAATTGCCCTAAGTAAAGCGTCCGTAAAGAACCACGACTTTTCACCCAATTAATGATAGCGGTATAAACCTCACTTTCATCTGTAACATTTAATTCGTCACTTGAAACAAGCTGAACCACATAATCAAATTCCATTTCCAAGAATTCCTTAGTTTTAGTGACGCTGCGGAAGTTGTGGCGTGAGAATTCCTCCGCATCACGCTGTGCTGTCTTGCAGTCATACTTCTGAGCCAAATAAGCAACACCAATACAGTTGGTACAGTCTATGTTATTGCGTAAGAACTCAAAACAAGCCTCTTGTACATTATCAAACTGCAACATATGGGCTGCGTCTAGAATATCTTCAATCGTCTCTGGATTAATCGTTACTTTTCCTGTGTAAGCGTAACAAATAAGCTCCTTAAGTGCATCAGATGTGATCCCTTTCAATGTTATAACATCCTTTTCCTTTTCCATCAGACTTGTTGTGAACATTGTATGAAAGTAGAGACTCTTTGCGGCAAGTATAGCCTTATGTGCTGCTATCTCTATACTCTCCTCATCACAACAACGAAGAGTAACATCACAGAATGTGCCTTGAAGTTGAAATTCTCGCAAATGGCAAAATGCGTCTTTGAAAGTGGTTGGATCGATGAAGCAGCTAGACGCCATCACATCATACGATACCACAAGATAAAGCAAGCAATTTCTCAATTTAAGTGTTCTTAGAAATGAATAAAAAGTTTCTTTGCCTTCACAGTTATTGTGACCAATTTCTGTGAATAATTTTATACAAGCACACTAATTTAATCGTTTGATTAAAAAATGTCCTAAATCACATGGGTTGGGTAACCATTTGACTCTTACTGGTACCAGGTAAAATCAGGACATGCTTGAATGGTATGGTTGATACAGACCAAGCCTCGCATATGCTTTGCATGAAATAGAGGCTAATTCTGCAGGTCCCACATCGTTATTTGATCACCATGATATTAATAATCAAATTCATTGGTAGATGTAAAATCAACCTCGAACCCAGGGTAACAATGAGCGGTCGGTTGTTTTCATGTACGCGGAAGGGAGGCTGATGACACTGGTAGCCCTGGAATCGAGGTTGATGCAAAATGAAACCAAGTCAAATTTTGTTAACTGATACCGGGTGAGTCAGAAGGAAGTACCTACCGTTCTTACGTAACATTTTTGAATTAATCAGGAGTAGACAATTGCATAGATGGGGGACAGAAATTCAATTTCGAATAATTTGATTGGTTGATTTCTTTACCGAAAAGGATCTTGGGTTAAAGATATCTCGACGCCATCTTTAGCGCAATCGTCTAATCGTAGCTGTAATACCCGGGGGGGGGGGGGGGGTCTTAGTATATTTTTGCTGACGGGGTGTGCACCCTTTCCGGGTTACGTTTTTCCCCCTTTTTTTNGGAGGGGGGGATATAAAACCACTATCAAAGTAAGTAGCTCATCACAGAAGACTCTTCTGTATCTCAGGTAACCTAGTTATTTGATAAAATTGTTTCGAGATTAAAATTGTCCAAGTCTTTTACAAAATCATCTAGATATCTGACAGCCAAGCATTTGCCAAATCGTACAAAACCACATTGAAATTTATGCGGATATATGGGTGAAAATTGCCACCTCAAATTTGATAAGCCATAAGCTGAGTGATTCCACACATGCAGTGAATGCCACAATTTTTGCTTGACCAAAGACCAAACTAATATCTGTCCCAAGAAGACAGAAATACAAAAGCACATAGCATATGTTTGTTTAATTGGGTTGGTTTTATCTTAGTAAAAGGATCAAATAGTCTGAAAATGTAAATCCTTTTTCGTTTAAACGACTTTATAACCAAAGATATGAGACTCAAGAGTCAAGATGGCTAATCTGGGTGGATCTGGGTGGAGCGATCAGATTCAACATTCATGTTTTTATTTGACGATATCTGAGACGTTTGGTTAAAATTCGAGGATTGGTTATAAAAAGCAAAGTTTGGAGAATACAGAATTGGTTCGAGATCTTGCTAGGCATCAGGTGTATGTTTTATTTTCATGCAAAATTGGCATATACATACACAAAAATATCTTATTGTTCATGAAACAGGTGAGGCTTCAGATAAGCATTGCTTTCCTGAGCTGTGTGGTGCTCGCATGGTCTAATATTGCTTGCATTTTTGGAAACTATCCGCATGATTATTGAGACATTATTGGGAAACGCTGCTTTCCTATCCAGGTTCTCGGCTATCAGCGATTTTGTCTCTTTGCAAAAGAAGATCATTTTGGAAAAAGAAAGCATAGGCAACGCGGACACTGGTTTGCTAGAAAGCATGATTCGTTTGAATCGTTTGAGGTAGGTTGGAAGGCGGAATGTTGTTGTTGGCGGTTTATTCGATGCCAAAGTTGAGGGCCTAAAAGACTTGAAGGAGAAGCACACACTATTTGGGTAAGTAAAATCATACTTTCTAAAAAACCATCCGCGTTGCCCATGAAGAAAGTAGCAATCTCTGTGAGCTACATGGGAGGCTGCATGTCCATTGATTTATTACGTTGAGTCCTAGTAATCGCTATATGTAGCCTAGATTGACTGCATGAGTCTCAGTTTTCCACGTTGAATTGAATATTTTCGCTTCAGACTGAGACACAAGACAAGACAGCTTCAAACTCGGGACTACTTGATCGTTTCCGCATCTATCAAATCACATCAGATCACTACTTTCTCAACAAGGTTCGACCGAGTGCTATTTTTAGCGATTGGTTGATCAGCAACCTCGTCCCCAATATGACAAAAGGCCCTGGGGGGGAAGAGGTTGGTTGATCAGATGAAAGTTGATAGTTGGGAGAGGTTCGATTTTCCTGGACGATCGATTTTTGCTCAGATCTTTCGTCAGATTTTAATCTGATACTAATTTAGAATCTGTTTGGTCGTTAGTCCTTGTGTAAGCTAACAAATTTGATAGAGATATAAATGGTAGTTGGAGCAAATATAAGGGCTCACGTTTTAAATCTATATCGAATGCATGACTCTTGTATTTACCATTACAGACCCGTAGTCACACCCCCCAGTAACGACCCCGCCAGGGGCGGATCCAGACCAAAGTTGAAGGGGGGGCAACCTGCATAGAGGGCGCCAAAAATACAATAGAACGAAAGCGCGCTGGAGGCGCGCGAAAATTTTTGAACTCCAGGCTAAGAAACCTTTTTAATTTGCTGAAGGGTTAATTTGTGTATAAATAATATTAAATGAAATGAAAAAAATAAGAAGATTCTTTGGTTTTTCTCCTAAATAATGCCTTGATTTGCATGTTTCACCCCATATTCTAATCAAAACAGCTAAGGAAGAGTGCGGTAGGGTCATGATGAGGGGCGCATTTCTCGCCAAAAGGGGGCGCCAAGCTGAGTTTTCTGCGTGATGGGGGGGTGGCATTTGCCCTCACTTGCCCCCTAAAATCCGCCACTGGCCTTATATATGCTTAGATTCCCTTTAATGTATCCAAATTGCATATTATTTGAAAGAAGATAGATCGTGCTTCCATATGGTATGTATTATATGTACTAAAATCTTATCATTTTCCGGAAATTTTCAGTTATAGTTGGGTTGCGTCCGTTTTAGCCAGTTGGTGCAATGATTATTGGTCCTTTTGGTCTTCTTGCAGCAGACGCGGCAACGAGGTCAGATCAAAATTCTAGGAAAATCGATATCGAGACTAAATCAACATGTTTCCAAAGTTGTACTGGTGCGGAAATAATAGTCAATACGAAACAGTAGCAAAGCAAGCAGGTGGTCCAATGCGTCGAATGCAGGCATGCTGAATTGATGATAGTGATATGCAGAACAACCGGTAGCAAGCTTCTTCCTATCCTACTAGCAGACAAATAATAGCAGAGACGGACAGACAGAGAGTAGAGGAAAGTCCTGTCCTGTTTGGCCAATATTTTGGCCTTTTAAAGTTTTCCCTACCCCTCCTTATACATTGTTTGTTGAAAACGACTTCAGCACGAGGAAGGATGCGCAACTAGTGGAGTGCTTAGTGAAGTGAAGTCTGCATAGAAAAAGTTTGTCACTCACAGAGCCAAGATGACAGGTCTGGCATATTTTTGTGGTATGAGGAATGGCACCTTTGTTGTTTGGGACATGAAAACCAAATCATTTGGGAATTGTTTTCAATGGCTCTGCTTGACAAGCATAAGCCATATCATATTTGCAACAGTTTCTGCATTCTTATTTGGGATTGCAAGCAAACGTCCTGTTAGATCTCACAACCCATCAAAGGTTGGAATAATCAGATTGGTTTTATGCTATGCACACGCAGTCGCCGCAATTACCTCTGTGATAATGGCATATGTTTTGAAACTGCATCACCCTCCTGCATATGTCCTGTCAAAGACATTAACATTTTCTACCTGGCTGCTTTGTATAATTCTTCATCACAGGGCTATTTACACAACAAACAGAGCAAAATATTTCTGCAAAAGGTTAACAATGCCATTTCTCTTGGTAATACTCTCATCTACGATTCAGCTATATGATTATGTTCATATATCACAAGACAATACCAATTTTTTGCATAGAGATAAAGGCTGGTATGCATTCCTGTATTGCATATTGAATTACTTGTTTCTTCTCACAACTTTGATCAGCATTATATTTAATAGGGGAAGATACAAACATTTTGGAAGGCAGCTACCATCTCTTGTTTCAACTGGGATACAAGCCCCAACAGATATAGATGCAAACAAGGAAAGGTTTTCAGAAGAGGATGCTTTGTTAGGCACACATGTTGAATCCTATGACTCTTACACATTCAAAGGTCCAGCTTACGTCAGAGACACTGTTCTTGGTTGGGCTGAAGAAGAAGCCAATTTCTTTTCTAGAACATTTTTCTTCTGGGTGAAGCCCCTAATGAAAAAGGGGGCAAAGGGTTTGCTTCAAAAAGCAGATGATCTATTTTATCTACCACTCAACCTGGATACAAAAATGATAAAAGAGATTTTCCAAAGCATATTAAGGCTACAGAAACTAAAGTCCCATTCTGCCTATAAGCCTCATCCTAAGAGAAGAAACCTAGAAAGAAGTGCAACACTTGAAAATGGAGATGAAATGACAAGGAAACCATTGCAAGTCTCGTTGATCAAGGCACTTTACAGAGCATTTGGATTGTTTTATATGTCTATTGGGATTCTAAAATTTCTTGCTGACTGTTTGGCCTTTGCTGGACCTATACTTTTGAACTATTTGGTCAACTTTATGGAAAATAAGAAGGTATGGTACAGTATGCTTAGAAAAAAAACCATTCAAAAATTTATACCTGGCTACTGTATGTCCACAAAAAGATGTTGCAGATGAGCATTTCTTTTTGTTTGCTGCTGAAGCTTGGTCTTACAGTACAGGCAGTGCACACTTTAACATATCTTTCCTCTCTAAGAAGTCTCAAGAGTTCTTAGTTTCTTAAGAATTCTTGTTTAAGAAAAATTACAGTCTTTCATATGGCTCAAGAATTCTTATCATGATGTGAGGAATTCTTGAAAATTCTTAAGAATTCTCAAGAATTCTTGTTACATACATGTTAATGTGCGCAAGGCCAGTACTGTATGAGTCAATAAAGTATTGAAACATCTAATAAAATGTTAAAAATACAACTAATTGTTGTTATATATTTAAGCTTTGACATGTGAAAAAAAGAAGCTACAATCCTCGACAAAACCTCTTGTCACAAACCACGTTTTTTAGACTTTTCGACAAAAAATCGCAATAGTTATTATTTTAGCTAAAATATTTACAGAACCCCCCTTCCCCCAAGTCAATGTTGTTTTTCTTGACTCTAGACACTTGTTGCAAGATATGTTCCAAGTTAGAGATATAATCAACATTGACTTGGGGGGGGAGGGGGGTTTTCATTCTCTATGTCTACGTTTTCCTATTTTGTGACAAGGGTTTTGGCGAGGATTGTCTGAGGTCGAGTGAGTGTGGGTATGCATGTTTAGGCATGTAAAACAGGCCTAAAAGACAAGGGACGTGCGGATATCATTATAAACTCGAAGGTATATGTCTCTCTGCAAAATATTTTCAGCGCGTACTATTTTCATAAGCCCCTCTGCTCACTGGATTGTGTTTTCATGGTAGAACAAATATATAATAGGCAACTGAAGAAGTTAATCCTTTGCTAAGGTTGTTTCTCTGACCCTGTTATACATGGCATGGACAAAAAGTAATGCTATGACATGTGTCCATGAAAGTTATTGCTATTATTCGTTGCAGTGTTTAATGTTTCCATCGATTGAAGACAGTTGGTTTAGTGTTCAAAGTCGGAGAAGACCACGAGTCACACAACGGGTCACACCACGGGTCACACCACGGGTCACACCCTTTTTAGATGCTTCAGTGCACTTTTTGCCTAAGAAATCCACGGGTCACACGGGTCACACTTATTTTTTTATAAAAAATATACTATATACTATTTTTTTATAAAAAATTGGTGTGACCCGTGTGACCCGTGTGACCCGTGCCAATTTCTATACAATTTCAATAGATAACGTCAATCAGTGGTGTGACCCGTGGTGTTACCCGTGGTGTGACCCGTTAATTTCTTGCAGTACCACCATGCTAGTCTGCTAATAAACCTATTTCACAATCTTGCATTCGATAGTGGTGTTAAAAATGCCATTTGACTTCCAGTACACGAGTTTAGTTTGATTTAAGGTGAAAATTGTTGGATATCAGAGCCACAGGTCCATATCGATTCATTCCGTGACGTCAAATTGAGCAATCAACATCACTAATCATAAAACAAATCGCATATTCGGAACAAGCGCCATCGACTTAGTACCATTCGATTGAAAAATTTGCCATTCGAGGTGTTTCTAAAAATTTTCCTCTCAGACAATCCTCGACAAAACCTCTTGTCACAAACCACGTTTTTTAGACTTTTTGACAAAAAATCGCAATAGTTACCATTTTAGCTAAAATATTTACAGAATCCCCCCTCCCCCCAAGTCAATGTTGTTTTTCTTGACTCTAGACACTTGTTGGATGATATGTTCCAAGTTAGAGATATAATCAACATTGACTTGGGGGGGAAGGGGGGTTTTCATTCTCTATGTCTACGTTTTCCTATTTTGTGACAAGGGTTTTGGCGAGGATTGTAGTATTTCAACTGTTAAATAACTGTATAATGATACATTGAAATTTGGGGGCTTCTTTTTTTCACATGTCAAAGCTTCAATATATAACAACAATTATATAGTTGTCTTTTTAACATTTTATACAGACTATATATCTAAAGATTCTTTCAAACATGCACAAGAAAAGACTAGAAATTTCAACCAAATTTTTATCACTGGAAGAATTTTATATTATTGGTCATATGCTAGAGTAGAACTTTTACATAGTCTTTTGGTTTTTGAAGCCTTTTAAAGTTTTGAAGTTTTTGAAGTCTTTTACTGGTTACTGGTTTTTACTTTTACATAGTCTTTTACTGCTTATTAAATGTGACATATACCACTTGCCTAATTTAATTGATAACAGAAATTGCCTGCCATATATGGTCATGCCAGAGAATGATTTTCCGTATGATGTTCTTCTAGTCTATTTTTAGACTAGCACACCAAAGAACCCTCAAAAGGGAAACCACTTTTTAGGAAACCTCAAGCTGATTTTTTTTAGAAATGGTACCCTCATATAGCAAATTTCTATAAGTTTTAATAGGATTCTAAACAGGTTTTTTTGAAAAAAAGTGGCTTCTATTTTGCAGGTTGTTATTCTCCATTTATTTTTAATTAGCAGCTCTTGTGTTCGAATTCTAGGAACCTATTGAACATGGTTATTATTATGCTCTTGGACTTCTTCTGTCGACATTGGTTGGTGCACTTTTAAATGCACAGTTTAATTACCAAGTGAGTCTTTGTTAATTTCCCCTATCATTTCTGTATAAAGGATAATTTGCATTAGTGATAAAATCTACAACAGCATTGGTTCCAGCTGTTTACAGGAATTTCATGATCAGCCAACAAGTCTTGCAAGCATTCTTTTTCAACCAACCACACTTCAAAGCTCTTTTAACTTATCGTTATGTTAAGATTTAAAATGTTAAGTTTTGCTAGGTGGAAGTCATTTTCATAAAACAAGTTTGCATTGACTATCAAATATATGCTTTTCTTATTGCTGTGCTGAATTCCTTACAAGGTTTGTTGAAATTTCAATCTGCTAATTCCATTATCTTTGTAAATAATCAAGCTTAATATAAACATCATAATACAAACGAAAACTATGAACAGTTACAGTATGTATGTATATAATTATTTCAACTGATAACACTTTACCATCAATATGGCTGGTATGAATAGTGGTCCAGCGCAACAGTAAAAATGCTGAAAAAATTGTTTACAGTGGGAATGAATATTACAAGCAATGATAAAATACACCTTTTATAATATTACTTATTTGATTAAGGAAAAATGATTACTTCCTGTCCTTTATTAAATATGATTTTAAAATTTTCTTGAATTGTGAGATATTATTTATTTCCTTTATGCTAGTTGGCAATAAGTTCCATGTTCTTATGGCCGATTGTTGAAACTCTTTTGCTGTTCTGTTGATACCAGCTCAACTTGAACATCTGCTCTACTTTTTGCTCTACTTGTAGTCATTTGATGGTTCTTTTCTATAAGTTGGAGAACAATTATAGCCTCTGGTCCTTCTTGTTTTGCTTGAAAACTAACTTGAGTCCGTTAAAAATAAGCTGTTTATTTACATAAAGCCAATTTAGTTTTGCTAGGTGGGAATCGGTTATTCTTTCATCATAACCAAGGCCGAATATTATTCGAATGATTATATTCTGTTGTCTTTGCAATTGTTTTATTTGAGTATACAAATATAAAAAGGCCCCATTTACAGTGTTTTAAGACACATTGTCATGAAGCTGTTGGTCAGATTAAACAATTTTGAAAGAAGAAAGCTTCAGTCACGGTGATATGCATGCAGGCGTCCCAAAAAACCTACCGGTTGAGTAAAATTACTACAATCCCCGTTTGAAAGGCCACTGCTCCCTGGATATCAAGACAATACTATTGGCAAATATATTATTTAATAGTACTACTAAGACGTCACACGCAGTTAATACTGCACAACGCGTCTCACAATGCCACGCCAGTTCTTTCTATCTTGTGTCAGTTCAGACAATTTATTCAATGTGTGTGCTTCTTTTGAAAGATCCAGTTTAATTTCGATGCTGGCCAAATCTTGCCTTACTGTCTGCATCCAGGTCGTCTTTGGTCTTCCTTGTGGC
Organism: Aurelia aurita; assembly: GCA_004194415.1. NCBI lineage: Eukaryota > Metazoa > Cnidaria > Scyphozoa > Semaeostomeae > Ulmaridae > Aurelia > Aurelia aurita. The sequence goes on from REGM01000181.1 coordinate 178,916, forward strand.
CGTTTCACTTTCCTGAGATATTCTTTCAGGGCTTTCCTTGCTGGTGTTTCTGGATGCAAGCGCATGAGATGTCCTAGCCATGTTAGTCTCCTTTCTCTTATTATTTCACTCCATGGTTCACATTTCGTTCTGGCATAGAGCTCGTTGTTGGTAATATTTCTTTGCCAGTTAATTCCTAGAATCTTTCTTAGATGTCTACGTTGGAAGGTGTCGATGGTGTTTTCTAGCTTCTTCGTTAGAGTCCACAGTTCACTATTATACAAAAACACACTTGCTACATAGGCATTAAAAGTTCTCAGTTTGATCTTGATGGAGTTTTTCTTGCTGCTGAAAATGCTGTTGAAACGTTTTATAGGCATCAATTGCTAATATCTTTCTTCTGTTGATGTCTTTTTCTGTACCGAGTAGACTTCCTAGAACTTTGCATTCTTTCCATGCTTCATTTCCCTTTTTCTCGATGTTATATAAATATTTAATAGTAGATAGGTTCAAATCAATTTTAAAATTTACCTGACTGAAATCGGCCACTCCGTTGTGAAATTATGAGAGAGAAAGCCCCTTTAAGAAACCTTCAAAACAAGTCGAAAATCACGACGATAGTTTCCTAATATTTCTGCCTTACAGCAATGACTTCAACACGTTTTAGCACGTATTTTCCTCGTGGGAGGGATGAAATTGCCTTGAAAAATGTTTTTATGCTCCCAGGGATGACAGTTTCATCGTCTAAAGGGATAAAATGTGCTAAAGCATACAAAAGCCATTGCTGTAAGGCAGAAATATTAGGAACATTTGGCTGTGGTTTTCTGCCTGTTTNTTTCCTTGCTGGTGTTTCTGGATGCAAGCGCATGAGATGTCCTAGCCATGTTAGTCTCCTTTCTCTTATTATTTCACTCCATGGTTCACATTTCGTTCTGGCATAGAGCTCGTTGTTGGTAATATTTCTTTGCCAGTTAATTCCTAGAATCTTTCTTAGATGTCTACGTTGGAAGGTGTCGATGGTGTTTTCTAGCTTCTTCGTTAGAGTCCACAGTTCACTATTATACAAAAACACACTTGCTACATAGGCATTAAAAGTTCTCAGTTTGATCTTGATGGAGTTTTTCTTGCTGCTGAAAATGCTGTTGAAACGTTTTATAGGCATCAATTGCTAATATCTTTCTTCTGTTGATGTCTTTTTCTGTACCGAGTAGACTTCCTAGAACTTTGCATTCTTTCCATGCTTCATTTCCCTTTTTCTCGATGTTATATAAATATTTAATAGTAGATAGGTTCAAATCAATTTTAAAATTTACCTGACTGAAATCGGCCACTCCGTTGTGAAATTATGAGAGAGAAAGCCCCTTTAAGAAACCTTCAAAACAAGTCGAAAATCACGACGATAGTTTCCTAATATTTCTGCCTTACAGCAATGACTTCAACACGTTTTAGCACGTATTTTCCTCGTGGGAGGGATGAAATTGCCTTGAAAAATGTTTTTATGCTCCCAGGGATGACAGTTTCATCGTCTAAAGGGATAAAATGTGCTAAAGCATACAAAAGCCATTGCTGTAAGGCAGAAATATTAGGAACATTTGGCTGTGGTTTTCTGCCTGTTTTGAAGGTTTCTTAAAGTTGTTTTGTTGAGAAAATCCCTTATAATTTCAGAAAGGAGTTACCGATTTCAGTCAGGTAAATTTTAAAATCGATTTGAACATGTCCACTGTTAAATGATATATTTGCCAATTTTATTGTCTTGATATCAAGGGAGCAGTGGCCTTTCAAACGGGGATTGTTTTTTTAATCATCCGGTAGGTTCCACTATACAGCTGATATTGAACTAATTTTCACTCAATAGGTGTATTTTATGTTGTACTTAGTACCGTGTAAATCTTTTTAAAATCTTGCTTTCAGAAATTTGTTCATCGTGGGGGTTACTTTTTAATGTTATACCTGTTCTATTTGCTTCTTGTTAGTTCGGGAAAGATAACTATGAAGATATTGTGGCGCAGTGGTGTAATCCTCTGACTTTGCAGCCAGAACAGTCAGGCGGACAGGCTTCGATCCCAGGTAGAGCCCCACACCATTTGAGCGTCATGACAAGGGGTCGCGGACTCGATTAGGTCTTCTCTACTTCTGTGATCCCAGCGCTTGGCGCTAAACAATGCAACTTCACCTTCACTATTTGATAAGATTATTTTATGTTATTTCTTTGAAGGTAAACAAAGTAAAACTGCAGTGCAGAGCAGCATTAATAACAACTGTTTATGACAAAGCATTATCTGTCAGTTCTACAACTCTGTCTACATTTTCTACAGGCCAAGTATGTGAATATTTTTATTTTGTAAGTTTTTTGGTACACGTCAGCAAGAATAATTCTTATACAGGTGCTTCAAAAAGACGCTTGTCATTTGCATGGCTGCACCTTCGCAGCCTCCTAGTCATACACCTATTTGAATGCTTTGTTGAAGAGGAAAAATCTTGCAATAAATTTTAAAATTTACTTCGTTTGATCAGACCTTCGTTCCAAAACTATAAATGGCCGAGGCCTCTGTCAAATACTTTTAATTGTACAAATTGTATGCTTGACAAGAATCAACAATAACATGGGCACAGTGATCCAGAATTGCAAAATAAAGGAATAAATGGTAAAATATGAAGTTTTGAATACAAAATTAATTATACACTGTCCTAATTAAACATACTCTGGGGGTCGGTGTACAGCAAAAAAAATTAAAATCGGTCAAGAGATAGTGGAGATATTGATTTTTAAAGCTTGGCCTAAATTTGTTGTTTGTTTACATTACTGTTTCCGGAATAGCAGTGTTTGTAGAGCATTTTTCAAGTTAGCATTTCGCAGCTCGGAAGAGACAGAAATTATTCATGTTTGTCTCATTTTAAACTACTAATCATGTACTTTGAAGTAATTGCAATATATTTATTAATTTCGTTATTTTTGATACTTTTTTAAACAATTCGATAATGGCTGTTTTTTGAGAAGTTAAGGGGCCTAAAAAGTTAACTGCAAAATTCAACGCTAAATACAAAAAAAGGGAGGAAAAGGGAGAAATCCAGATAAATTTTATAATTAAGAACCAGTCTCTGTGCACATTTCTGCCAAAGGGTTCGTAAAAATTCGTAGCCAAACTTTTTTTATGAGAATTTGTATTGTTCTATTGGAACCTTTTGATTTTTTAGATTTTTAGATATTTCGCACAATTTTTTCTATAGAAGTCTAGTATGGGGATTTACAACTTCCTAATATCATATATATGGTTCGGTCACAACAAAATCAATATTTGCACCTGCTTACAAAATGTAATGTTGCATAAAATTGATGATTTTTGCAATTCTTTCAATTCACTATGAGGAGTAAAAAGTAAAAACGCTATTTTTCATCAAAAAGCTATCTTAAGGCGCGTGATTAGTCTACAAACAGGATAAATCATCGAGTTACATCATACAAATCCCATTTCTGCAAGGAATAAGATTTAATTTTAGATTTGACAAGTCTTTTCAGCAAAAATCGCTTTAAAATGCCAAAAATAGAGGCTCAACCGGAAATATAAGAAGTGTCATCAAAAAATTTTGGCTACGAATTTGTACGAACCCTTTGGCAGAAATGTGCACGGAGACTGGTTCTTAATTATAGAATTTATCTGGATTTCTCCCTTTTCCTCCCTTTTTTTGTATTTAGCGTTGAATTTTACCAGTTAACTTTTTGGGCCCCTTTACTTCTCAAAAACCCGCCATTATGGAATTGTTTTAAAAAGTATCAAAAATAACCAAAGTACAAAATATACTGCAATTACTTCAAAGTACATGATTAGTAGTTTAAAATGAGACAAAAATGAATAATTTCTGTCTCTTCCGAGCTGCGAAATGCTAACTTGAAAAATGCTCTAGAAACACTGCTATTCCGGAAACAGTAATGTAAACAAACAACAAATTTAGGCCAAGCTTTAAAAATCAATATCTCCACTATCTCTTGACCGATTTTAATTTTTTTTGCTGTACACCGACCTCCGGAGTATGTTTAATTAGGACAGTGTATAATTAATTTTGTATTCAAAACTTCATATTTTGCCATTTATTCCCTGCCCTGGATCACTGTGATGGGATTCCGCATCGGTGGAAATGGTTGAAAATTAGATATGAAGCTGAAACTTTTCAAAGCAAAACTATACGTTGCTGAATAATATCTCAAGAAGAACCTCCTATACGTAAAGTAGAGAACAATTTCCAAACAGTACCACATCAAGCAGGCCTGCACTTCTCCTCAATTGGAAGCATTGGGGAACCATTTCATCGATGCAAAATTAGACTAAATGTAAGCAATGAGACAGGCAGTGAACTAATCGAACCTAAATCCAGCTGTTTTCACAAGTTGTTGCAGGGTACGATAAAATCCACACTCCCAAGTAACGACTGCGTCAGGCATTGAACAGACAACGTGGACACTTTTAAGATTATGCATTTTCGATGGTGATCAGAAAAAACATGAATGGAAAGATTTCATAAAGAACTGCAGTACACTATTTACTATTTGCGATGGGAACCGAAAATCTCAGCGGGGAAATCAAACGCAGCAATCCGCGGAAAAGGTTAAATTCAAACTTAACGGGGAAATAACTTTTCTTGACGGGGCATCATTTTTCTTGGATGGGAATCGTTTCTGCGGGGTCGTTAAAACTCAGTCAGTGTGGGGCAAATTTCTTCATTGCTGTCCGTTTCATATTTTTTATCACAATTCAACTTTATCTCACACGATAATTTTACATGAAATTGTTAGAATTCAGCAGACTTTTGCTTGAAAAAGCGCAGTTAAGTCAAGACTAAAAAGTATCAAATCTTTTTCTATGAAGCAAACAAACTTAAACAACAAAAGCAGGAAGACTTTTCAAGTCTAAAAGCGCGTGCTAAACGACAACAGCGACAACGCTAAATTGTCCAATCAGAGTTCACCATTATTGTCCTATTGTCACTAAATAACGGGGGGAGCACAAAAGTCATAACTTAAACATAAATCATCATATTTCTAACAGAAACTCTTTTTTCAGGTTATAAATTTCATGTCAACGGACACAGACCGCATCATAAACTTTTGCAACAGTTTCCATCAATTTTGGAGCTTACCCTTTCAAATTGCCGTTGCCTTATATCTTCTGTATCAACAGGTAAGCTTTTTGTAGTTTGAAGCTATTTACAGTGTGTCCCAAAAACTTGTTCGACGTTTGATTAAAGGGAGTACAAAGACCAGCATGCTTTGCGCACAGTCAGCGACTTGCTCTGCACAGCTTCCAGAATAACTGACTGTACGAAATTCACAAAAACAAAAACAAACGATGGCAAAGGCTGCTGGTCTTTGCACTCCCTTTAAATGTTGAAAAATTACTATAAAATAAACGGGCTCCATGGTAAAATAACGTTGTTCCTAAGACCTGAAATTAATTTAGGAGACCAGAATCTTGCAAATCCGCTGCAAATCCACCGAGTTAAGAGCTTTTAAAGACCAAGTTTGTGCGACAGCTGAAACCAGAGACCATTAAATGGCTTGATAGACAAAACAGCTTCAAAATCGAGGTAAAAGAAAGTTATCCAATGTCATTCCTCTCGTTGATATCAGAGCGAAGAGGGCTGGAAGCAAGGGAGCACGACTATAAAACTACGGGAACTAGGGAGTACACAAAGCTTTTGGGAAGATGAAAAAGCTGACAAATCAAGTCCAGTTTTGAAGGGAGCACGCTGCTTTTAAGAGGAAGCAGGGAAGCACGACTATAAAACTACGGGAACTAGGGAGTACACAAATCTTTTGGGAAGATGAAAAAGCTGACAAATCAAGTCCAGTTTTGAAGGGAGCACGCTGCTTTTAAGAGGAAGCAGGGGAGCACGACTGTAAAACTACGGGAACTAGGAGTACACAGAATTACAACTTTTGCCATCTTCCAAATACACCCCCATTTTTTCTACCAAGTAAAACCTAAATTAAATACAAAATACATATTGGTCCCACCCACAGCGGGAAACGACATTTAGTTCCCACTGCAGATGGGACTTACAGATCCATCCACTTAATTTCCAGAAAGCAAAAAAGAAAACTCACCTTTGCCGTTTTGTAAAGGCATTTCCTTTTAAGTGCCCCTGTGAGAAGTAAGATGTTCGCCGGGATCCTGGTGATCGAGAAAATGAGTCAAATTTTTCGCCAGGGAGCGCCAGTGTTGTACATAGAACAGAATAGTTTTGGCGAGGAACTGCATCTGCGTGGAAATAGTTTCTCAAATTTCTCCCCCGGGGTTGCAAAATTTGCAGCTTAGGTTTCACCATCCTAACCGGGACAGATTGTGCTCAATTTATTTTCACTGGGGCAATAGACAGAGAAATGGACAGATCTGTGTAAATCGACGGAAAATTCTGCGCTTTCATTCTTTGCTGTGGCTAGTGCGCAATAGATATTAGGAAAGATCTCATGTCTAAGAAGAATATAAGGAGATCCACAGTTTTTATAATCGTTTAAATTCTTTTATCAACTAGGTGGGAATTGCGTTTCTGACTGGGTTAGGCTTTGCCATCTTGCTGATCCCAATCAATCGCTGGATCGCAATTAAGATCATGGAACTAAGCAAGAGAATGATGGAACAGAAAGATCAGAGAGTAAAGGTATGTTTCATTGCTGTGAAAGAGTATAAAATAGAGGTTGTTTAGATAGAGGATTGTTATGGTTGGTCTAGCATGGTGAAATTTTGTATAGCAAAAGCGTGGGGGAGGGGCGTTACTTCCATATATACATCAACGGGAACAACCTCTAGTCCATAAAACATAAGTCTTGGCTTAAAACATAAGTCTGGGTGTCAAACCTCTAGAATCCCTAAAAATTGGTCCTAAAATATAGCTATTCCACGATAAATGTTGGCTTTTTAATTGTAACAAATGTTTGTTTTTTGTTTATAAAGTTAGACTATATTCGTTGTAGCAGTGTAATCTTGTTGGTGGTAACTATATCTTCGTCATTGCATGTTTAAAGTAAAATGAAATGTGATTTTTGTCAATTTAAACAGATTATTTTTTCGAGAAATTCTTAAAAATGGGCATGAAGATAAACCGAGAATCCCTAAGGATGGATTTTGCACTATAATTTGGGCAGCAACGGTCCCGTCATTCTAAGACCAAAGTAACACCCCTCCCCGACGCTAAAGCTTCAGGTCTTTGATATAAAATAAGTGTTTTGGGGCTCGCAAGAATAGAGTGGACACCTCTAAGCCCACTCAATCAAATATAAATAAACAGAGAGAGCAAAACATTAAGGTTGGCTACACTGACAATAAAATATATTCTTTAGGCTCTGTCATATCGGAGACCTGTTATTATGGATTAGGTGGAGGGTTGTTATGGCTGGTTTTATTCACTTGGTTGCCCAATCATGACATACAAGTTATAGATACGTTTTACCGTAGAAGCAACATGTTATAATAACATTAACGTGAATCTTTCGAGTTTGGTTCCAGTCTTCAAGCAGAATGGTGTCTTCTTTCGCCTAAGAATGCTCGAAATTCCAAAGTATCGCATTGCGGAATCAGAATAGATACTTCTGCTCAATCTCATCACCATAGTGTGTTGTTGCTTTACCTCTACCCTTACTCTGGGGACGAGGTTAACTTCTGCTGGCATCTTAAGGCAAGAATTTTGATCGTATCCACGAAAAAAGGAGCAGATGGGACTGTTCCCCAGATGGGAGGCATTGCAGAATTCTAGTTTGAAGGCAGTCTGATTTCTTTTCTTACGCCTCTGCCAATTATTGACTGTTATTCATTTTTAAGATCCTTTTAGAAACAGGTCTAGTCCGACTGCTCACTATACCGTGTCACTTATTCTCAATTTAAACGTAGTCATTAAAAGTTTAAGGCTCGCAGAAATGTCTTGTCTTTATTTCTTCTCTACTGAGAGACTTCGTGTGAAACTTCTATGACATTCAGGGGTAAATAATCTTCACAATACTGCAATATTGCATTGGGAAAGATAATGAAGTTTTCCGACGTTCTACCGGGGTAGCCAAAAAAAGTTTCCACTTTTGAAAATTCATAGTGACCAAGAGTACTGAATGGCTTCGAATTAATCAAATTATATTTAAAGCTGAAAGACTGAAGTAATTTTGTAATTTTTCTCGCGTGTTTTTGAGCACCAAAAATATACCTAGTGAGTCAGAAAAACATGGGGCGTTTAACAAGCCATATTCTGTTCAAAAGCAAGTTAAATCGGAAGTGTTGGGCGTTTATTTTGTAGTAGAAAGATTGAATTAGTTATTGAAATTTAGTTTTTTTAAATCGGTCATTTCTTTCCTTATTTATTTGCAATTTTGTGATATAGCCATTTTGGTGAAAAATATCGCAGTAAAAGAACTTTCAGCTTGCTAACAATGACAATTAAATGACTAGTCCCTCAGGGATACAACATAAGCAACATTAGTTTTTTCTTTTGTGCTCTAACACAATGCATGCCTTGCTTCAAGTTTTTGGTAAAGAAAGAACATGATTGTCATTTTTTAGAAGGTCGCACGTACGTGAATATAAATCTAATCGAAGACCTATTTTAGCAATCTTGCGAAACACCATTTTACTAAAATCGCTCGTAGTTCTGGAACGGAAAGACCGATTTCAACCAAAGAAAATTTTCATATCTAAGTTTGCTTTTCTTCTATGCAATGAATTAAACGAATTTCCAAGTTTAACTGCGTCAATACAAATTGGCAAACACCCCAAGTTTTTTCTAATTCACCCGGTAGGTAAATTCGACTTTACGAAAATTTCTTTGTTGTAACATGCCTGGAAAGGGCCTAAAACACTTTATCAAATTGTAAGAAATCTCCTTACACAGAACAATACACAAGGTCATTTCATCGCTCTCGAGAGTTATAGAAAATAGATTTTCAAACAAATACTGAAGTTTTTCAATCCCATGGCGATAAATGTGCAGATGATGTCTCTTATCCGTGAACATTTTAATTTCTTTATTGTTCTGTGAGAAGAGGTCCTTTACAATTTGATCATTGTTTTGGCCCTTTTTCAGGCATTTCGCAACCAAGAAATTTTCGTAAAGTCGAATTTACTTATGTTATCAGTGCTTATAAAACCGCAAGAGAAATTGAAAAAATACTGCAACTTTTCGGCTATCACGCCGAATTTGATTCATTCCAATCCATCCAGTACTCTTGGTGCTATGAATTTTCAAAAGTGAGAACTTTTTCTGGCTCACCCGGTAGAAACTTCAATCGAGAAAAGAGGTAGGGAAGGAGAATGACAGAAAGGAATTTTTGGGGGAAACTAATGGATTCTTGTGAAGAATATTTACCTCTTGTAACCTTGAGTAGTTGAGAAATCAAATTTTTAGAAGTGATTGGTCTCTTTTTCATCAAGGTCTCTATTATTTCCATTACAGTTGATCAGCGAGTGTCTATTTGGTGTACGTTTTATCAAATTCTGTGCATGGGAGGAAAATTTCATCCAAAAAATAGAAGTTTACAGGTAATTGACTATTCGGTGGAAAGCGCAACTTTGTGATGAATCGTAAGGCCAGGAGAAAGACGACAAACATTTTGATCATTTTATTTATTTATTTCAAAAAGACGCATTCATATTGTGATTAAGGCCAAAAGGCCAGAAATTGAGACTCAAATCATGTTAGATACAATAATTTAATTTGACAGTCCAGTACGTTTCGAATCATACACGATTCATTTTCAAAGGGTTGAAAGGGTTCAATGGGTTGAAAATGAATCGTGCATGATTCGAAACGTACTGGACTGTCGAATAAATTTATTGTATCTAACATGATTTGAGTCTCAATTTCTGGCCTTTTGGCCTTAATCACAATATGAATGCGTCTTTTTGAAATAAATAATTAAAATGATCAAAATATTTGTCGTCTTTCTCCTGGCCTAATTGACTATTATCAGATTGTAAATGTTTTCTTATTCTTGCTACTACATAATTGGCAAAAACTCTTGAAGGTCTTCTTGCATCGACGAAAGGAGTAAAGTAAGATATGGAGAAATTAAATTCAAAGCTACATCCGAGTTATACCTTCTTTGTATTGCAAAAATTGAGCTTTTTTTTATATTTCATTAAAAAATTTACAAAACAAATTACTAATTACGCTACCTACAAACTACTTTAGAAACACTACAAGGACGATACCCCAGGGAGCAATAAACTGTGACTACCCCATTGCCATTACATGGAAAAATGAGGAATTCAGGAATTGTGATAGTTGAAATTGTACATGTTCGTGTCTCTTAGGATTTTGTAAGGAATACTTGCACTCGCTGTTAAAGGGAATGTTCAGCTTCTTTGGCAGGAGAAGTTCTGAAAACCTTTCCCTTGGGGGGAGTGTGGGGGCGGGGTACTCCCATTGAAGGCTGAACTGTTTTCAAATACGACACATGTAGAAAACTTCAAGTACGACACATTATTCACTTTTAGACACATGACCCGCCAATGTGTGGGAAAATCACGGAATTTTGGACTCATCCTTTTAGTGATTTGGCAGCTCTTTAAAAAAATTTATTTCAGGACATTTTGCATTATCTATATTTTATGAGAATAGCAATAATAATTTATGCATTTTTGAACTTTATTTCATTGTGTTCTTGAACAGGAAATGTTCGTTTTTTCAGGAAAGGTGAACTTGAAAGTTTGAAAGGTCGCAAGTACTTAGATGCTTTGTGCGTTTATTTCTGGGCGACGACTCCAGTTCTGATTTCAATTTTGACTTTCACAACATATGTGCTGCTGGGACATAAACTGACTGCTGCAAAGGTCTGTAAAATTTACATCTGCATTGCATCGCATATTTTTAGTTTGCAATAGTTGATACGTTATAGACAGAAATTTAAAAGGGCTCTTTGCAACCGGCTTGCTTTGTGAATACATCTTTTTTGGTCTCTTTGGTGGTGCCATTTTAATGGTCCCTTAAAATGGCCGTCAACAAAGAGATGGCACGTGCGAGGCATGCCGGTTGCAAAGGTCCTTTAAAGCAAACGTTTAAAGGGTTTGTGCAAGGTTAAAAACTTCCATTTGCAAAGAGCAAAATATTCTAAAAATATCCCATTCAAATCGAAGTTGCACACCGTGGACAGTGGATAGCGAAAGAAACAATGCTGTGTCTGAGTGTTTTCTTTGTTCTATTTATAGACAAGTCTATTTACCATTGCGCATTCCCTTTAAGTGGTGTAAACAGAAAATGTTTTATTAAAGCTTCGCTTGCACAATTTAATGCGTTCAGATATGAACAAAATTTAGATTTGGTTATGAACATGTGTCATCTTGAGCAAAACGTTGATTATTCTGAACTAGGGTAAATTTACTTTGATTTTATGTAAACACTGAAGTCGCCATTGATATCACTGAACATGTCTTAAATAACTGGAATTGCCAATATGAATGAAAGCTGAACTGAATTTTTTTTGTCAAGCTTCCACTTATCAAATTTTGATCAAACTTTTGATCGATAAAACAATTTACATCAGTCCTCCAGTATTTCAGGCTCCTTAGGAGATATCTCTTAGATAAAGATTGTCCCGTTATTATTTCGCTTCTTGTTTTCTTTTCTCCGTCGATTCTCTTAGCGTAAATTGTTCTTTGTCGAGTTCTGTTAATTTTTAATTATCTCATCTTTGGTCTCATCATCTGGCCACATGTCTGTTCTTTTATTTTTCCATCCTGCTAAAGGTATTCCAATGTATCAACTTCTTGGATGAGTTTTTCTTGAGTGGAAGATTTTGCTGCCATTCCGAACTTCTGTGAAGTCCATACTGGTTGACCTAAAACAACTTCACGAGCTAAATCGCGTCTTGCTTCCTTAAAGCAAACGTTGTCAACAAAATGTTCTCATCAGCACTTTATTCAAAGGCCAAGCTAGCTTTTGAGATGTTACTCGTTCACTGCGACTGCTGTCCAAAAATCGGTTTAAAATCATGTCGATTCTACCATTTCTCACTTTAATTTGAACTATTGCAACCTCTTTCCAAATCCTTTCAACTAGACAGTGATAAGAAGCCACTAGCTTTGATTTCAGCAGGCTAATCCTGATCTAGCTCGTGAGGTTATTTTTGGGTCACCCGGTATAAACCGAATAGGATGATTTTTTCTTTTTTATTTCCCATAGGTTTTCACTAGTATCGCACTATTCAGTATTCTGATTGCACCATTGAATGCATTTCCTTGGGTTATCAATGGGCTGATGGAAGCTTGGGTTTCTGTTAAGAGAATTGAAAAGTTTATGACATTGCAAGAATTGAACACTGAAGATTATTACGCAAGAATTCCAGAAGGTATTACAATCAAAGTATCAACGGGCTCCTCTCTAGATAATTTTTAATTCAAGTAGACAATCCATTCTCAAATGAAGCATATACCGGGTGTCCAAAAAAAAAGTATCCAAATTTGGTCGACCCTAGCGATGAGAATTTAGCGTGAATCAAACTGAAAACATTTTTAAAACATACCTCGATAGTCAACTTGAACATTGATACCTTGTTTGTTGATACTGGTGCTTTGAGAGTGGAAATAGAAATCTTCAAAGGACAAATTTGCCTCCACTTCCAAACCAGAGCTTTGGCGTTTTGGCCTTAAGCAAATTCTTGAAGCACAGTGAATAAGTTTACAATAGCCTTGAAAACATTTGAAGCAAGAGGAGAAAATTAAAAATTGCACAACAGATACGTTTCAAAAGTTATGATTTGTGTGACACTTATCATCAAGGGAGCTCCGAAGTAAACTTCCTTCATTTTAATATCAGCAATTTATTTCAAGAAGTTTACTTTGGAGCTCCCTTGATGATAAGTGTCATGTAAATTACATTTTGCAAAAACGCAGCTGTTGTGCAGTTTATAATTTTTCTCCTCTTGTTTCAAATTTGTTCAAGCCTATTGTTGACTTATGCGCTGTGCTTCAAGAATTTGCTAAGGCCAGGACGCCAAAGCTCTGGTTTGGAGGTGGAGGCAAATTGGTCCATTGAAGATTAATATTTCCACTCTCAAAGCACCAGTATCAACAAACAAGGTATCAATGTTCAAGTTGACTATCGAGGTATGTTTTAAAAATGTTCTTGGTTTGATTCATGCTAAATTCTCAACGCTAGGGTCGACCAAAAATCTGGATACTTTTTTTTGGGACACCCGGTAGTGTGTGATTTCTCATAAAATTGTCAAAGAAAGTATCGCAATCACCTCAAAGTAAAGAACTCCAAAGATGACCAGTTGCACTAAACTATAGTATTCACGTTTGACAAAGGGGTCATTCCATGTCAACTCAATTGGGATCTGAACCAAATACATGAGAATTTATTGAGATTTTTTGTTCATACTCTCAATACTAACATACACACATACACAAAATTTCAGCTTAATACTTCAAATGGTTACGGCAACATGGTTATTTCATTTTTACCTCTTTTTCGCAAAAATACTCTTTGGCGAAACCTTAAAATTTGACTTCCCTTAAATTCCATTTTATTAGTACTACAACAATGAAAGGTACCCTGATGTATTTAGGCATGGAGATTTCAAAAAGCATTTTGAACGTCATAAGAACAACAGAAAGTTCTCATTTTGCCAATTAAAATTGATCAAAAATAACTTGCGCCGATAGCAAAAAATACTGAAAAGTTGATGGGTGACTTGGTTGGCATGTTTTTTTTTCTATTCATAATAAATTAAAACTAACTAATCTAAATATACAAATACTGTACTGTTCTTGGCGTAGGAAGACACAAGGTCATCTGACCTCCACCAAGAACGCTACTTACAATTTTGCAAATGCAACTGCCAAGCAAAAAGAAACAAAAAAAGAGACAACATACAAACGGTTTAAGAAAAGAAAGGGACTGGCAGTTCCACACCAAACCATACAGTGGGTTTAACCCTTATATATCATACCGGGTGTCCCAAAAAAAGTATACAGATTTGGTCAACCCTAACGATCAGACTTTAGTATGAATCAATCAGAAATCATTTTTAAAACATTACTCGATAGTTAACTTGAACATAGATACCTTGTTTGTCTACATTGGTGCTTTGAGAGTAGAGATATAAATCTTCAAAGGACACATTTGCCACCACCTCCCAACCAGAGCTTTGGCGTTTTGGCCTAAGCAATATCCACAATTTGTTTCACTTAAAATGAATAAAGTTTACTTCGGAGCTCCCTTGATGATAAGCGTCACGTAAATTATCTTTTGTGAAGCGCATATGTTGTGCAGTTTTTAATTTTTCTCCTCCTGGTTCAAATTATTGTTGATTTAGTCGCTGTGCTGTAGGAATTTGCTTAGGCTAAAACGCCAAAGCTCTGGTTTGGAGGTGGAGGCAAATTTGTCCTTTGAAGATTAATGTATCTACTATCAAAGCACCAATGTGGACAAATAAGGTATATATGTTCAAGTTAACTATCGAGTAATGTTTTAAAAATTATTTCGGATTGATCCATGCTAAATTCTAATCGTTAGGGTTGACCAAATCTGTATACTTCTTTTTGGGACACCCGGTAGATTTTCATCAGTTTAGCACCATCAAATCGTAACTTGATGGTACATTGACGATACGATAAAGGTCCAGCACTTTGAGGAAATTTGGATGGTTTGGTGTGGAACTGCCTGGGAGATAGAAAGGGGAGCTGCTAAATGATTGTGTTATTTCACGAATTGATTTCATGTTAATTCACGGATACTAAGATGCCACCCAAGCGAAAGGACAAAGAAACCCAATCCCCTTACCCAGACAGCATGCCAGCATATGCAATCAATTTAACCTGTTTGTTTTTTCAATGTACTCATGTCGATCATATTCAAATCGGAACTACCGTAAAGAAGCAAGTTGCACAAAATCTCTGTATCCAGGTTTGCGATATCATTACCCAACACTTCTGTGACGGTGTCAAAGAGATCCTCACGCAATTGATTAAAGCGGGGGCAGTGCAGGAGATAGTGCTCATTGTCCTCATTAGCTGTACCGCAATTACATATAGGCCTGAGACATTAAAAAATATGGGGAAATTTGTGTGCATTTAGATCACTAAATTGTACGCGAAGCTTAGTTATACTTCTAATTCCCTTCAAATTGAATACTCCATAAATAGGGTTTTTGACCGGTCTAATCAACGCAATCATCATCATCATCATCATCATCAATAATTTATTTACAGTAGGCAAGAAATAGAATAGCTAATTTACAGCTAATTAAGGCCTACTTTAATACATATTTACAATTTACAATCTAGAAAAAGAAAAAAAAGAATATTAAAATGGGCAATATATATTATAGGAAAGATACATACTAATTGTCTATCCTGTTAGAAACCCAACTTGCGGGATGTATGTTCTGCAGAGTCTACAGTTGCATTTATTTCCATTCCAACATCTGATTTGTTTTTTAAAAATGGGAAGGTTGTTTGCGTGTGTTATTTCCTGCGGTAAAAACTGCCACAGTTTAATTCCAAGGTAAGTTATGGACTCAACTCCGAAGGAAGTGGTTCGTACCTTTGGGAGTTGAAAATCAGCTTCCGCTTAAATTCAGCAAGGGATTTAGAAGCTCGAATTTCAGCTGGTAGTTTGTTCCATTCATACAGCGTGTTATAAAAATAGGAATTGGAAAAACGATCAGTTCTGGCTCTATTTTGTGCATAGGCATGAGGGTTGCACAGATCATATGATATTTTCCGGTTGGCATGTTGATTTAGTACACAGTAAGCTATATTTTCACCAAGTTTCAACTCATAGCTGCGGGTATTGAATTATGGCAGATTTGATATTTGCTGGGCGGTGCAGCCTCACTGATCTTGCTCAATCTCACGTTATTCATATGGATGTTCGCTGCAATTCAATGCAATGGATAAACGTGTGACATCCCTGACCTCCTGTCGTTGATCGACTAAAAGCCAATATACCGATTTGTCATGCATCACAATTCAATGGTCGTAAGTGGCGGAAACAAGAAACGAGATTCGTCGAGTCGAGTCGAACGCAGCATTTACTGACTGTTGTTGTTGCTAGTTACTCTGAATTTTTCGCCCATCCCGCTACTTATAATTATCAACAAAAGACCTGTTATCTGTTTTTTTTTATTTTTTATTTGATTTTAAATTCTTTAGGCACGGTGGCCACGTCAGTCAAAGGACTGATTTACAGTGGGCCGTGCAAATACATACAATAAATAATTACTGGAAACGAAAAGCATACAAAATTATATAATCTTATTTACAAAATTTTCTATAAAACAAATTAAAGTGATACTAACTATAGCATGAAAGAGAGAATCAGCGTTCGACGTTGGAATTGCCTATACTTTTTTTGAATATCTCATAAGTTTTGGACGATTTGACTTCAACAGAAAGATCGTTCCACAATTTTGCACCCTTATAGGAGAACATTTNGCGAAGAGGAACGTCCAATTCCGTTATGGTATGACGTAATTCTCTCTTGCATGTATCTGACATCCTCGAAAACATTTCTGTAAGGTAAGTAGGGGCTAGGCCGTTTACCCATTTGTAAACCATTTTTAATGTTTCTGATTCAATAATTTCATTGACGGTTGGCCAACCAAGCTTTCTAATTATGGGTAGAGCCGAGGCGTCATAAGCACTGTTTGTGACAATTCTTGCCGCCCTATTTTGGAGTTTTTGCAATCAATTTATGTCTTGTTCTGCAAAAGAGTCTTGATGGCTCAATGGTAGCGCACTTGACTACCGATCTGAAGGTTGATGGTTCCAGTCCCCCCCCCCCCACTGACAAATCTGCTAGCTAGAGTGAGGAGAGTCACCAACTCTCTGTAATTCCAGGCTTAAAGAATCACGGGGTGTGGTCACATCGAGAAGAAGGACCCGGACATTGCTTTGATGAACTTAGCTTGTCAGTGTTTCTAAAACTATCTTCGGATGCTAGTTGGAAACAAAACAGAGCAAAACTAATCTGGATCGAGCGACGTTTTTTGCATTTCATAGAAATTGGGCGAACCTCGAATGTACCAAATAGTAGAAGCTCTCACGTTGATCACTCGAGCCATTCACATCAAATTCGAGTTCATAATAAATGATACAGCTAAATGGTTAATTTTTGAAAAATTTTGATCTCACATAACCCTAATAAAATATGTAGAAACTCAATCAAGCAGTCCAAAGTTGAATTGACACTTAAAATTTTTTAACTGCCACTACACAGCTGAGATTTGCGTATGTGTATCACTTTGGAATTCAACCGCTTACAGGTAATCGGCAGGGGTGAAGGTGTCTTCATGAACAAGGGCAAGACTGAAAAATGTATTGAAATTGTTGACAGTGGCACGTGCAGATGCTAAGGAGACGTGGGTGTCTCTTTGTTCTATCTATGGACGGACTTCTTTACCTCTCGCTATTACCTTTAAAGGCTCTTGGGCAATCGGCGTGAATCGCAGCTCTTTTTCTGCATGAAAATCCACGAAAAGAAAAATGATCGCAATACATGCCGGTTGCCCAAAAGCCTTTACGAAGATACGTTTTCAGATGATTTTGAGATAGTTAATCTTTTGGTTTCTTTTGCAGACGAATCTGAGGAGAGTATCATTGAAATTGACAATGGTAGTTTCAGATGGAAGGGATGGAAACCTCCAAAAGAATCCAGCAAAGACAACGACGATACAAAGAGACGCACTTCGGAGTATGACGTCATCGAGCAGCCATTTATTCTAGAAGATATCAATCTACAGATAAGACGGGTAATTAAGGGCGGAAAAATATCAAAACTTCTTATGACTTCTGATTGATACCGATTAGCTTACACAGTGTCCCCTAAAATTTTAACACAACATTTTAACTAACGAAAATTTTGTATCTTGACAGTTACAAATTTTTTTATTGGTTTCTCAGTTTCTGGGTACAGAAATTTGATGCACTCTCTATAGACCAGAGGGTGGAGGGGGAGCATTGTCCCCCGAGCTGGGACTTTACCAGACCAACTTGTTCTTGATTAACTTTTCACGTAGATCACGAATTTAGATGTTGGTCGACAGAATTGGTGGGCTTTTTCCAGATATTAGGGGGTTGAGGGTGAAATTTTTGGTTTTCAAGAAAATGACTCCGAAATGATACTTAGTTGTCTATAGTAGTGATTTCTTTCAATAATAAACACAGAAGTGAGCTTTGAGCATGTTCTTTTAGAAATTAAGTGCTCAGGGGGGAATTCAACCAATTTTGGGGGGATGTGCTAAAATATAAAAAAAACTAAATTTCAAACCATATGAAAGCTCTAACAAACAAGGGATCCAGAAAAGTGTCGTAAAACCCAATAAAGATCTATATTCCTACTGTCAATGATCAAAAGATAGGTAAATAAAACCATATAACAAAAACAGCTGATCAAATCAACGCCCATCGCAGTAGGATTGGTGGAAAATTTCGTCAATTTACAAAAAATCAGTCACAACAGCCATCTTCATCAGAAAAATCTGCCCCTCACGCAACATCTGTATGATTAACTGACATCCATTCCCTCCTCATCCATGTCACTTACAGTTCTGCTACGTTGTCGGGATATGACACAATCACCTATTCCTCTGTCCGTTCATATTTCAAGCCTTGGATCTGTAGACCTTCCAGGTCCATTAAAGTATAAAAAATGTCTGTAGACCTGTTCTCGTGAGTAAAAAGAGTTGACCTTTCGGGAGACTGAATGTTTTACCTGGTAGACATTCATGTTCGGACTAATGTAAGTAAATTGTGCGCATTCTGACCTACATGTATATCGGATTGCGTCCGACGTATGTGAAAATT
>REGM01000181.1:198695-228277 GCA_004194415.1 Aurelia aurita
CAATCCGATATACATGTAGGTCAGAATGCGCACAATTTACTTACATTGGTCCGAACATGAATGTCTACCAGGTAAAACATTCAGTCTCCCGAAAGGTCAACTCTTTTCACTCACGAGAACAGGTCTACAGACATTTTTTATACTTTAATGGACCTGGAAGGTCTACAGATCCAAGGCTTGAAATATGAACGGACAGAGGAATAGGTGATTGTGTCATATCCCGACAACGTAGCAGAACTGTTAAGTGACATGGATGAGGAGGGAATGGATGTCAGTTAATCATAGAGATGTTGCGTGAGGGGCAGATTTTTCTGATGAAGATGGCTATTGTGACTGATTTTTTGTAAATTGACGAAATTTTCCACCAATCCTACTGCGATGGGCGTTGATTTGATCAGCTGTTTTTGTTATATGGTTTTATTTACCTATCTTTTGATCATTGACAGTAGGAATATAGATCTTTATTGGGTTTTACGACACTTTTCTGGATCCCTTGTTTGTTAGAGCTTTCATATGGTTTGAAATTTAGTTTTTTTTTCTATTTTAGCACATCCCCCCAAAATTGGTTGGATGCCCCCCTGAGCACTTAGTTTCTAAAAGCACATGCTCTAAGCTCACTTCTGTGTTTATTATTGAAAGAAATGACTACTATAGACAACTAAGTATCATTTCAGAGTCATTTTCTTGAAACCAAAAATTTCACCCTCATCCCCCTAATATCTGGAAAAAGCCCCCCAATTCTGTCGACCAACATCGAAATTCGTGATCTACGTGAAAAGTTGATCAAAAAAAGTTGGTCTGGTAAAGTCCCAGCTCGGGTGACAATGCTCCCCCTCCACCCTCTGGTCTACTACGATCGCTACTCATAAGGTTCTTGACATTATTGACAAAACTTTAATGAGAAAAGAATTCTATTACGCTCAAAACATACATACATGGTAAAAATACGCAATATTAAGATTGCAATGACTTAACATAGAACTAATTTCTTGCAAGACACGAGTTTTTTATGAGATGCACAATTTGTATGCATCATCAACAATGTTCATTCTTGAGCCTCTTTGCCTTGTTTAGTTGTACATCTGATATATTTTGTACATTTGTTGACAGATAACAGGCTTACTCTTTAGTAAGATTGTTTTTGATGTTTTTTCCTGTTGTGTATCCATTATTATAGCGCTCTTTTAACATTGCAAGGTTTGTCAATCCTTTTTGAATCAAGTGAATAAAAAAGGGACAACTATTTTCTGTTTGTTTAGCTCTCCTAGAGGACAGTATTCTTTCTGAATTATGAGTGGAGAGTTGGACGAAAATCTACTTTTCCTTTTCTCTCAATCATTTTCAGAAACAGTTTGCAAGGAAAACGTCCCACAAATTTATGTAAATATGGTCGATTTTATTGAAATAAATGTCCACACAGAAGGTAGCTGCTAGTCTTATAATCTAGCTGTTTGTTGAGCCGAGCCACTTCTGTGGATCATCAATCAGAGAGCAGCATATGCAGTTGAGAATAATTTGATGGGCGAATAGCACTCAAGTAACGCGCTCTGCTTGGCTGGTCATGTTGACATAAAGGCACTGCCGATAGACTTTGACTCTCGCAGCTTGGAGCAGATTTACCAGATCTAATTTTTCTCTAAACAGGAAGATTGTTGCAAAAAAGTTCGAGTATTTAAACTGCGTGGATCAAAGTAACATTCGTCTAAGTACTACCGGGTGTCCCAAAAAAAAAGTATACAGATTTTGTCAACCCTAGCGATCAGAATTTAGCACGAATCAATCCGAAATTGTTTTTAAAACATTACTCGGTAGTTAACTTGAACATAGATACCTTGTTTGTTGACATTGGAGCTTTGAGAGTAGAGATATAAATCTTGAAAGGACAAATTTGCCTCCACCTCAAAACCAGAGCTTTGGCGTTTTGGCCTAAGCAATATCCACAATTTTTTCACTTAAAATGAATAAAATTTACTTCACAGCTCCCTTGATGATAAGCTTCACTTAAATTATATTTTGTGAAACGCATTCGTTGTGCAGTTTGTAATTTTTCTCCTCCTGGTTCAAATTTTTCCAAGTCTATTGTTGACTTATTTGCTGTGCTTTAAGAAGTTGCTGAGGCCAAAACGCCAAAGCTCTGGTTTCGAGGTGGAGGCAAATTTGTCCTTTGAAGATTAATATATCCACTCTCAAAGCACCATTATCGACAAACAAGGTATCTATGTTCAAGTTAACTATCGAGTAATGTTTAAAAATGATTTCGGATTGATTCATGCTAAATTTTGATCGTTAGGGTTGGCCAAATCTGTATACTTTTTTTTGGGACACCCGGTACTAACTAGTCTTTTCAAGTTCAAGTTTCAGAACTCCGACTTTGGTAACGTTTTAGCATCGATGTTTTTGATGAAATAGCTTAAGTCTACCATGGTTGTCGTCTCAACTGACAGTTAGATCACGAGTCGTAGTTGTAGCGATATATCAGTTCAGGCAAGGAGCGAAACTACGACGATGTCAGAAGTCTAGGTAGCTGCTCCACCATGTTCAAATTATGGTTCATTGAAATCTGTGCATAAGTCACGATTGTACATTTCACTAAGGCCATTGATTTTTTACTTACATCATATTTGCCTCACGCATGTCGAGCTTGAAAGTTCCAATGTTATATTTCAGGGAGATTTCATTGGTGTGATTGGCAAAGTTGGGTGTGGAAAAAGCTCCCTGTTTGCTGCAATGACTGCAGAAATGGAGCGACTACAAGGCCAGGTATGTCAGTAGCTCCTTCCCATATTATCACAGGGACCCCAGGAAAATGTTGGAAAACGTATAACCCCCTCCACCCCCCGCAATTATATAGAGTCCCTAGTCCCTAGCCTCCTTTGCAATAGCAAAATTATGACGTAACATCATAATTTTGCTATTGCAAAGGAGGCTAGGGACTAGGGGCTCTATATAATTGCGGGGAATGGGGGGTTATACGTTTTCCAAAATTTTCCTGGGGTCCCTGTGATATTATTCAGTTTTGATCCTTCAACTATAAAAAGTTTGGTAAAATTTTATTTCGATGCAAAATAATAACCAAAATTTAGAATCACTGAAATTTTTTATTACCGATAATTTTAGCGATGAAATTAAACTTTTAGTTTACTTAAACAAATAATTAATCAATTAAGGAAAATACAACCTTCTGTTAGTTTGAAGAATTTTATTTGGTTTCGAAATGTTCTCATTTATTTCGGTCCTTGTTATGCTTGATTTCCAGTCTCTATACTGCCAGTTTGCTTGGCCTTTATGGTGTAAAAACTTTGCAAATATTTATTATTTTCTCGCTCCAATTTTATCGATCACTCTAATTTGGTCAATTTTTTAATAAGAATTTTTTTAGTTTTCACCGAAATTTCACAAAACATTGAACACAATTTCGGAAAGTTCAACCGAAAATAATTTCTCCAATATGAGATTTCTCGCAATGATGGAACTTTTGAGGAACTACATGGGGCATGTCTTCAAAAATCTTTCTTACAATATGATTATGATTATGCTGTCAAAACTACCCGGTGAGTAAAAAAAAAACCTTGTACCTTTTGAAAAGTCAGCAAAATTTGATTGTACGGTATTACCGATCATGAAAATCTATTATTTACATTTGTTTCAAGGACCAAATTGAATTTAGACATATTGCAAAATCTTGAAATGGTTTCAAATTTGTCGGAATTTTTGCTTTTAGAGAGGCTACCTTGTTTTGAGTCATGTGTCAAAATCACAAGAAAGTAATATCAAATTGAGTTTTAATACCGCACTGCCACTTTAATTAGTTTCTTATGTTCTTGGCTTAGCTCTTATGTCATGTAGGACTCTAACTTTCATGAGAAATCGCAAATTATTGCTTTATAGTTAAAACTTCATTGTTTTGTAAAATACTATTGCTCAAAGCATGACTTTTCATGCCGTAATTTCGTTGTTTCTCTCCCGGAAGGGAAAAATATCACTCACCTACTAAATTTGTTTGCTCTTTGGCACAAATAAAGAAAATTTAAAGATTGGTAAAATGATCAAATTTTGGGGATTTCCAAAAGTTGCAAGTTTTTGACTCACTAGTTGGCTTGGCAAGGAACATTTTTTTGCCATAATATTCGTATTACTTAGGGACTGTACATTGTTTATACCTGTGGTTGGGTCCACATGGAATACCCAACGTATTATGAAATTAGAGTTGTTTTTGCGAAACTTATCATCAGGCTGGAAAAGAGATTACCCACCTCTGTTTATTTTCGGTGCTAGCCCCAAGCATAACTTAGAAACGATCGCTTATCAAATGATTGCCAACCAGATATCAGTTGAAAGTACCCAAAAAGCTGTGTATTACGTAAGAGGTTTTATACTGAGTAGGTAAAAAAAAGCAAATCCCCGTTTCAAAAGCCACTGCTCCTTGGATATCAAGACAAAAATATTGGCAAAAATATTATTTAATGGTGGTCATGTTCAAATACCGGGTGTCCCAAAATAGTTCTCCTGTTTAAAAAGTCACAAAAACTCGATTATCAAACCTATGATAACATTTTTTTAATTTGTTTTTCAATGACCCAAAAATATGTAAAGATGATAGATCTTTGTTTTCAGTACTTGAAGGTTGAAAATTACACTTCGAAAAACCTTGTTTTGAGCCTTTTTAAGAAAAATAGTAAATCGTGCCTACGAGCAAAAATTTAAAATTTCGTTTAATATCCTTGAAGTCTCCAATGATTTTCTCGAGAAAGCCCCATCAAGAAACCTTCATAAATGGCCTAAAATCACGATTAAATTTCCCTAATATTCTGTCCTACAGCAATATCTTGTACATGCTTTAGCATGTGTTATGAGCCTTTGGAAAGGATGAAAGTGCCATTCATAAGTCATTGCTGTAAGGCAGAAATATTAGGAAAATTTGATTGTGAATTTAGGCCATTTTTGAAGGTTTCTCGAAGGGGCATCCTCGAGTGGATCCCTCATATTCTCAGGTCGGAGTGGTCGATTTCAGACAGGTAAATTTTAAAGCCTATTTGAATACGTCCACTTTTAAATGAATTTGCTAATACCGCCTTGATATATCCAGGAAGCAGTGATCTTTCAAACGGGAACTGTTTTTTTACTCACCCGTAGACTTTAATGACTGACTGTCCGTTGGGAGGTTCTAGCAACTTTGTTTGCTTCAAACCTCTTATTAATTAATTTTAAATGTAACCTAAAAACTATAGCTGATTTCAAATCTAAAGACAGCTGTACTCATAAAATGCGTATTCTTAGTCATCAACAGTCGCATATATTTAATAAATGCTGGTTACAGCTAAATTTTTAAGGATGAATAGGGGCTGCCATCAGAGGGACGAATAACTCCTCCAAAACGCGGACCTGATTTGAATGAAAACCAAGATGTTTTTAGAGATTTTCAGGGCTTTTTTTGAAAACAAGGTTTTTCAAAATTTGTGGGTGAACAAAATTTGCAAGGAGTGATTTGCCCCTGGCAGCTATCTACACTAGTAGGTCAAATGTTTTGTTGAGAAAATTTCGTCAAATTTTATTATAGTGACTTCGGAACTCCTTTCTCCGAAGAAAGAATGCTTTGGTCTCATGATTGCCAATATCATAAGATCTTGATTTCAATAGGCTACACCCATCAACCTCTCCTATGACATGACATGGGTGACTTCATAACCGACCTTACATCACCTTATGCTAGTTTTTCAAGACTTTAAGCATTGATAAAGGTACTCTCTACTCTGAGCTTGGACCTTTTGTGCCCCATAAAAATCTTGATTTCGATATGCTGCGCCAATCCACCTCTCTTCTTTCTATGACATGACACTGGGTGACTTCATCAACAGATTCCTCACTGAATTTGCTTGTTTTTATAGGTTCCCAAAAAGAAAAATCAAATAGAAACGAAAAATAAAACTTGAATGAAATAAGGATATTTTGGTGTTGTGGCTGAGGGACGAATTCCAGATAGGGCAACCTTTACTTCGTAGTAACAGCAGCAGCAACATAGCACAATTTGTGATATTTGGTTGCTGCTGCTGCTACTGCAGGGGACTCTCATGTCTNATTTAATAAATGCTGGTTACAGCTAAATTTTTAAGGATGAATAGGGGCTGCCATCAGAGGGACGAATAACTCCTCCAAAACGCGGACCTGATTTGAATGAAAACCAAGATGTTTTTAGAGATTTTCAGGGCTTTTTTTGAAAACAAGGTTTTTCAAAATTTGTGGGTGAACAAAATTTGCAAGGAGTGATTTGCCCCTGGCAGCTATCTACACTAGTAGGTCAAATGTTTTGTTGAGAAAATTTCGTCAAATTTTATTATAGTGACTTCGGAACTCCTTTCTCCGAAGAAAGAATGCTTTGGTCTCATGATTGCCAATATCATAAGATCTTGATTTCAATAGGCTACACCCATCAACCTCTCCTATGACATGACATGGGTGACTTCATAACCGACCTTACATCACCTTATGCTAGTTTTTCAAGACTTTAAGCATTGATAAAGGTACTCTCTACTCTGAGCTTGGACCTTTTGTGCCCCATAAAAATCTTGATTTCGATATGCTGCGCCAATCCACCTCTCTTCTTTCTATGACATGACACTGGGTGACTTCATCAACAGATTCCTCACTGAATTTGCTTGTTTTTATAGGTTCCCAAAAAGAAAAATCAAATAGAAACGAAAAATAAAACTTGAATGAAATAAGGATATTTTGGTGTTGTGGCTGAGGGACGAATTCCAGATAGGGCAACCTTTACTTCGTAGTAACAGCAGCAGCAACATAGCACAATTTGTGATATTTGGTTGCTGCTGCTGCTACTGCAGGGGACTCTCATGTCTTATATGCCTGGCAATGTTCCAACAGCTTGATTTCAATATGTTACAACAATTCACTGCTTCTCTACAGTATTGTTGTACACATGCCTTGTTCCATGGGGGATAATCTTATAAAAGACTTCGAAATGCATTTGCCAGTTTCCCCAGGACCTTCTCACAGTGACTTCGGAACTCTTTGCTCTGAACAAGTAATTTTTGTTTCTTATCCTTGGCAAAGCCCCAACAGCTTGATTGCAATATGCTGTACCAATTCACATTTTTCCTCTGCAGTGCATCTATTCCACGAGGGAAAATTTTCTACATAACATATCACTGGTTCCCGTTCCATGTTCGATATACATCTACATATCACTGGTTCCACAGGGGATATAACTTTAAAACCGACTTCGAACTCCATTTGCCAGTTTTTTCAGGACCTTCTTACAATGACTTCGGAAGTCTTTGCTCTGAAATGCATACAAGAATGGGTTTAAACAGGAATTTAAAAATCCTAACATCATCCCAAGCTGGAAAATGTCTNCCTTGGCAAAGCCCCAACAGCTTGATTGCAATATGCTGTACCAATTCACATTTTTCCTCTGCATTGCATCTATTCCACGAGGGGAAATTTTCTACATAACATATCACTGGTTCCCGTTCCATGTTCGATATACATCTACATATCACTGGTTCCACAGGGGATATAACTTTAAAACCGACTTCGAACTCCATTTGCCAGTTTTTTCAGGACCTTCTTACAATGACTTCGGAAGTCTTTGCTCTGAAAGGCATACAAGAATGGGTTTAAACAGGAATTTAGGAACCCTAGCATCATCCCAAGCTGGAAGATGTCTGAATTATACGACAGCTCTTTGCCTTCACCATACTGGAAAATGAGGAACATGATATTATCTGGGGTCCAACAGATAAAGAATGATAATGTTACGACCAGCATAATTCTCGCAGTTTTTCGCTTTCTTTTGATCACTCTAAGACGTTGTACTTCATTATCAAAACTGGCTTGCAACTCTCTGTCTAATCTATCCATGCAGACTTTAGTTCGATATGCATTGAGAATAAAAATAAGAGCAGGAACAACATACAGAAGTAATAATGTGTATGCAAATACAAGGGTGATTTCCGTCAGGTTTTTCCATGTGTACGAACAATGGTTGCCAACAGTTGCATTTGACTCGACGTAAACGATTCCAACGATGTAAGGTAATTGAATAATGAATCCCATCACCCATGCAGCAAGGATAAAAAGATATGTCCTGGAAGATGTCTGACGTGAGTGGTAATACAACGGCTTACGAACGGCTTTATATCTTTCAAAACTAATAACAACAAGTAGATAGATAGAAACGCCACCCAGCCAGAAGGGTAACAAATAACCGGTGATCGTTTTACACATTACTGTCCCTCCAACGCCTGCTGGATGTGGGAAAACTGCTGTGGACATAACATAAACTGGAAGACATGCTGTGGCCAAAATCAAGTCAACAATCGCCAGTGCTAGAATATAAACATTGAAAGGAACGAGTCGAAATGTCTGTGAGCTGCACATTACAACGAGACAAATAACGAAGTTTCCAGTAATACCTACGATGAAAATTGTAACGTAGAGAATTAGCTGCCATGATTTTAAGTTGAAGGATTCTCCCATCTTTTTCCTTCCTTGTTGTCAAACACCGTTTGTCTTCCTTCGGAGTCCTTTGATTCACGAAAACGAAAGTATCTATTTTGTGCAATGTGCAATGTGCGAATGTAAAGAAAGCGACGAAAGAAAGGATGAGACGAACAATTCATGCTGTCTGACATAATGTATGACACAATTGGATAAAACTAGCTATAGACTACCTGTGTCACAGAAAGAACTTCCGTGTTACTTGTTAGCAAAGCGTAAAACGCGGGAGAAGAATGGGGAACTTGAAATCTTGGATTTCGGAGTATGTTGCAAATCTTTTTATAAGATCACTCATAATTACAAAGTGAAAGATCCGTTGTCTGCGGAGTAAAGTGAGGAATACATCACACTGACAATAATGTACTGTTTCATTTGATCACAAATTTTCTTACCTTGTTAATTGGGCTTTTCCTTCGCTCTTGCCTGCTCTCGACTTGGGCTAAACTCCACCATTACTCAAATGAAAGTACAGCCTTCAGATTGGTAGTCAAGCGAGCTACCACTGAGCCATCCCCACTTGTAAAGAAATTTGCACCTTTTGGAACATTGTAAAATCGATCTAATAGGCCGATCTCAACAGTTGTTGCTTTTATCTATCAAACAAGTCTAAATGAAATTTAGAGATAAAGTTTAGGTATCAGGTCAAAATTTAGTTGTCGAAATAGCGATCACACTATCATATTTTCTTCATATATGATAAGCTTTCTACCTTTTAAATAGCCTTGGCACTCTTTTGTCATTGGGGATGAATAATGAACCCAGGAGGGGGACTTTATATTGGTGACGGGGTGGTTGCGGGGCGGGGGGGGCACCTTAACCAAAAAACCAAAAACATACTGAAGTTTAGTGCTCCAGACTCCAGAAATATACTGAACTCCTGGACCTAGTATCAATAATGTGCAAGTTAAAACACTGTCTGCATGAGTAAAATGAAATATTAAAAAAAATATACAATATGCCGACTGATTTTGAGAGAATATGGCAGCTTTTAGAGGAAAAAAGACGCAATTATCTGAACTAATCACATAATACCCCAAAATATACTAATTATTGCAAAACTGTGGCCCCCAAAATATACTAAAATGGCTTCTTCGAGACCCGAAAAGTGTCTGACCCCCCCAATCACTTACCAATAGCAAGTTACCCCTGCGATAATGAATAGATTGTTGTGAATAGATTGTCTTTGTTCGTAAACTTATACGTAAAATGATTGCAGACTTTCTTGCAGGTAAATCAGTGACCAGCCTTTTGTATAGGCCTAACGAAATATTCGAAACCGCTATCACATTACGATCACCTATATGGCACGTAAATCGTAAACAGATGCCCAAACTTCGTCTCTAAATATGAGACAGACTTTTATCCACAGATTAAAGCAGGAATCATCGAGATCAGTATATTAGATTAATGTCTACAATTTTTCAAAAAGAAGCAAGTTGTTTACCCATCTGGTATGCATTTTTCAGGTTCACGTTGCAGATGACCTTAATGGTTTTGGATTCGCAAATCAAGATCCCTGGATACAGCACATGACTATTCGCGAGAACATATTGTTTGGCCAGCCATTTTATCACAAGAAATACAACGACGTCATCAACTGCTGTGCCCTAGAAGAGGTTAGGATTAACTATCGAGTTTTTTTCGTCAAGATGGCTAATTATGTTTGCTGCATTCTGCAGGTCAAATTTTTCAATCTCAGCATTATATTTTGCTGAGGACATGAGGATATACGATACACTTGTTGTCCCAAAATGATGTATTNATTTTTTCCTCACCTGGTATGCATTTTTCAGGTTCACGTTGCAGATGACCTTAATGGTTTTGGATTCGCAAATCAAGATCCCTGGATACAGCACATGACTATTCGCGAGAACATATTGTTTGGCCAGCCATTTTATCACAAGAAATACAACGACGTCATCAACTGCTGTGCCCTAGAAGAGGTTAGCTTTAACTATCGAGTTTTTTTCTTCAAGATGGCTGATTATTTTTGTTGCATTCTGCAGGTCACATTTTTCAATGTCAGCATTATATTTTGCTGAGGACATGAGGATATACTATACACTTGTTGTCCCAAAATGATGTATTGGCGTTTGTCTAAATGTGCAGTCATGAATTATGGGCCGATTTTAACAAGTTACCAGCTATTTTTGGTATTAAGATCAACTTAGATGCAGAATTTATTTCACTTGGTGGGTCATACCGTTGGAGAGTTGTGGGTTGTTGTGCTTTGGAGTTGTTTTTGAAAATGCTTCATAGAAGACAGAAATTTCAATAAATTTGTGTAATTTTCAATTTCATACCAAGACAGCGAGCATGATCATCCTCTAGAAAGCAGTAGTAAATGATATAATGTGTGTCTTCTACATGTAACGTACTTTGTGAATGAGAAAAAACCTGGGGTGTTTGGCAATTTTTATTGACGTAGTTTGATTTGCAAATTCGTTTCTTTTAAAGTTCATTGCATAGAAGAAAAGCTAACTTAGATATGAAAATTTGTTTGGTCGAAATCGGTCTTTCCGTTCAAGAATTACGAGCGATTTTAGTACCATGGTGTTTCGCAAGATTGCTAAAATAGGCCTTCAATAGACGATTCCGGAAAAGATGGCGTCGAGGGGCATTTGACCAAGATGCATTGCGTTTGATGATCGAATTTCTATAGAATCACTGTTGATTCCATCATAGAACGCAATGCATCTTGGTCAAATGCCCCCCGACGCCATCTTTTCCGGAATCGTCTATTAGATTCATATTCATGCACACGTGACCTTCTAAACCATGACAAACATATTGTTTCTCTACCAAAAAATTGAAACAACGCATGCATTGTGTTAGAGCACAAAAGGAAAAACTAATGTTACTTATGTTGTATCCCTTGGGGACTAGTCATTTAAATTTTTATTGTTAGCAAGCTGAAAGTTCTTTTACTAGCGATTCTTTTCATCAAAATAGCTATATCACAAAATCGCAAATAAATATGGGAAGAAATGACTGATTTTAACAAACTAAATTTCTATAACTAATTCAATCTTTCTTCTGCTATATAAAACTTAAACACTCCCGATTTGACTTGTTTCTCACATGAATATGGCTTGCTAAACGCCCCTCGTTTTTCTGACTCACCCGGTATATGGATTGCTTCATTGATTTTCTAAGAAGATAAATAGAATACTCCTACGGCCTTTGTAGGCTATGGATCAGAAGAAGATACGTTGCGGAAAATGCTGATTCATCATTTCAAGACACCCGTACATCCAGATATAAGAAACTAAAATTTACTTGATCAGCTTCACATCTTTCCCACAGATAATGTCAATCCATGACACGCAAATTAACCCGAATATAGGAACCAAACTTGGTGTCAGCCTGGAATGGTTTTTACCGGAAAGCCACAATGCAATGGAGCTCATAGTGCTTTCGGTGTAGGAAGGGGATTAGAAATTATGGCAGACATGATCAAGTTTACAATGCTATGAAAATGCTTCATCAGTTGTCTTTTCCCTTTATGAAAAATAATGCTTGATTTCCACTAGTTTTTAATGTCGTGCTCGCTTAATGTTCAGCAAACTTGGCTTGCTGCCTCGAAAACAGCGTCAATCAAAAAGCAAGATCTTTCGTTGCAAAAAGTTGAAATTATTACACACACGAAACATGATAAATTTGAAGAATTTAAATTTGAGGAAATTTGTGATTAAGGGCTGTTTACATGGAGAGGGCTGGAATTATTTTGCATTTACATGGAGAGGGCTAGCCTTCCTAGGAGGGCTAGACATGATGGCGCCAACAATTCGAATCCTATTGTTCTGCTTTGATTCTATTGTTTCCGCCAGCCCGCCTAGGAGGGCTAGCCCTCTTGATTGCGTTTACATGGGAAGTTTCCAGCCCTCCTAGGCGAGATCTCGCCTAAGAGGGCTAGCCCTCCTCCCATGTAAACGAAAAAGAATTTTATAAGGGATTAGACCAGAAGGTCGAGATCTCGGCAAAGAGGGCTAGCCCTTCTCCATGTAAACAGCACCTAACTGTAATATCGATTCTCCTTGTAGAATGCATTTGAAGGTCTAATAAATTATTGTTTTCTTAGGACCTTACAGCTCTTCCTGCTGGAGATCTGACTGAAGTGGGAGAACATGGAGTGACTCTAAGTGGTGGCCAGAAGGCACGAGTTGCCTTGGCAAGGGCTGTATACCAGGTATAGGTGGTTTTGTGTTTTCTATCTGCCTTCTTATTGCAGTCTTTGTTTTCTGTAGTGTATGACCTACCTTCTTTCAACATATGAGAATTGGTCGATTGCTTTCTTTTGTGAATTTTGAAGTGTATTTTTTAATGNATCGATTCTCCTTGTAGAATGCATTTGAAGGTCTAATAAATTATTGTTTTCTTAGGACCTTACAGCTCTTCCTGCTGGAGATCTGACTGAAGTGGGAGAACATGGAGTGACTCTAAGTGGTGGCCAGAAGGCACGAGTTGCCTTGGCAAGGGCTGTATACCAGGTATAGGTGGTTTTGTGTTTTCTATCTGCCTTCTTATTGCAGTCTTTGTTTTCTGTAGTGTATGACCTACCTTCTTTCAACATATGAGAATTGGTCGATTGCTTTCTTTTGTGAATTTTGAAGTGTATTTTTTAATGGTGTTTACCAAACAAAATGAAATCCGCAGGAAACTTGAAAAATTTCAAACTTATGATAAAGCAATGGAATGGCCCAGGATGCAAATGTAGTGCCTGCAATAGTTTTACTTTTATTGAACAATAGATTTTGTAAACATTTTAATTTCAATCGATTTAGATTAGGTAACTTTGTATATATTGTATATATTCTTAGCTATTTAAATATCGAATTAAAATAAATGAACAACAGCAACAACAACAATGGCTAGTTGCATTGTTATATTGTTATCGTTCGATCTTCACCTTATTCTTACATTCTCGAATCCGTAATGGAGACGACAGCGACAACGACAACGACAACGACAACGACAACGACAACGACAACGACAACGACAACGACAACGACAACGACAACGACAACGACAACGACAACGACAACGACAATGACAACGACAACGACAACGACAACGACAACGAATAATAAGGCCTTTCATTTACGGGGTATGCAGAAGGGCGATTTTTGACCATCCCTCTTCTACACGAAGATTTTCCCAACTCTGTTTTGATACAATCATTTCCAAAGAGCCAGAGGGTTCGAACTTGAAATTTCAGTGAAGAAGGCAAGGTTGTTAGCGAAATTTGTAGGTAGCCACCCGGCCACCTA
The DNA here is from genome assembly GCA_004194415.1 of Aurelia aurita. Classification (NCBI taxonomy): domain Eukaryota; kingdom Metazoa; phylum Cnidaria; class Scyphozoa; order Semaeostomeae; family Ulmaridae; genus Aurelia; species Aurelia aurita. The sequence continues at coordinate 212,483 of REGM01000181.1, forward strand.
TCACCTAAAGGCTGATTTCCACTCAGTGGAATTTTCCGAGCGGGCTGGGATTCTATTGTTTAGGAGAGAAAATGGTACTCCGCAGTTGAATAATAGAAAGTTGCGGCTGGACGGGCTTTGATTGTGTAAAATCCTGCCCGCCCGGACAATTCCACTGACTTGAAATCATCCTCAAAACTGCACCGATTATAATCAGCTCCTTATCAGGGAAGAGGCAGAAATGCTTTAAGTGATATAGTTAGTTGGAAGTTTTTATCAAGATGTATTTCTTGTCTCTAATTAAAGGCATTTTAAAAGTATTACAAACAAATTGAAGTCTATACAAGTAGGTTTCTTCTTGTCTGCAAACCGTAAAAAGACTGATATTTGATAATATTTTCTCTTTTCTGCCCGAGACATCTTGAGATCTGATATGCTTATTTTCATTCCTGAATTTTGCAGAAGAAGGACATTTATCTACTGGACGACCCGTTTTCTGCTGTAGATGCCCATGTTGCGCAGCACATATTCTCCAATTGCATCATGGGAATGCTCAGAAAGAAAACAAGGTGAGATAAACAAGATGACAATTTAAAGGGAATCTAAGCATATGTAAACCTTCAATAAAACTAGTCGTGCAAAGACAATAGGCCGTGACACGTGGCGAACCATATTTGGGTAACTGATCTACGTCGACAGGAAATATTGATATCTGATAGGCCAGGATTTGACCACAAGTGGCTTGAGCCACTTCAATATTCCCTTTAACATCTTAAACTTTTCCGGAAATGCAACAATAANTGTCTCTAATTAAAGGCATTTTAAAAGTATTACAAACAAATTGAAGTCTATACAAGTAGGTTTCTTCTTGTCTGCAAACCGTAAAAAGACTGATATTTGATAATATTTTCTCTTTTCTGCCCGAGACATCTTGAGATCTGATATGCTTATTTTCATTCCTGAATTTTGCAGAAGAAGGACATTTATCTACTGGACGACCCGTTTTCTGCTGTAGATGCCCATGTTGCGCAGCACATATTCTCCAATTGCATCATGGGAATGCTCAGAAAGAAAACAAGGTGAGATAAGCAAGATGACAATTTAAAGGGAATCTAAGCATATGTAAACCTTCAATAAAACTAGTCGTGCAAAGACAATAGGCCGTGACACGTGGCGAACCATATTTGGGTAACTGATCTACGTCGACAGGAAATATTGATATCTGATAGGCCAGGATTTGACCACAAGTGGCTTGAGCCACTTCAATATTCCCTTTAACGTCTTAAACTTTTCCGGAAATGCAACAATAAGATTTTTGGATTTTTGTGTTATGAACAGGCTAAGAACGGCCCACGATTTTTGTGTTATGAACAGGCTAAGAACGGCCGTATTTTGAGAATTGATCCTTTGATTCCGAATATGAATAAAGAAGTGCGTTGATATCTTATTTCAGGATCCTCTGCACTCATCACACAAAGTACCTCCAGGAAGCGGATCTTATTATAGTTCTTGATGAAGGAAATATTGTCATGGCCGGAGCCCCTGAAGAAATCTTAAGTAAAGAAGAAGTAGCTGAATATTCCTTTGATATTGATGAAGAAGTTGTTGATGACACTCTGAAGGTTTGTAAAATTTTACTTGAAGGTAGCCATATTTGAACCCGAGGGGGGGGGGGGGTGGTGGGGTGTTGTGGATGGAAGGGGCACTTCAATAATGTTTGTAGCGGGTATATGCCGCTGAACAGGGTATCGTTTCAGCGAGTTTGCTCCCAAACAGGGTATGGGTTGTCATAAAAAATGCTGCCAATAGGATACATTATTGCGATATAACTGCTCTCGTACATAATTATGTGGAGGAAATTGAACCTTTCCTATTGTTTTCTTGCCTGCTTGCTCCCAAACAGGGCACTTAATGTGGAAAAATTGGTCCCACATAGGGTGAGAATCTCTTTCCTCTAACGGCACACCCCTATAGAGTTACTAGTCAAGTGCCCCCTGGATCTTAACATATTGAAAGCCTTTGGTAAGACGTGTTTGCTCAATGAAAAGTCTGATATGCATCAAAAGATGAAATGCAGTTCTCCGTTGTTATAAGTCAGTAAATCAGAAACAAACTTCGCTAGATTGGCACTGTTGTTAGAATCTTGTCAAGAGTCTTTGTAAATTGGCATTCGCAATAGGGGTGAGACCTAAAATTTCATCTTTCGGTTATTATATGATGTTTCTCACCATTACCTGTGTCTAACAAAATGGCGTTCAGTCCCTTGTTTCCCTAAGTTCGTTGACTAGAATGAAAACACTTCGGTGAACAAAGGCTCATAATATAGCTTGGCCCCATTGAGGCCCCCGCTAAAGAAGCTGAGTGTACCTTTTTTAAACAGTCTGTGTTCAATGTCGTAATTGTCTCTTATACTACACAAACCATTCTCTATTCGTAAACGTTGTTTTGACTTATAAATTTTAGAGCCCCGAAAAAGAAAAGAGCAATGCTGTGATGCCGGCTGATGTCAATAAAGATGACGGTGAGTGTTAAAACTACCGGGTGAATCAGAAAAATGTATCCACTGTTGGAAAAAGCGTTCAAGAAAAGCTATGCAGCCAATTTGTAAAATTTTAATTCCATCATCTTACTGAGGCTTCAACTTGATTTTTGAGATTTTCTCAAAAGTTTAGGAGTGTTTTTGTTTCCTCTGAAATCAGGATTTAGCCAAAAGTCTTATTTCTCATTTGCCAAACAAAAACAGCCAAAAATGGGCTGTTCATTATCATGTAAATTTGACTTTTTGATGCTCAGCATTGATGAGAGAGCATAATTACATGGCAACGGTTCTGTATCATTAGAAAAATATTATTTTACCATATTAATGGTTGAAAAGTGGATTTAATTGAGCCACTCGTTATAGTTTTAGCCAACGCCCATGCAAGCTAGAATTCTTCATTTGAGATTAAGATTTTGCATTGTGAGTTGTGAATAAATTCCCAATATTAAGTTAAACTCTCAGCTAGTCAGCGGAGTTGCAATTTTTTAAATTTGTTTTAAAGTTTTTTTAGTACGATTTGTCAAACAATGGATACATTTTTCTGACTCGCCCGATATTTTGAAATTGTCTTGCCCTGTGCTAGGCAATGACTAGCAAACTTCGAATTGCTAACTCGCAGAACAAGACCCTTGCTCGCACTGTTCTGCAACTGTTACACATCAAAATCAGCCAACAATGAACGACAACAACGAGAAACAAGGGCAACAGGCGAATAAAACNAAGTGGATTTAATTGAGCCACTCGTTATAGTTTTAGCCAACGCCCATGCAAGCTAGAATTCTTCATTTGAGATTAAGATTTTGCATTGTGAGTTGTGAATAAATTCCCAATATTAAGTTAAACTCTCAGCTAGTCAGCGGAGTTGCAATTTTTTAAATTTGTTTTAAAGTTTTTTTAGTACGATTTGTCAAACAATGGATACATTTTTCTGACTCGCCCGATATTTTGAAATTGTCTTGCCCTGTGCTAGGCAATGACTAGCAAACTTCGAATTGCTAACTCGCAGAACAAGACCCTTGCTCGCACTGTTCTGCAACTGTTACACATCAAAATCAGCCAACAATGAACGACAACAACGAGAAACAAGGGCAACAGGCGAATGAAACTTGCTGGTATATAAACTGAAACATTCGTAGCTCAATTTGAGCAAAGTTATCGTTGATTAGCTCTCTGAAAAGTGTTCTGAGATCTGAAGGAACTTCATGCCACAGCTAGCAGTGTTTCTACTGAGAACGGGGGTCATGCTTTTTTCCGTCATAAAATTTGCCAGATTTGGACCCTCGATCCAAACCTGTTTCTGGCAAGTAAAAAGATCTACGAGGGCTTAATGAGGGCTGTATGTTTATACATAATAATTTTGGTGTCAAAGAATGTTCAAAGATGACTTAAATGGCTCAATAATGTTTCATGTTTCAAGTATACAGATTTGGTCGACCTTAGCGATTGAAAATTTAGCGCGAATCAATCCGAAATCATTTTTAAAACAAACATACTTCGATAGTCAACTTGAGCATAGATACCATGTTTGTTGATATTGATGCTCTGAGAGTTGAAATATTAATCTTCAAAGGACAAATTTGCCTCCACCTCCAAACCAGAGCTTTGGCGTTTTGGCCAAAGCAAATTCTTGAAGCACAGCTAGTAAGTCAACAATAGCATTAAAAACATTTGAAACAAGATGAAAAAAATTAAAAACTGCAGATTTGGTGCGTTTTACAAAATATAATTTACGTGACACTTATCATCTAGGGAGCTCCAAAGTGAGCTTCGTGACATAAATTGTTGATATTAAATGAATGAAGTTTACTTCGGAGCTCCCTTGATGATAAGTGTTACATAAATTGTATTTTGTAAAACGAATATGTTGTGCAGTTTTTAATTGTCTGCTCTTGTTTCACAGTTTTTCAAGTCTATTGTTGACTTATTCACTGTGTTTCAAGAATTTGCTTAGGCTAAAACGCCAAAGCTCTTGTTTGAAGGTGGAGGCAAATTTGTCCTTTGAAGATTAATATTTCAATTCTCAAAGCATCAATATCAACAAACAAGGTATCTATGTTCACGTTGACTATCGAGGTATATTTCAAAAATGTTTTCGGATTGATTCGCGCTAAATTCTCACCGCTAAGGTCGACCAACTCTGTATACTTTTTTTGGGACACCCGGTATATGATTTTTCTCAACAGTTTTCAATTTTAAGCAAAAATCTAACCTTTCTGATCAAAGAAGGAAACTCATTAACATCTTCTATGCAAAATTTACAACTATAGAAATTGAACTTTTCCTGTTTTGTTTTGTTACTCATTAGTCACGGCTTCTTAAATGTGTGAAGAGCATTCATCTTTGAAAAAAAAACGCTCTAAACGACGTCAATCTTCAAATATAGCCTAAGTAGAAATAATTTTATGCAAATTGGATAAACATCTATTGCTAGAATAATAACTTGACGGCAGCGATGATCTCCTTCATATATAAATAAATCGAACTAACTTTCTTTTTCCTTCTTTGTCATCATCTTGTTCCAACTTCCTGAAAACCATTCCGATGTTTGTTTCAATCTTGCTTTTTAGAACTTTTCATATGTCCTCTGTTTATCGTATCTTGACTCGACTGTCGTTCATTTAAGCATTGAACTTCCTTTATAATCTTATTTTCATTATGACGTAATATTGATTAATTTAGTCACATTCCACTGTCCTCTCGATTCCTATTGGCTCAAATTGTTGTGATAAGCCAATGATATCCATTCGGTAATTAGACGTGTGATTAACAAGAAATAACGACAACTAGCTCTGATCTCCGATTAGATCTCTCGGTACAATTAGTATAAACGACAATATAATAAATAAATGATGAAAGTACCACAAATTAGCGTAGATGTAAGAAACACGACATTGCGAGCATGTACTCGTTAACAAATTACAATTAGTATCTTTGTACTGTCATTTTTTCCTGGTGAATTCACGAAAGTACCAGGTTTCCCAAAAAAGTACCCCTTCTTTAATAAATCACCAAAACTCGATTATCGAACCTATCGTAAAATTTTCTATTTAATCTGTTTTAACAATTATCCATATATATTTAAGGACGATAAAATGCATGTTTTCAGGACTTAAAGGTAAACAAATTACAAGTTACAGAACCATATTTTGAGTTATACTTTTTAAGCAAGATAGCAAATCTTGCCAACATTTTTAGAGTTTTCTTTATCTTTCAAGTCTCAAATGATAGTGGGCGTTTCTTTCTGTCATTTATGACCAAATTGTATTACACACAAACAAGTAGATCTTGTAATCATCAGTCCTTTTTTGTAGTACAATTAAAAACCAGGAAGCCCTAGAAAGAGCTAAACTTGCTAATTTTAAAAACACAAGTCCTTATAAAAGGTGATCCTTCGTCTACTTTCTCAAAACAATTAATTTGAAGATCGGCATTGTAATGAAATTTTGGTGATTTTTCAAACAGGGGTACTCTTTTGGGACAACCAGTAGTAAAATTTTAAAACAATAACGCTGCATAATGAAAGTAGCAATTGGTTATAACGGAAGTTGCTTGCCTTTGTTATGCTAACTGTTTATAAATGATAATCTCCAATTTCTAAACAAATTGAACTAACTTTCTTCAAACTGCTGATGAATAATCTGCTACTTCTTATTTATATGATAACTCGAGAGCAACGATGATATCTCCCATTTCTAAACAAATGGAAGTAACTTCCTTCCCACTGCTGATAAGTAATCTGCTACTTCTTCTTCATATGATAACTCAAGAGCAATGATGATATCTTCCATTTCTAAACAACTCGAACTAACTTTCTTCCAATTGCTTATAAATAATCTGCTACTTCTTCTTTATATGATAACTCAAGAGCGACGATGATACCTCCCATTTCTAAACATATCGAAGTAACTTTTTTCCAACTGCTTATAAATAATATGCTACTTCTTTTTTAAATGATAACTCAAGAGCAACCAGAATATTTCTCATTTCTAACAAAATCGAACTAACTTTCTTCCCACTGCTGATAAATAATCTGCTACTTCTTCTTCATATGATAACTCAAGAGCGATGATGATATCTTCCATTTCTAAACAACTCGAACTAACTTTCTTCCAATTGCTTATAAATAATCTGCTACTTCTTCTTTATATGATAACTCAAGAGCGACGATGATACCTCCCATTTCTAAACAAATCGAACTAACTTTTTTCCAACTGCTTATAAATAATCTGCTACTTCTTCTTTAAATGATAACTCGAGAGCAACCAGAATATTTCTCATTTCTAACAAAATTGAACTAACTTTCTTCCAACTGCTTATAAATGGTCTGCTACTTCTCTTCTTTATATGATAACTCAAGAGGGACGATGATATCTCCAATTTCTAATCAAATCGAATTAACTTTCTTGCAACTGCTGCTAAATAATCTGCTACTTCTTCTTTATATGATAACTGAAGAGCGACGATGATGGCTCCCATTTCTAAACAAATCGAACTAACTTTCTTCCAGCATCTTATAAATAATCTGCTACTTCTTCTTTATCTGATAACTCGATAGCAACGATGATATCTCCCATTTCTATACGAAACGAACTAACTTTCTTCCAACTTCTTATAAATAATCTGCTACTTCTTCTTTAAATGATAACTCGAGAGCAACCAGGATATCTCCCATTTCTAACAAAATCGAACTAACTTTCTTCCAACTGCTGATAAATAATCTGCTACTTCTTCTTTATATGATAACTCAAGAGCGACGATGATATCTCCCATTTCTAAACAAATCGAAATAATTTCCTTCCAACTGCTTATAAATAATCTGCTACTTCTCCTTTATATGATAATTCGAGAACAATGATGATATCTCCCATTTCTAAACAAATCGAACTAACATTCTTCCAACAGCTTATAAATAATCTGCTTCTTCTTCTTTATATGATAACTCAAGACCGACGATGATATCTTCCATTTCTCTAACTTTCTTCCAACAGCTGATAAATAATCTGCTACTTCTTCTTTAAATGATAACTCGAGAGCAACCAGGATATTTCCCATTTCTAACAAAATTGAACTAACTTTCTTCCAACTGCTGATAAATAATCTGCTACTTCTTCTTTATATGATAACTCAAGAGCGACGATGATACCTCCCATTTCTAAACAAATCGAACTAACTTTCTTCCAACTGCTTATAAATAATCTGCTACTTCTTCTTTATATGATAACTCAAGAGCGACGATGATATCTCCCATTTCTAAACAAATCGAACTAACTTTCTTCCAACTGCTTATAAATAATCTGCTACTTCTTCTTTATATGATAACTCAAGAGCGACGATGATATCTCCCATTTCTAAACAAATCGAACTAACTTTCTTCCAACTGCTTATAAATAATCTGCTACTTCTTCTTTATATGATAACTCAAGAGCGACGATGATATCTCCCTTTTCTAAACTAATTGAACTAACTTTCTTCCAACTGCTTATAAATAATCTGCTACTTCTTCTTTATATGATAACTCAAGAGCGACGATGATATCTCCCATTTCTAAACAAATCGAACTAACTTTCTTCCAACTGCTTATAAATAATCTGCTACTTCTTCTTTATATGATAACTCAAGAGCGACGATGATATCTCCCATTTCTAAACAAATCGAACTAACTTTCTTCCAACTGCTTATAAATAATCTGCTACTTCTTCTTTATATGATAACTCAAGAGCGACGATGATATCTCCCATTTCTAAACAAATCGAACTAACTTTCTTCCAACTGCTTATAAATAATCTGCTACTTCTTCTTTATATGATAACTCAAGAGCGACGATGATATCTCCCATTTCTAAACAAATCGAACTAACTTTCTTCCAACTGCTTATAAATAATCTGCTACTTCTTCTTTAAATGATAACTCGAGAGCAACCAGAATATTTCTCATTTCTAACAAAATTGAACTAACTTTCTTCCAACTGCTTATAAATGGTCTGCTACTTCTCTTCTTTATATGATAACTCAAGAGGGACGATGATATCTCCAATTTCTAAACAACTCGAATGAACTTTCTTCCAACTGCTTATAAATAATCTGCTACTTCTTTTTATATGATAACTAAATAGCGACGATGATATCTCCAATTTCTAAACAAATCGAACTAAGTTTCTTGCAACTGCTGATAAATAATCTGCTACTTCTTCTTTATATGATAACTAAAGAGCGACGATGATGGCTCCCATTTCTAAACAAATCGAACTAATTTTCTTCCAACTGCTTATAAATAATCTGCTACTTCTTCTTTAATGATAAGTCGAGAGCGACAATGATACCTCGCATTTCTTAACAAAAAGAACTGACTTTCTTCCAACTGCTTATAAATAATCTGCTACTTCTTCTTTATATGATAACTCAAGAGCGACGATGATACCTCCCATTTCTAACAAAATCGAACTAACTTCCTTCCCACTGCTGATAAATAATCTGCTACTTCTTCTTCATATGATAACTCAAGAGCGATGATGATATCTCCAATTTCTAAACAAATCGAACTAACTTACTTCCCACTGCTGATAAATAATCTGCTACTTCTTCTTCATATGATAACTCAAGAGCGACGATGATACCTCCCATTTCTAACAAAATCGAACTAACTTCCTTCCCACTGCTGATAAATAATCTGCTACTTCTTCTTCATATGATAACTCAAGAGCGATGATGATATCTCCAATTTCTAAACAAATCGAACTAACTTTCTTCCAACATCTTATAAAAAATCTGCTACTTCTTCTTTGAATAATAACTCGAGAGCAAACAGGATATCTCCCATTTCTCTACCTTTCTTCCAACAGCTGATTAATAATCTGCTACTTCTTATTTAAATGGTAACTCGAGAGCAACCAGGATATCTCCCATTTCTAACAAATTTGAACTAACTTTCTTCCTACTGCCGATAGATAATTTGCTACTTCTTCTTTATATGATAACTCGAGAGCAACGATGATATCTCCCATTTCTAAACAAATGGAAGTAACTTCCTTCCCACTGTTGATAAATAATCGGCTACTTCTTCTTCATATGATAACTCAAGAGCAATGATGATATCTTCCATTTCTAAACAACTCGAACTAACTTTCTTCCCACTGGTGATAAATAATCTGCTACTCCTTCTCTATATGATAACTCAAGAGCGACGATGATACCTCTAATATCTAAATAAATCGAACTAACTTTCTTGCAACTGTTGATAAATAATCTGCTACTTCTTCTTTATATGATATCTCGAGGGCGACGATGATATCTCCAATTTCTAAACAAATCGAACTAACTTTCTTCCAACTGCTGATAAATAATCTGCTACTTCTTCTTTATTTGATAACTCAAGAGCGACGATGATATCTCCAATTTATAAACAAATCGAACTTACTTTCTTCAAACTGCTGCTAAATAATCTGCTACTTCTTGCTTATATGTTAACTCGAGAGCAACAATTATATCTCTAATTTCTAAGCAAATGCTACTAATTTCCGTCCAACTGCTGATAAATAGTCTGCTAATTCTTCTTTATATGATAACTCAAGAGCGACGATGATATCTCCAATTTCTAAACAAATCGAACTAACTATCTTCCAACTGCGTTTAAATAATCTATTACTTCTTCTTTAAATGATACCTCGAGAGCAACCAGGATATCTCCCATTTCTAACAAAATCGAACTAACTTTCTTCCAACTGCTGATAAATAATCTGCTACTTCTTCTTTATATGATAACTCAAGAGCGACGATGATATCTCCAATTTCTAAATAAATGGAACTAACTTTCTTCCAACTGCTGATAAATAATCTTCTTCTTCTTCTTTATATGATAACTTGAGAGCAACCAGGATATCTCCCATTTCTAACAAAATCGAGCTAACTTTCTTCTAACTGCTGATAAATAATCTGCTACTTCTTCTTTATATGATAACTCAAGTGCGACGATGATATCTCCAAATTGTAAACAAATGGAACTAACTTTCTTCCAACTGCTGATAAATAATCTGCTACTTCTCCTTTATATGATAACTCAAGTGTGACGATGATATCTCCAATTTGTAAACAAATGGAACTAACTTTCTTCCAACTGCTGATAAATAATCTGCTACTTCTTCTTTATATGATTACTCAAGAGCGTCGATGATATCTTCAATTTGTAAACAAATCGAGCTAACTTTCTTCCAACTGCTTATAAATAATCTGCTACTACTTCTTTATATGATAACTCAAGAGCGACGATGATATCTCCCATATCTAAACAAATCGAACTTACTTTCTTCCAACTGCTTATAAATAGTCTGCCACTTCTTCTTTAAATGATAACTCAAGAGAGAGGATGATACCTCCCATTACTAAACAAATCGAACTAACTTTCTACCAACTGCTTATGAATAATCTGCTACTTCTTCTTCATATGATAACTCAAGAGCGACGATGATATTTCCAATTTCTAAACAAATTGAACTAACTTTCTTGCAACTGCTGATAAATAATCTGCTACTTCTTCTTTATATGAAAACTAAAAAGCGACGATGATATCTCCAATTTCTAAACAAATCGAACTAACTTTCTTGCAACTGCTGATAAATAATCTGCTACTTCTTCTTTATTTGATAACTCAAGAGTGACGATGATATCTCCAATTTATAAACAAATCGAACTTACTTTCTTCAAACATCTTATAAAAAATCTGCTACTTCTTCTTTAAATAATAACTCAAGAGCAAACAGGATATCTCCCATTTCTCTACCTTTCTTCCAACAGCTGATTAATAATCTGCTACTTCTTATGTAAATGGTAACTCGAGAGCAACCAGGATATCTCCCATTTCTAACAAAATGGAACTAACTTTCTTCCTACTGCCGATAGATAATCTGCTACTTCTTATATATATGATAACTCAAGAGCGACGATGATACCTCCTATTTCTAAACAAATCGAACTAACTTCCTTCCAACTGCTTATAAATAGTCTGCTACTTCTTTTTTATATAACAACTCAAGACCGACGATGATATCTCCAATTTATAAACAAATCGAACTAACTTTCTTCCCACTGGTGATAAATAGTCTGCCACTTCTTCTTTAAATGATAACTCAAGAGAGACGATGATACCTCCCATTACTAAACAAATCGAACTAACTTTCTTCCAACCGCTTATGAATAATCTGCTACTTCTTCTTCATATGATAACTCAAGAGCGACGATGATATTTCCAATTTCTAAACAAATCGAACTAACCTCCTTCCAACTGCAGATAAATAATCTGCTACTTCTTCTGTAAATGGTAACTCGAGAGCAACCAGGATATCTCCCATTTCTAACAAAATGGAACTAAATTTCTTCCTACTGCCGATAGATAATCTGCTACTTCTTATATATATGATAACTCAAGAGCGACGATGATACCTCCTATTTCTAAACAAATCGAACTAACTTCCTTCCAACTGCTTATAAATAGTCTGCTACTTCTTTTTTATATAACAACTCAAGACCGACGATGATATCTCCAATTTATAAACAAATCGAACTAACTTTCTTCCCACTGGTGATAAATAGTCTGCCACTTCTTCTTTAAATGATAACTCAAGAGAGACGATGATACCTCCCATTACTAAACAAATCGAACTAACTTTCTTCCAACCGCTTATGAATAATCTGCTACTTCTTCTTCATATGATAACTCAAGAGCGACGATGATATTTCCAATTTCTAAACAAATCGAACTAACCTCCTTCCAACTGCAGATAAATAATCTGCTACTTCTTCTGTAAATGGTAACTCGAGAGCAACCAGGATATCTCCCATTTCTAACAAAATGGAACTAAATTTCTTCCTACTGCCGATAGATAATCTGCTACTTCTTATATATATGATAACTCAAGAGCGACGATGATACCTCCTATTTCTAAACAAATCGAACTAACTTCCTTCCAACTGCTTATAAATAGTCTGCTACTTCTTTTTTATATAACAACTCAAGACCGACGATGATATCTCCAATTTATAAACAAATCGAACTAACTTTCTTCCCACTGGTGATAAATAGTCTGCCACTTCTTCTTTAAATGATAACTCAAGAGAGACGATGATACCTCCCATTACTAAACAAATCGAACTAACTTTCTACCAACTGCTTATGAATAATCTGCTACTTCTTCTTCATATGATAACTCAAGAGCGACGATGATATTTCCAATTTCTAAACAAATTGAACTAACTTTCTTGCAACTGCTGATAAATAATCTGCTACTTCTTCTTTATATGAAAACTAAAAAGCGACGATGATATCTCCAATTTCTAAACAAATCGAACTAACTTTCTTGCAACTGCTGATAAATAATCTGCTACTTCTTCTTTATTTGATAACTCATGAGCGACGATGATATCTCCAATTTATAAACAAATCGAATCGAACTAACTTTCCTCCAACTGCTGATAAATAATCTGCTAATTCTTTGTTTATGATAATTCAACAGCGACGATGATATCTCCCATTTCTAAACAAATCGAAATAATTTCCTTCCAACTGCTTATAAATAATCTGCTACTTCTCCTTTATATGATAATTCGAGAACAATGATGATATCTCCCATTTCTAAACAAATCGAACTAAAAACTTAAAAATAATCTGCTACTTCTTCTTTATATGATAACTCAAGAGCGACGATGATATCTCCAATTTCTAAATAAATGGAACTAACTTTCTTCCAACTGCTGATAAATAATCTTCTACTTCTTCTTTATATGATAACTCGAGAGCAACCAGGATATCTCCCATTTCTAACAAAATGGAACTAACTTTCTTCCAACTGCTGATCAATAATCTGCTACTTCTTTTTTATATGATAACTCAAGTGCGACGATGATATCTCCCATTTCTAACCAAATGGAACTAACTTTCTTCCTACTGACGATAGATAATCTGCTACTTCTTATTTATATGATAACTCAAGAGCGACGATGATACCTCCTATTTCTAAACAAATCGAACTAACTTCCTTCCAACTGCTTATAAATAATCTGCTACTTCTTTTTTATATAACAACTCAAGACCGACGATGATATCTCCAATTTATAAACAAATCGAACTAACTTTCTTCCCACTGGTGATAAATAGTCTGCCACTTCTTCTTTAAATGATAACTCAAGAGAGACGATGATACCTCCCATTACTAAACAAATCGAACTAACTTTCTTGCAACTGCTGATAAATAATCTGCTACTTCTTCTTTATTTGATAACTCAAGAGTGACGATGATATCTCCAATTTATAAACAAATCGAACTTACTTTCTTCAAACATCTTATAAAAAATCTGCTACTTCTTCTTTAAATAATAACTCAAGAGCAAACAGGATATCTCCCATTTCTCTACCTTTCTTCCAACAGCTGATTAATAATCTGCTACTTCTTATTTAAATGGTAACTCGAGAGCAACCAGGATATCTCCCATTTCTAACAAAATGGAACTAACTTTCTTCCTACTGACGATAGATAATCTGCTACTTCTTATTTATATGATAACTCAAGAGCGACGATGATACCTCCTATTTCTAAACAAATCGAACTAACTTCCTTCCAACTGCTTATAAATAATCTGCTACTTCTTTTTTATATAACAACTCAAGACCGACGATGATATCTCTAATTTATAAACAAATCGAACTAACTTTCTTCCCACTGGTGATAAATAGTCTGCCACTTCTTCTTTAAATGATAACTCAAGAGAGACGATGATACCTCCCATTACTAAACAAATCGAACTAACTTTTTTCCAACCGCTTATGAATAATCTGCTACTTCTTCTTCATATGATAACTCAAGAGCGACGATGATATTTCCAATTTCTAAAAAAATCGAACTAACTTCCTTCCAACTGCTGATAAATAATCTGCTACTTCTTCTTTATATGATTACTTGATAGCAACGATTATATCTCCCATATCTAAATAAATCGAACGAACTTTTTTCCAACTGCTTATAAATAATCTGCTATTTCTTCTTTAAATTATAACTCAAGAGCGACGATGATTTCTTCCATTTCTAAACAAATCGAGCTAACTTTCTTCTAACTGCTGATAAATAGTCTGCTACCTCTTTTTTATATGATAACTCAAGTGCGACGATGACATCTCCAATTTATAAACAAATCGAACTAACTTTCTTCCAACATCTTATAAAAAATCTGCTACTTCTTCTTTAAATAATAACTCGAGAGCAAACAGGATATCTCCCATTTCTCTACTTTTCTTCCAACAGCTGATTAATAATCTGCTACTTCTTATTTAAATGGTAACTCGAGAGCAACCAGGATATCTCCCATTTCTAACAAATTTGAACTAACTTTTTTCCTACTGCCGATAGATAATTTGCTACTTCTTCTTTATATGATAACTCAAGACCGACGATGATATCTCCAATTTCTAAACATATCAAACTAACTTTCTTCCAACATCTTATAAATAATCTGCTACTTCTTCTTTATATGATAACTCGATAGCAACGATTATATCTCCCATTTCTATCCGAAACGAACTAACTTTCTTCCAACTTCTTATAAATACTTTGCTTCTTCTTCTTTATATGATAACTCAAGAGCGACGATGATATCTCCAATTTCTAAACAAATCGAACTAACTTTCTTCCAACTGCTTATAAATAATCTGCTACTTCTTCTTTAAATGATAACTCGAGAGCAACCAGGATATCTCCCATTTATCTACCTTTCTTCCAACAGCTGATAAATAATCTGCTACTTCTTCTGTAAATGGTAACTCGAGAGCAACCAGGATATCTCTCATTTCTAACAAAATGGAACTAACTTTCTTCCTACTGCCGATAGATAATCTGCTACTTCTTATTTATATGATAACTCAAGAGCGACGATGATACCTCCTATTTCTAAACAAATCGAACTAACTTCCTTCCAACTGCTTATAAATAGTCTGCTACTTCTTTTTTATATAACAACTCAAGACCGACGATGATATCTCCAATTTATAAACAAATCGAACTAACTTTCTTCCCACTGGTGATAAATAGTCTGCCACTTCTTCTTTAAATGATAACTCAAGAGAGACGATGATACCTCCCATTACTAAACAAATCGAACTAACTTTCTTCCAACCGCTTATGAATAATCTGCTACTTCTTCTTCATATGATAACTCAAGAGCGACGATGATATTTCCAATTTCTAAACAAATCGAACTAACCTCCTTCCAACTGCAGATAAATAATCTGCTACTTCTTCT